>JAKKPZ010000021.1:600000-923675 GCA_022814885.1 Ditylenchus destructor | reverse complement strand
CCTAAGCCTAAGCCTAAGCCTAAGCCTAAGCCTAAGCCTAAGCCTAAGCCTAAGCCTAAGCCTAAGCCTAAGCCTAAGCCTAAGCCTAAGCCTAAGCCTAAGCCTAAGCCTAAGCCTAAGCCTAAGCCTAAGCCTAAGCCTAAGCCTAAGCCTAAGCCTAAGCCTAAGCCTAAGCCTAAGCCTAAGCCTAAGCCTAAGCCTAAGCCTAAGCCTAAGCCTAAGCCTAAGCCTAAGCCTAAGCCTAAGCCTAAGCCTAAGCCTAAGCCTAAGCCTAAGCCTAAGCCTAAGCCTAAGCCTAAGCCTAAGCCTAAGCCTAAGCCTAAGCCTAAGCCTAAGCCTAAGCCTAAGCCTAAGCCTAAGCCTAAGCCTAAGCCTAAGCCTAAGCCTAAGCCTAAGCCTAAGCCTAAGCCTAAGCCTAAGCCTAAGCCTAAGCCTAAGCCTAAGCCTAAGCCTAAGCCTAAGCCTAAGCCTAAGCCTAAGCCTAAGCCTAAGCCTAAGCCTAAGCCTAAGCCTAAGCCTAAGCCTAAGCCTAAGCCTAAGCCTAAGCCTAAGCCTAAGCCTAAGCCTAAGCCTAAGCCTAAGCCTAAGCCTAAGCCTAAGCCTAAGCCTAAGCCTAAGCCTAAGCCTAAGCCTAAGCCTAAGGTATGCCTAAGCCTAAGGCCTAAGCCTAAGCCTAAGCCTAAGCCTAAGCCTAAGCCTAAGCCTAAGCCTAAGCCTAAGCCTAAGCCTAAGCCTAAGCCTAAGCCTAAGCCTAAGCCTAAGCCTAAGCCTAAGCCTAAGCCTAAGCCTAAGCCTAAGCCTAAGCCTAAGCCTAAGCCTAAGCCTAAGCCTAAGCCTAAGCCTAAGCCTAAGCCTAAGCCTAAGCCTAAGCCTAAGCCTAAGCCTAAGCCTAAGCCTAAGCCTAAGCCTAAGCCTAAGCCTAAGCCTAAGCCTAAGCCTAAGCCTAAGCCTAAGCCTAAGCCTAAGCCTAAGCCTAAGCCTAAGCCTAAGCCTAAGCCTAAGCCTAAGCCTAAGCCTAAGCCTAAGCCTAAGCCTAAGCCTAAGCCTAAGCCTAAGCCTAAGCCTAAGCCTAAGCCTAAGCCTAAGCCTAAGCCTAAGCCTAAGCCTAAGCCTAAGCCTAAGCCTAAGCCTAAGCCTAAGCCTAAGCCTAAGCCTAAGCCTAAGCCTAAGCCTAAGCCTAAGCCTAAGCCTAAGCCTAAGCCTAAGCCTAAGCCTAAGCCTAAGCCTAAGCCTAAGCCTAAGCCTAAGCCTAAGCCTAAGCTAAGCCTAAGCCTAAGGTATGCCTAAGCTAAGCCTAAGGTATGCCTAAGCTAAGCCTAAGGTATGCCTAAGCTAAGCCTAAGGTATGCCTAAGCTAAGCCTAAGGTATGCCTAAGCTAAGCCTAAGGTATGCCTAAGCTAAGCCTAAGGTATGCCTAAGCCTAAGCCTAAGCCTAAGCCTAAGCCTAAGCCTAAGGTATGCCTAAGCCTAAGGTATGCCTAAGCCTAAGGTATGCCTAAGCCTAAGGTATGCCTAAGCCTAAGGTATGCCTAAGCCTAAGGTATGCCTAAGCCTAAGGTATGCCTAAGCCTAAGGTATGCCTAAGCCTAAGGTATGCCTAAGCCTAAGGTATGCCTAAGCCTAAGGTATGCCTAAGCCTAAGGTATGCCTAAGCCTAAGGTATGCCTAAGCCTAAGGTATGCCTAAGCCTAAGGTATGCCTAAGCCTAAGGTATGCCTAAGCCTAAGGTATGCCTAAGCCTAAGGTATGCCTAAGCCTAAGGTATGCCTAAGCCTAAGGTATGCCTAAGCCTAAGGTATGCCTAAGCCTAAGGTATGCCTAAGCCTAAGGTATGCCTAAGCCTAAGGTATGCCTAAGCCTAAGGTATGCCTAAGCCTAAGGTATGCCTAAGCCTAAGGTATGCCTAATATTTTTTATATATCTTACAAAAAATAAATATCTTTATCCAAAACAAAATACGTCACAACCATTTTTACATCAACAGAAATTTTAGTCGAGGACAACCACGTCGTTGTTCTCCGGTACGACTTTTTAGTCCTTTTTATTTCGCTTGACCTTATTTTATCGGGAATTTGGCGAAGAAATATGGAGAAGGAGAAAGAAATAATCCACTCTAACCTATTTCGCAGGATATATGTAGGGGGGGGGGGGGTACTATGGAAAAGGCCAAAATAAGCCTTTTACTGGAATCACGCTCCCGAACCTCAGTTTCGCGGGTACCCCCCTAAATCGCCCACGCTGAGTCGAATGGCGTCAAAATTTTTCACGTGGACACACGTGAAACGTGACTTACGTGAGTCACGTGGGTCACGTAAAAGGCCAACTTTTCACGCTGTGTGCGGATTTCGGCGTGTGATACGTCAATCGCTTCGTCTCGACAAGGGAAGACGTTTGGTACCATTTTCAGCCCCCACACGACCCCCTGTGGCCCCCTGTGACCCCTTTTACCCCCCAGGGGGCCACCAAAGGAAACTTTTCACGCTGTGTGCGGATTTCGGCGTGTGATACGTCAATCGCTTCGTCTCGACAAGGGAAGACGTTTGGTACCATTTTCAGCCCCCACTCGACCCCCTGTGGCCCCCTGTGACCCCTTTTACCCCCCAGGGGGCCACCAAAGGAAACTTTTCACGCTGTGTGCGGATTTCGGCGTGTGATACGTCAATCGCTTCGTCTCGACAAGGGAAGACGTTTGGTACCATTTTCAGCCCCCACACGACCCCCTGTGGCCCCCTGTGACCCCTTTTACCCCCAGGGGGCCACCAAAGGAAACTTTTCACGCTGTGTGCGGATTTCGGCGTGTGATACGTCAATCGCTTCGTCTCGACAAGGGAAGACGTTTGGTACCATTTTCAGCCCCCACACGACCCCCTGTGGCCCCCTGTGACCCCTTTTACCCCCCAGGGGGCCACCAAAGGAAACTTTTCACGCTGTGTGCGGATTTCGGCGTGTGATACGTCAATCGCTTCGTCTCGACAAGGGAAGACGTTTGGTACCATTTTCAGCCCCCACTCGACCCCCTGTGGCCCCCTGTGACCCCTTTTACCCCCCAGGGGGCCACCAAAGGAAACTTTTCACGCTGTGTGCGGATTTCGGCGTGTGATACGTCAATCGCTTCGTCTCGACAAGGGAAGACGTTTGGCACCGGTTTCAAGGGGGCACGACCCCCTGTGCCCCCTTTTACCCCCCAGGGGCCCAAAAAGCCAACTTTTCACGCCCCACTCGGATTTGGGCGTGTGATACGTCAATCGCTTCCTCTCGGCGAGACAAGACGATTGGTACCGGTTTCAAGGGGGGCACGACCCCCTGTGCCCCCTTTTACCCCCCAGGGGCCCAAAAAGCCAACTTTTCACGCCCCACTCGGATTTGGGCGTGTGATACGTCAATCGCTTCCTCTCGGCGAGACAAGACGATTGGTACCGGTACCACAGGGGCACGACCCCCTGTGACCCCTTTTACCTCCCAGCGGGCCGCGGATGCACGCTAACCGCGGAAAAAATTACAAGAAACCCGCCGATTCGAGGCGGTAATCCGCCGAGAATCGGCGGGTTTCTTGTAATTTTTAATAAACTAGCTGTTACGGCGGCGCTTCGCGCCGCCTTCTCAGCTAGGAGCGTGCACAGCGGGAGATTGGGTTCTTCATCGCTTCGCGCACCGCCATCAGCGGTCTGATTGGGTTGTTCGGCAGTAGGCTATGTCAGCGGAGATCGCGGCCTTCGGCCGCTCGAACGGGGTTCCGATTTTTCAAAAAATTTCGAAAAAAATTTCAGAAAAAAATTTTCCGTACCCCAGGGGTAATTTTTTCGACCCCGGATTCGGATTCAGCGTCTCTTTTGATGAACAACCTCTCTCTCGCTGTCCCAACTTCAATTCCAGCTTCAATTCCAGCCCTTTAGAAGCTGAGGATTTACGGTATAATAAACATTCGGAACTTCCTGACTATCCTGACTAAAATAATGATAACAAATGTTGCTACTGCACTTAATATTTAAGCGAATATCGATTATGATAAAACAATCACAAACACAGCAAACAACCGTGTGTTGTAATATTTTCTAAACCAAAGCTCTATGCAAATTATTATCGACCTCCTTTCGTACTTGAAGGTAAGCAATTCTGATTCTGAACAGTTTATGATATTGAACGAAACAGGACTTTTGTCAAACGTGACTTTGACCTTGAACAATCAGAACTCTCTTCGAGAATCAGGATGAATTATATTTGCGAATTCTGATGCATATAAATCAAGATAACAAGAATAAATTAACGAATTTGATTTTTGAATAAATTAACTAATGTCCTTTCTTTCTTGATTTCGAGACTGGCTCAGTTTTCTTTGCAGACCAATTTTTCTTCTTTTTATTGCACGTATAACAGTACCATTGTTTGTCTTCTGGTGGAGCTATCATAATACCAACGCAATGCCTGAAATTATACATAAAAATTATTTTGGAATAACGTTTTAGAATTGTTTCCATGAAAATATTTACACGAGGAAGGGTCTTTGAATTATTTAAATAACAAGCCATTTTCATGTTATTCTCCGAGACTACCAGTTCTGAGTTATTAAAAATTTTAAATCCTGACGAGTTTGGAAGCTCTGTTCAGTTTTCATTGTATTGATTTATACTTTCAATTTCAGGACTGTTCAATAATATACGAACCAGTGAAACCAACGATCACAGCCACCATCGCAGCCCACCATATCGGCGGCTCCATCCACATATGCCACCGAACAAACGGGGCAGATCCAAACATCGTCCCCTTCTTCCTCCATAGGTTCTACGGACATATTCGACTCGTCTAGAGCAAAAGCTGAAGTGGTGAAATCGGATTGCGAAGGCTGGAAATGAATTGCAGTAAAACTACTTTTAAATTAAAACCTGACAAGTATTTTGTAAAACTTTTCCCAGGAACCTTTTTTATGGATGATCTTGAATTTAAAACGTGAACTTTCATTACCACAGTTAACCAGGGCTTTTGATGTCGCGTATTTTGAGATAAAAATAGAGTCTTGTAAAATTTATAGGTCATTCATATTCAGAACATAATTGCATACTTGGGAGAAAATGACAATTACTTGAAATGTTTAGGGAATATAAAAGTAACGGTTGCTTTTATTTTTCATTGACGTTACGAATCAATATTTGTTCCCGCCATTCCCCTTTCATTTTTTGAATCAATGCTATTTTGGTACACAACGAGGCAATCTCACGCCGCCATAAACAGACTTGTTACATTGGCCATTTAATTTATCTGGAAAAGTACTATACAAAGCAAGTAGTGGAGTATTTTGTCGAAGACGTTCAAATTGGCAGTTGTTTCGCATTATATTTACATTTACATCGTATTTCTAAGCTGAGAAAAGGTAATGCCAAACAACAAAATGCCAAAGTACCCCCAATTTGAACACCTTCGATAAACTTCGCCACGATCTGCTTTCATATACCACTAAAGAACCTACGATCTGCTTATATAACACTATATGCACTCCATCGCAGTACCCTCTTATTAGGGTACTAGCTGAGACGAGGGCGCTTCGCGCCCCCTTACTCAGCTAGGAAGCAGGGAGCGTGCATCAGCGGCGCTTCGCGCACCGCCATCAGCGGCGCTTCGCGCACCGCCATCAGCGGTCAGATTGGGTTGTTCTGGAGTGAGGATTTGTGGTGCCTATGTATTTTGGGGTGCCTGGCTTTGTCAGCGGAGCCTCGCGGCCTTCGGCCGCTCGAGGGGGGGGGATTTGTGGTGCCTAAGTATTTCGGGGGTGCCTGGCACCCCCGAAATACTTAGGCTCCTAATTTTTTAGACCAAAAAATAGACAAAAAAGGTCGATTCTTAGGGGTGCATTTTCTCGGTGACGGTGTTTTGAGGTTATTCTTAGGGGTGTGTTTTTTGTAATTTTCCCTTTTGTCTAAATTTTGTCTAAATTTAGCTAAATTTCGACCTCAAATTCGGATTCCCCGCTAAAAGTTACCCTAGAATAGGTACATTTTGGAAATAAGCACCCCCTAAATACTTTCCAACCATACTCGCCCCGATCTGACTGAACTAATAGTCTACAGAGCATCGGACACAACGCTGCCGCTTAATATTTAGGGTTGAGAACATAATAAATACCATAATTAGACAGGGGTATCTTTGACAAGTACCGTGAATTCCTACTACAAAAACGATTTTAGAACACATACAAAATGAAGCTGATTTCGAACTTTTTGGTCAAATTTAGGATTTGGACAGTTTCAGGAGTTGTAATTATGAAAACATATTACCTCAGTATTTCCGATATGAAACTCTTTGCCAAATGCCTCGGTCAAAGACTCTTTTTTCTTCATTATAGAGCCAGATGGTTTCCTTGATCGGACTGATGTTTCGATTGGTGGCACCATTTGTGACGGCTTTTCTTCTTTGCGGCACTCGTCAGTGATCTCAGCAGACGCTATACGCCTCGGCTTACTTTGCTTACGGTCATGTTTTGCTGGAGCCGCATTGGGACTAAAACAAGCAAAATAAAAATGAAAGTCTTTCATTGTAAAAATTAGGACACTTATTATTTTAATTCTCTTTTGGGTTGTATTTTTAATTTTAGTGATTTTCAGATTGGGGAGTATTTCAGTCATTATATGCAGAAATTTTGTTTACAAATTTCGCTGAGCTATATTTTTCAATTTAAATAAGCATGGCGCAAGTTTTCATAAATTTAGACCAAATCTTATAGGAGGTATGAAAGCATTGTAGCAGGATAAAGAATTATATTAACCTAAATTGGTAACTTACAAGTTATTTACCCTATTCTTTCTTTGTTTCTTTTCTTCTATATGTACTTTGAGTGTAAAAAAGCTTTTGAAAGGAAATAAGTAATTGTGGGAGCAAAATTGCCTTTTTCAAAGTGACTTTTTCCAAATGTGATTTTGCTAGTAAATATTCGATATATTTACACAGTGAGTTGAAAAATTACATAAAATTCTAAAGTGAAGGTTCAACTTTTACTTACTCAATTGACGTAGATGGAGGGATCAGTGCGGATTTTGACCTTTGTCGTGATAACGGCCAACCTTCAATATCTGAAATTTTAGCCGATATACTCCATTTTTCACATAAACATTACCAATGTTTTGAATCACTTTAGCCTTTTTGCCCGGTTGTGCAAATTCGAGTTTGTCCGATTCTCTCGATCTCGACTTTTTCAGTGATGGTTGTTTTTTCGCCGCTGGTTTAACTAGTTGCGTCTCTTCCGTCAGCAAAATCATTGGGGGAATCCTGAGACATTTCGGCTCACAGATTTGAGATTCTGCCTTGATTTCCAAGGAACTTTCGCTCCTTTTCACTTCTTCATTCGCAAGAGAGATGATTTTTGTCTCAGGTCCATCTGCGGATTTATCGACCTTTGCTATGTGAATCAATTCGCTATGTGAATTCGCTATGTGAATCAATTCTTCTTCAGACTCGGCCAAGGCGGATTGCTTCTTAATTCCGAGCTCTGGAAATAGAAAATGAGATATTCAGCAATAATTTATGAGTTTATTGAAAGTTTAGAATCTTCATATCTTTACCTAGTTTTCACCTCGGTTTTGTTTATTTATAAAGGTTTTTTCTGTTTTCTCAATTTAAACCCATTTTCTCACTTGCATTTTCTCTCTTACATTCACTCATAGACGATTAATATAAGAAACCCACCAGTATAAACTGAATCCTGGTAAATAATTTTCCTATGCGTACCATTGAATGGTTTCATTTAAATAGGATTTTTGGACAAAAATGGAGCAAAATTTTACGGATTTGACATTAACTTGGCTTAAAATTCCACTTCGCCAAGCCAAAAATTGATCGTGAATGTGTGAGGGACATCCTTACAGTAAGTTAGAGCAAAACTTCCTCCGTAATTCCGCGGACGGAATTACGGAGGAAGTTTTTGGTTTGTCACTCCTTCCTCTATTTTTGAGGGGCCGGACCCAGTTTTTGTCACTCCTTCCCCTATTTTTGAGGGGCCGGACCCAGTTTTTGTCACTCATTCCCCTATTTTTGAGGGGCCGGACCCAGTTTTTGTCACTCCTTCCCCTATTTTTGAGGGGCCGGACCCAGTTTTTGTCACTCCTTCCCCAATTTTTAAGGGATCAAAGATCATTTTTGTCACTCCTTCCCCTATTTTTGAGGGGCCAAATCCAAGTTTTGTCACTCCTTCCCCTATTTTTGAGGGGCCAAATCCAAGTTTTGTCACTCCTTCCCCTATTTTTGTCACTCCTTCCCCTATTTTTAAGGGATCAAAGATCAATTTTGTCACTCCTTCCCCTATTTTTGAGGGATTGTCTGTCGACCTCACCCTAACCATATACGCGAGGCGCCGCAGGCGGCGAGCCAGTCCTGTGGTCGGGCGCGGAGCGCCCGACCTACTCCCATGGAATGTGAGGGAACTTTGTACATATACTCCCAAACAACCCTTACTCCCGAACAACAGCTGCTTGAGGGCCGAAGGCCCGAAATAGTCTCATCTACAGTAAGTTAGAGCAAAACTTCCTCCGTAATTCCGCGGACGGAATTACGGAGGAAGTTTTTGGTTTGTCACTCCTTCCTCTATTTTTGAGGGGCCGGACCCAGTTTTTGTCACTCCTTCCCCTATTTTTGAGGGGCCGGACCCAGTTTTTGTCACTCCTTCCCCTATTTTTGTCACTCCTTCCCCTATTTTTGTCACTCCTTCCCCTATTTTTAAGGGATCAAAGATCAATTTTGTCACTCCTTCCCCTATTTTTGAGGGATTGTCTGTCGACCTCACCCTAACCATATACGCGAGGCGCCGCAGGCGGCGAGCCAGTCCTGTGGTCGGGCGCGGAGCGCCCGACCTACTCCCATGGAATGTGAGGGAACTTTGTACATATACTCCCAAACAACCCTTACTCCCGAACAACAGCTGCTTGAGGGCCGAAGGCCCGAAATAGTCTCATGCTGCTCTACTCCCGAACAACCCTTACTCCCGTACAACCCAATCTGACCACTGATGGCGGTGCGCGAAGCGCCGCTGATGCACGCTAACCGCTTCCTAGCGAAGTGAGGGCCGCGAAGCGGCCCCACTTCGCTATGTACAGTATATTAGGCGCGACGCACACTAATAATCTACTAGCAGATCAATAAATATCTGTTAATAATGGGCTGATCGACCGAGTTCATCGACACCATCTCTATTTTAACTACTTAAGTTTTGGACTAATTTTAACAGGGAACAGGGACCAATCTCATTTATCTTTGGATCACGATTGAGAAATATTCACAAAATAGATTTGGTAAAACGAAAAATTCTCAATAAACCCATAATTTTCACTTTTCTCTGTTATATAAAAAGGTGTGAAAAACACGGGTTCCTTTACTAAGGATTTCAGTCAAACGTGCTTTTAATTTAAAAAATTTGGTACGTTTGTTACAAAATAGATAATTTTTATAATCGTAAATACAATTTTTGGAAAATTACTCAAACTTTGTGTAAAATTTACAATGATAAACCCACTTTTTTTCTCCTTCCGGGTCACCTCCTCCTGACTGGTCTCCTCTAGGCTCATTCTGAGTTCCTGGCGCATGCTCAGCGGTCGATCTCCGGCATCAACAAGGCTCTTTCTCGGGATTTTCAGTGATTTAACCACAGGCGATGGGCTCATCGCACTGATTATGCCAGAGTAGGTCAAAAGCTTCGCCTCTGAGCTGATACCGGCAGTTGAAGTTTTTCTAACGTCTGAGGGCGAAGAGCTTGGGCCCGGCTGGATTGGATTGGTAAATTGAGGTGATGAATCTATGCGCTGGGGCCGGGGTTTCGAACTGGCCAAGGAGCCTGTATAGCTGGTCTTTCTGGTGCGCCGCGGGTTTGCTGCATGCATCGAGACGATCTCTTCATTTTGGGCAGTATTCTTCTTCTGGGACAACGACGGGTATTGATGGGTCGACGTGGAGGACGCGTTTGATGGCACCTGCGACATAGACGCTGTATGGGTGTCTGGGTGGAGCAGTGCGCACTTGATCGAGATGCTTTTGACGGCGGTTGAAGTAGAGAGTACTGGTGAGGGTGCTGAGAGTTGAGATGGAGCTATAGAGCTGAAAATTGGTTTGTATAGTATAGGTAGAGTCAAGTGAGAGATCTATGTGATTTTGAGAGGCGTGAAAATAGTCAAATAACACAAAAGGTAACTCAACAGGTGATAGTGGTACCTACGAGTGAGTGCATCGATAATTGATTCGCATAGGTTGTGTAGAGTGAAATGAGAGAATGAGTGTATTACTTTGAGAGATAGTTAGAGAAAGAAAATAAGATGAAATGTTTTTGATACGATAATCAGGTTGATTTTTAGAGATAAAAACAACTGAGAGGGTTTTAAAGCGGCATAGTTTTTCAGTTAGGCCTTAGAAGTTGGTGGGTCCAAATCAATGTGTTCCACCAAACTTGACTTTTTCTAATTAAAAAAGTTTTAAAAATTCTTCGAAAATTTTTTTAAAAGTAAGAAGTGATTGTTCGTCTGTAGCAGTAATATTTTTTTCTGTGTTCCGCTCCTTTCGGGACGTATGATACGTCAAAATGCTCCCCTGGGAATTCTAAGAACGAATCCGGAAAAATTGTTTAACGCATCATACAAAAAGGTGGCTTTTTGCCCAAAAAGTGCCATTTTTGACACTTTTTTGGGCTACAAAGGAAAGTTTCTTAGTTACGCTCCTTTTAGGAGCATGATATGTCAAAATGCTCCCCCGGAGATGCTGAGACGGAATCTGTGAAACTTTTTAACGCACCATACAAAAAAGTGGAAAAAGCCACTTTTTTGCCAAAAATGGTATTTTTTAAACCAAAGCACCCGGGGGCTGATTTTTTCCACCCGGGGGTTTTCGATGGTGCTGAACCCGAATCCGGAGTCAAAATAATTATCGGGGTACCCCCCCCCCCACCCCCGGGGTACGAAATTTCTCAAAATTATTTCTGAGGCACCAAATCCCCCCTTCGAGCGGCCGAAGGCGGCGAGTCTCACTGACAAAGCCACCGCTAAAGCCACTGACAAAGCCACCGCTGTTTAGCGGTGGCAATAGCTTGAGCCAACTAAAAATATGCTCATAACGCTTCTAAAAATTATCACCTCTGTCTTTTATTCTGATTGATTTGCGTTAAAAATAGTTATTTTAAGGATGTCATTATTATAAATGACATTCAGCCAATACTGTTTCAAATTATTCTGAAAAATACCAATAATTTGGTCCGAATTTCACATTAGTTTTGCAACGAAAATTTTGCATGGTACCGAACATTTTTCCATTTATTGCCTTTTTGCTAGTAAAATATATGTCAAACTTGGACTGAAAAATCATTAAAAGCATGCTTCGACGACAACGGCTTTTTCGACGAAAAATAAAATATTGAAAATTTAATACTCGTATCAGAAGACGTCAGTTGTGCTCGTACTGCTGTATCAAAAACTAGCTACCTTAGCCGCTGATTGTCCTTTTGAAAAACTGTTTTGCAACACCCCCATTACCAATGCTGAAACCATTTTCGTTTTGATTATCCATAAATGATTGTTTCTTGGGGCATACAAATAATGCTTAATCAGAATAATTCTACACGCCTCCCAGGTTTGTCTCTTGACGATTCTGCATGAGTCAAAAAAGTTGCTATATATGGCCTAAACAATGCCGCCATCTATGAGTAAGGAAATTTGATATAATAATCAAAAGTGCATTCACAAGGCATTAGAAAATGCGAGTTCACTGCAGATTGTACATCTGTGAGCGTTCGGCATTAATAATTTTTCGTTTTGAAAATTCCAGAAATATTAAAATTTTTACTTTTCTCGTCCACATATTGCTGTCTGAATGATTGCTTTCAGGATGAGTGATATCAATCGTAACATTATTTCTCAGTTGTTTATCTTACTCCTCTTCTCTTGCCTTGGAGAGTCTCAGTTTAAAAGTTCCTTTCGTAAATGGTAAGGAATTTACAAGCTATTGTAAAAAAATTGAAAACGGTTTCGGGGATTTTGATTGATTTTCAACCTCACATGGTTTGGAAAAATAACATGTCGAAAGTGAATGAGGTGCGATAGTCCAAAACGGACCGCCGTTATTGCCCGTGATGCGTCAAACTTTGACACCCGACTTCCAATGAAAAGTTTTAAAGCAAAAATAAAAAACGTATGCCACTATATCACTCAAAACATGAATGAAAACAAATATTATTCCATTTTGATTTTATGCTAGTTTTTATGCGACCTGTTTTAACATAAGCCGGCTTTACAATAAGGGCGTTGCACAGGGAAATGAATCCTTGTTCACAGGGAAATGAACAAGGATCAACAGGCAAAAAACGAATGCATATACCATGGTAATTTCCCTCCAGTCCCGTGCCTGTAAATGCATTCGGGCAAGGTGATTCTCCGGGTGTAAAAATAAGTGAAATTGTTCTTGTTTAAGAAATTAATATAAAGGGAAGATTTTTCTAATAGAAACATACCTTCAGACTTGATTTCAAAGCTATCCACTCTCTAAAACTTTTCCGCTTGGGATCAATTTCAGTTAAAAAAATATTTTACCAAAAACCTCGATTTTAACGAAAAGCAAAAAATCTGAGTATACCGCTGGATTAAGCTTAAAAGTTGATATATAGTGATCATGATCAGATTTTGTATTCAGAAGGAAAAATTTTGAGAAAAATTGAAATTACAATTTGCAAAGTAAAATTAGTAGCAAATGATAGATAGCTTTGAAAATCAATCTGAAAGTATGTTTCTATTAGAAAATTCTTCCCTTTACTAAAACTTCACGTGCTAAAACTTTTATTTTAGGACATCAAAATCAGTGCGTAATTTTCATGTAGCAACACCTCATTTAAATGATGCCATAAGTGTTACACCCGAAGCCACTGTTTTAACTACTGATATGGAGTACGTTGGTTTAATTCAATTAATCATTTTCTTTTTTATTTTCCAAATTTTATACACCTCTAAACCAAAGTATTTATTTTCCAAATTTTAATCAAAAGTTGGATATTCGAAAATTGTTAGGAATGATAACTGAAAATGAGGTTATTTTTATTTTCGCTGTGGATAGCTGAAAATCACGAACAAATTTCATAAGCATTTAAAATCATCACCATTTAAAATTTGTCTAACTAAATTTTTCTGATAAGTTGTAGTCTAACAATTTTCCATTGCTTAGAACAACGATTTCACTTGAAACAGAACAGCCGACGACAAATGTCAGTGTCCAGGAAATGGAGAAAATCCACGAATGTTTAAACCGGTAATTTAATTTGTTAAACGTGCAAAAGTTTAACTCTTTTTACCTAAGAATTATATTTGGGCTCAATAGTTTAGTACCAAATTTAGATGTCACTCTATTAACATTTGCTGAATTTTTGCTTTCCTTGAAAGCGCAGTATTTAGAGACCACATAAATTTTAACTTGTTTGTTGCCGGGCTTCGAGGGCGCGGCATACGCCGCGACGCGTTATATTTCTATAGTTCTATTTTAAAGTGGAATTTTTAAACTGGCTGTGTTATTTTAAAATTGTTTTCTATGTTCAGATATATCGCTGGTTCTCAGGCGCAGTGGGATCTTATTAGAACGCGGCGAGATGAAAATTCTGATGGGACCTACACTTGCAGGTATTCTGCATGATTACGATTGTGAACAATAGAAATGACTAAATTTTATTCTGTTGAGAAAATGATGTTCCATGAATGAGTATGTTGAGTTCAGAATTTGAATCTGAATATAAATCTGGAGGAAATTCAGACACGAGCACAATGTTTTATAACGAATTTACAAAAATTTCCGGATTTAAAGCATCGTTTTGACTGTACTTCATTTCTTCGTAAATTGGAAAATTTTTTATATAAAAAACTTTTTGTGTACATTTCCCTGTAATTTTAAAAGTTTTATAGTTACATTACCATGGTTTTTCGAAGTTATTTAACCAACGTCAATTGAGTAAAAAATATATTTTACTTTCAGCCACGTTCATCAACTTAGCCTATCAGCGCTAAGGGATGTAAGAAAAAACTGCACTTGGTCTGAAATCTATACGTTTTTCAAGGATATACAAATCTGCGTGTGGGTTATTACATTTGCCCAGTTGTTTATTTACAAGAGTGGCTGTGTTTATTTTAGAGATGATTTCGACTCGAAGGAGAGCAATTGTAAAAGCCTTAAAAAGTGGATCGATAACCATAGGGGAAATTTTTCCGCCGAGCTTGTTCGTGGAAATGAATCTGTTCCTTGCTCGCAGATACAACCTTCGCCATTTGCAATCCTCGGCAGTTCTGTTTTTAACCAGGATCAAAGCACACCAACTATTTCAAGGTACACTACAGATTCTTATTGCAATTTCAGTAGAAAGGTTGTCGAAGTGGGAGTTGTCGTGTTCCCTTAGAGGTGGGAGTTGTCGAAGTGGGAGTTGTCGGGTGGGAGATGTCCCGGTCCCCATCCAGAACTTAAATAGGCATTTGACAGGGATGGAATTGCCTTTCGACAAAATTGGATGTTGAATTCGACTCCAAAAAAGAGAAAGTTAAAGAAAAAATTGAAAAAGAAAAGGAAGCCGGCTGTTGGAAATGAAAAATTGAAATGAAAAATTCAAAACAGGCATAATTCCATTACTCTTGGTCTCGCGCAGCCCTCATCTTACAAATATTGGGCCATTTCAATAGAAAGTGCGTTTTCGATTTATCATCATCATCTCCCATCTTACGAGTTAAACAGACTGGGTCCCGCCACGATCTGACTGATTTACAGTATATGCATCCAAATCCTAAATAAATAAATAAATAAATAAATTTATTTGCGCTTCTTGGCGCGATGGGTATATAGACAAGGTAAAGGACAATAAATACAAAACAATTCATATAGTCAATGACAAATCAATCATGTATCAATAATGTAAGCAAGGTAAGGTAAAGTATATACTATCGTGGTTTCGTTCAACAAGTCATTCTCTTGATTCGGGAAAGGGGGAAGATGTAATGTTCAAAGGTGGGTGATTTAGGTGTTTTAAGTCCAATTGGTTCACAAATGATGGATAGTTAAGCTGACGGATAGTTGGGGGTAATTTGCTATAAATAGCAGAAATTCGAACAAAGAAGGAGTGGAATCGTATTTGGTTTTTTACCGCAGCGGTGTGGAACTTAAATTTGTCTCCACGAGTCTTAGATGGAATGCAAGTGAATGCATTTTGCTGTGGAAAGGGAATAATCCCAACAATGTATTTGTGAAACAAAATGAGATCTGCTTTTAGCCTACGGTCTTTAAGTGATTGTAGTTCATAGAGTTTCAATAGATCAACATACTCGGGGATTTCTTTGCCAAAATTATATCTCTTGAAAATTATTCGTAGAAATTGTTTTTGAACACTTTCTATCTTCCCAATGTTCTTGATCGAGTGGGGGTTAAACAGACTAGACGAGAATTCTAATAAAGGACGGACAAAGGTGACATAAAGTTGGACAAGTGTACTTGTTGAATGAGTCTTGATAGACTTGAGAATTGTGAATGATGTCCTACGAGCCTTTGAGACAATATTGTCTATGTGTTTGTCCCATTTAAGGGTTGGCGAAAAGAGCAGACCTAAGTCACGTACCGTTTCATTTTCTTCAATGTTTGGAATTTCCGTGTTTTCAATAAAGTAAGGTAGGGAAGGGTTTCTTTTACCCAGATGCATAGTGCGAAATTTGAGCGAATTTCCTTTTAGCCCATTCCTATTGCAATAATCTTGGAGTTTGGAAATAAACTGCTTAAGGGGCCTGGTAAAGTGAAGATTGTTTGGGGGAGAAATGCAATAAGCTTTGAGGTCGTCCGCAAAGAATTTTGTGGTGACCCTAGGAATATTGCAAAAGGAAGGTAGGTCTGAAATGTAGAATAGGAAGAGCAGTGGTCCTAAAACTGATCCTTGGGGAACTCCGCTTTTCACGGGTTGGGTTTCAGAAAGATTTCCATCTAAGATTACTTGGAATGAACGTTGACTAAGATAGGATTTGATCCATGCAAGCAATGAACCAGATATCCTTGCACTTTCGAGTTTAGCAAGTAATCTTAGATGGGGGACAGTGTCAAAGGCTTTAGAAAAATCAAAGTAAATTACGTCAACCCAGTTGCCTTGCTCTAGTGCGTAAGAAAAGTCCTCAAATGTTTCGATGAGTTGAGTTGTTACTGAGTGTTTCTTTCTAAAACCATGTTGACAAGCTGGTATGATTTGGTGTGTCTCAAAGTGTTTAAGGAGGCAGTCATAAATGACTCGTTCCATAACTTTTAAAGTGGGGCAAAGAATAGAAATTGGGCGGTAATCGCTGGGGGTTGTGGAGTTTGGAACTTTTGGAATGGGAATAACTATGGCTTTTCGCCAAACTTCTGGAATGGAACCCGTCATCAAGGAAAACGAAAATATGTATTGTAGTGGAAAAGCCAAGGACCCTTTGCACTTCTTGAGGAAGTAACTAGGAATTTCATCCGGAGACTTGTCAAAATGGTTTTTAAGATGACTCAATGTTTCAATGATGTGATGCATTGTAGCTTCACAGAAGTGTAATTTAGGCAGTGTTGACTCTGCAATGTCGAATGTTGGTATGAAACCTGTGGTGTAGTGAGATTCAAATGTTCTGGATAGAACATCTGCTTTGTCTTGGTTTGAGAATAGTGCTAGTTTTGGCTTTGGTAGAAGGGTGGGGATTTTGGCTGTTTTAGTCTTCAGAAAAGCTTTAACGAAATCGTACTTGGTGTTCATTTTCGAAAGTTTCTTGTTTTCGCGATTGCGCAAGTAGCGCTGAATTTCGTTGTGCAGTTTCTGAGTAAATGTGAGGTATTTCTTGTGTATTGCTGCATCTTTTAGGCGTGGCCATAAAGACGCTTTATACTCAAGGAGCTTTTGTATGTGCTTAGGGTAGTAGGTTGTGGATTGGGCTATTGTGCTTGGGACAAATTTGTCAATTGTGTGATGTATTATTAACATAAATGTGTTATAAATCTCATCAACAGTAGCACACACACTGAACTCTGACACCCAGTTGACACTGTGAAGGAAAGTGTTAATCAAATCCTATCGTATTGACTAGGAAAAAACATTTTTTGAGACTCAACGAAAAAACTAACTTCAGATTCGTGCTCAGCGCATCGAAATTGACCAGAAAAAGTATTTTTCAGGATTTCAAAAATTTCGGAAGTCAAATCCATGATTGGTTAAATCTTGATCTATGGTTAATCTTGATCTATGGTTAAAATAAAATTTCGAAACCATAGGGAGGGTATCATGGATTTGACTTCCGAAATTTTTGAAATCCTGAAAAATATTTTTTCTGGTCAATTTCGATGCGCTGAGCACGAACCTAAAGTTAGTTTTTTCCAGGGGTGCCATCGACTCGGCTCCAAAAATAAGAACATTTGCCCCAAAAACTAAGATTTCGGGGTCAAAAATAAGAACATTTTTATAATTTTTTCAAACCATAGGGTCCCCCCTATGGTTTTTTAGCAAAAAAAAATTTAAAGAATTTTTTTGCCAAAAAACCATATGGGGTACCGTATTGATTGTTTGACAAAAATTTTCAGAAAATTATTTTCAAACCATAGGGTCCCCCTTATGGTTTTTAGCAAAAATTTTTTTCATAAAATTTTTTGGCATTTTTTCCAAGTGCATTCTTAGGGTGCATTTTTTCAAATTTTTAAAATTCTCGCCGAAACTATAATAGCGCCGCAGGCGAAAATTTTTCAATTTTAGGCGATTTCATAAAAATTTGCACTATTTTTTAAAATACTTGGAGGAGACATGGCATCCAAATAGCGCCGCAGGCGAAAATTTTTAGAAAAAGTTGTTTGTATTTCAAAAATTCCCATTTGGAAATGGATATTTCGTGAAATAAGAACAAAATAAGAACATTGGCCAAAAATAAGAACAAATCTTAGAAATAAGGACATTTTATTTTTCTAAGATTTTGACCCTCAAAATAAGAACAAATCTTAGAAATAAGGACAAATGGCACCCCTGGTTTTTTCGTTGAGTCTCAAAAAAATGTTTTTTCCTAGTCATTACGATAGGATTTGAATGCATATACTGTAAATCAGTCAGATCGTGGCGATACCCAGTCTGTTTAACTCGCAAGATGGGAGATGATGATAAATCAAAAACGCACTTTCTATTGAAATGGCCCAATAGAATAAGAATAGAATTTATGAGCTGAATCGGGTGGAAAACCAACATCCAAAAAAGACATCCATTATTTTCACAATATTATTTTATAGTTCCGCAGTTACTCCAGAAATCAACTTTACCGATACTACGACTTCTGCGGATCTATCAAATCAGACAGTAATTACAGTGGCGGATATCAGCAATTTCACAACACCTGAGTTTTTAACAGAACAGTCCGTTAATTCGAGCGCAAATACAAATGAAGAGAATGTGACCGAACTAAGGTGATGTTACCTTTTTCAGTTCTCTTCTTCTTGAATCATATAAAATTAACTACGCCAAATTTTGCATATGAAAAATCGTAAAGAGCTACAAAAGGTCATTTTTTTCTTGAGTAGTTGGTCCATTATCCAAATAAATATTTTCAGTTCCGAAACTACTCCAGGAATGGACTTTACCGATACTACAACTCCTGAGAGTCACATAAATCAGACAGTCTCTTCGAGTATAAATGCAAATGACGCCAATGTAACGGAACAGGCGAAGACTGGGTATGAAGTTACCGAGCCAAGTGGAACCTCGACTAAGATGCCACTCTTCTTCACATGCGCACTTTTAATAAGCATTTCATTAATCTTTGCCATCGGTGTTCTGTAAAGTACAACGTTGAGGAAAAAGTTTTGGGGGGTTGCCATATAAAATTTTTGGCGCGCTGTGTGCCGCACTCGAAAGGAAGCATAGGACAATGTGGTAAAACGGGAAATGTAGCTGACGCTTTGTATTTTATTTTTTAATATAAACCTTATTTTATTTGTTTGAATATATTATAATACAAGTGCCAATCTGAGACCAACTAAATTTTCAAAATTTTACAAAGAAAACGCCACCATGACATTTCCATTTTATTTCAAGGTCCAGAGGAAATATTTTCTGAATAATAAAGTGCAAGTCGTTGTCTTTTAGTTTGTACAAGACAACTCCGGGGAAATGATCATAATGATGAGAAAAGTTGGTTTATTTCGGGGACCCATTTTTCGCTTAAATCGCACTTTTTCCAGTATTCAGATCCATGTTTCTCTCAAAAATTCTACTCACCGACAAAATCCAATTGCACAGTTGAGTAGTACCAAGTCTCAGCTACAAACCTGCTTTGGGAAGAAATTTTCATTCTACACAAGTTTCAGAAATATTTGAGAGTTTGTCCAAAAAACCTGGATTTTTGCGTTACAAAAACCAAAATTTCCAGGTTTTTTGGACAGTCTCTCTAATATTTCTGAAACATGTAGTAGGAGAAAATTTCTTTCCTAAGCATGTTCGTAGCTGAGACTTAGCACTATTCAATTGTGCAATTGGTTATTATTGGTGTGCAGATTTTTGGGAAGAAAAAAAACCTTTGAATACTGGAAAAATGGCGATTTAAGCGAAAAATGGGTCCCCGAAATAAACCAACTTTTCTCATTATTATGATCATTTACCGGGAGTTGTCTTATACAAACTAAAAGACAAACACTTGCAATTTATTATACAAAAAATATTTCCTCTGGACCTTGAAATAAAATGGAAATGTCATGGTAGCGTTTTCTTTGTAAAATTTTGAAAATTTAGTTGGTCTCAGATTGGCACTTGTATTATAATATATTCAAACAAATAAAATAAGGTTTATATTAAAAAATAAAATACAAAGCGTCAGCTACATTTCCCGTTTTACCACATTGTCATATGCTTCCTTTCGAGTGCGGCACACAGCGCGCCAAAAATTTTATATGGCAACCCCCCAAAACTTTTTCCTCAACGTTGTATCGATGTGTTGGAGTTACAAAAGTCTTATGATAAAGATGCAACATTTGTTATGTCAAAGAATTTTCATAAGAACGTTCCTGAAAATGGCATTTTCGCGCCTTTCTTCTAGCAACAGATTAACAGCAGTCGTCATTCAATATATCATAACAGTTTTTATTAACGTAACAAAAGACACTCTTCAATTTCATTATAGTTCTGACTTTTTCTTTTTCTCTTCTTTATTATCCTTTGACTTTTCAGATTTTTCTTGCTTTGGGTTTTCATCCTGTTTTGAGTCCGTTGTTTCTGAAAAATTTATTGTATTAAGTGATGGGCAAGTAATTTAAAATTCTTTAAAAATTCTTCTCAAATTAAAAAATCTTCTAAAAACTTCTTAATTTAAAACACGTTTCAGTATACGTCGTTTACTGTAGTATTTCAAATTTTGTAGGACCTTTGGAATTCGTTGGCATTTATTTTGTAGAGGCTGAATTTACAGGTTTTACAATTAAAAAATAGCAAAACTTGGGTACCCAAATGCTAGCTGCGATGGAATAAAAATTATGAATGTTTTGAAAAACAGTTTTTTCGAAACTTGTTTTTCAAAACAGTAAATTACTATTTTGAAAATTTTTGGGCATCATTACCTTGAGCTTCCTGCTTGTTCGGCTTCTTTGGCTTTGTAGTTTCTGGTCCTTCTGGAGCATCACCCAAGGGCTTCTTCTCGGGCTTTTTCGGCTTCAGTCCATCGCCCTTCTTCATATCGTGCACCTCAATTCCGAAATGGTTTAACACTTCCTTCATAGAGTTGAGAATGTCGGCAGGTGAGGAATAATAATAAGAGTAGTTTTTGTATTCCGCCTTCTTGTTCTTGAATTGCAACAGGGCGTCTCCGTTTTTGTCTAAAATTTTGCAATATAAACTAACCTAACATGTCATGTAGTGTAAAACACTCAGGGCAACCCACAAGTCTTCAATTTCAAAATCGATATTTATAAAGCTAGGAGTATTTTTGGTGTGGAATTCAAACAATTTTAAGTGCCTTTTTGGAACACAAATAACTTTTTAAAGAATGAGGACTTTTAAGTCTCTTATAGATATTTGATTGATTGGCGTTAAGAACGAAAGAGAAAAACAGCTAAAATTTAAAATACAATTTTCTTAGAATATACAACAAACATTCTTTTGCGTATTTGTGTACAGGGTGTCCCAAAAAATTCTACTGTGATTTCGTAATCACGATGTGTTTATTTTTGTCTTTTTTGACGTCAAATTCAAATGTGATCAAGGAAAGTTATATACCAAATGAGATGTGAAGAAATCCGAAAATGTAAAAATTTAAATAATTTTGGCCAAATATTTTAAAAATGATAGATTTTGTAAACCATCATTTATAAACTATCACCACTTCACAAAAGTAACCATAAGACTTAAACCTTGTTTGTAATACTAGTTAGTTAGATACAATTCGTCTGTTTCCATTTCAATTAAAGGCCACGAAGCTGATTCAGAATGGTTACCACTAATTTAAAAATAAAAATTTGCCTAAATTAGACTAACCTAGAAAGAGAAGTCTTGGAATGTATTTTCCGTCCGGTCTGTATTCCTCCTCAAATGGCTCATCGTCGTCGGCAGTGTTGACCATCACGAAGTGCTCGCTGAGCCGTTTGAATGCCTTTCTGGCATTGGACTGTTGCATTGACTTTTTCAAAGCTAAATAGAATGTATAATATTGTATGTATATATAAAACTCAAAGATAATTATAGGAATCCTCACGAATTACCTTTGCATGCGTGGCACCAAGTCTTATGGATCAGTAAGAAGATAGGCTTGTTCACTTCGAGCGAAGTTTCCACAGCGTCTTCCCATTTTATCCAGTTAATATCCTCTCCGAAGCCTAAACATTTTTAACAAATTTCCCCTTGAGATATAAATTTACTAATCTGTGGATATTCCTATTCCAAAATTATGTTGTTGAGGAATCGAAAATTATGTGATCGAAATTCCTAAGAGAAATTTCAAGGAATTTTATGAATATCACTCTTCTACTTTTCCCATAACATAGAAATTTTATATTGAAAAGCATTGAAAAACTATCTCAAAAAGACAAAAATGTACCATTTGACAATGGATTCTGGTATATTTCCGCCGGATTTACTGCTTTGTCTGCTCCTGACACCAATTCTGTTACAGCTAAACATAGACCCAAGAATAACACCCGAAAAATAATCATGGTTTCTTGGAATAGCTGAAAATATTCAAATCAATCAATCAATAACAAAATTCAATATCAAGTGAAAATCCAAAGTTCGGTCGAAACAGCACAGAGAAATGAGTTGATCCTTTCTGGGGTGCGCACCTTTTATGGGAACTTGCTAGACCCAAAGTGGAGAGATGAAATTCTCCCAATCGGCATCTTCCTTGCGAACTAAGAGAGCATTTCTGCTCTTTCTTCATGAAACAGTTAAGGAGTGGGGCGTCCTTGACGCAACAGTCGTCTATCGCTCTTCATCTCTGACTGTCTCCCTCACCTGTGTTTGTCTCTCTCGGACCATTATCGCCTAAAATCCGCTCGAGTACGCCTTAGGCAGACAATCAGAAAAGTCCACGTGTAATAATTTGGGAGAAGCAAAGACGTGCTCGCAGTGATGGAACGTGGTCAGTCAAGTTATCGTTTTCCAGAAAGTTCTCTGAGCAGAGAATAGATCTGACCGGTTATTGCTGTGAATAAAAAAGTGGTTTATTGGTTGAGATCCAAAAGTTGGCCTAAAACGGCTGAAGTAAACCAAAAATCACAAAGTAGAATATTCTTGAAGGGAAAAATGGCGGCAAGACACCATTTATTAAAATAAAAAATCATATTGCAAGTGAACCAAATCAATGTCACAAGTTTAACCGGATGTTTTACCGAAACTTCGAAAATGCAATAGCTGATGAACTACCGTAAATCCTCTAATTAATTCCCGGGAGGGATTATTATTTCGTAAGGGTTTTCAAAAAATCTCCTAATTTTAAACACAATTTTCGGACAAAGTTTTGGCATTGGAGTTTTTCTTAAGTATCTCGACGAGATCTACACGAATAAGCGCTTAGTTTTGGTCGGATGAACCCGCAAGTACGTTTGGCATTCTGTTGGAGGGGGGGGGATTATTTGAGGGAGGGGATTAAATTGAAGGAGAGGATAAATTAGAGGATTTACGGTACTTTGAAAAAGCAATGACTCAAAATTAATCTATATGTATAAAACTGAGGAAAGAAATGGGTTTCGATGATAAGAAACATTTTACACACTGAAAAATTAAAGTAGAGGCAAGCTTCATCGCAATTTAAGTTTCATTCCAACTAAAAAACGTATCAGGAGTGTCACAAAATTACGTGCCTCAAAGTTGATCCTGGAAAATTTTTTTATTGGAAATTTCTATTTTATTTTGAACTTCAAAACGGAAATTTAAATAAAATATTTAAAGGAAATTTAATGACAACACAATTTTTTATATGGATCAAACTGAATGGACCACCCAAGTCGATTTTCCCTTTTTGATGCGTTTAAAACCCTGTGAAGCTTCCATCAATTGGAATAAGTCATAATTACAAAAAAAGTTCACAACAGCGGAGGGGATGAGGTGTAATGACTAGCCACAGTTCTGGTGTACTTTCGTTCCCTCATGGGCCTGTGGCATTTTCGGCAGCGCTTTTTCTCAATTACGGTCTCTTTGTACTGTTCCACAGCTGCCCTTTCTGCAACTTTCCTCGCCGCCCTTTCTGCCTCAGCCTGCCTTCTGGCCCTTTCCATAGCCATACTTGTCGTGCTGGTCGTCGCAGGTACAATCGACGGATCCACGTCTTGAAGCACTCTGTAACGGCGATCATTACGTCTATGCGCTTCTTCCCACGCTCGAAAAACGTCAGGATGAGTGGGTTCAGCGTAGGCGCGTTTTCCGGTACCGTAGGCGATTAGTGAAGCTTGAGTCTCCAGCTGCAAATATTTGTATCGTACGCATACAAATATCTTCCGGCAGTATACACCAGGGATGGGCGAGATTGGGATTTTCCGATTCGAGTTTCGAGTTGGCAAAAAAATTTCGAGTTTCGAGTTGCCAAAAATACCGAGTTTCGAGCGAGTTTCGAGTTGAGGAAATTTTTTGTGCATTCTTAGAGATATCTGGAGGAACTCGGTTTTTTTGCCTCATTTTCGAGTTTCGAGTTGCCAAAAATACCGAGACTCGCGAGTTTCGAGTCTCGCCCATCCCTGGTATACACCCTAATAGTTACTATTTCCTATTTCCAACTCTCATTCTAATTAATGCCAACGCGTTATAATTTAATACTCAGTAAGTTTTTCGTATTGTACCTGTTTTTACTTATGATTTAGCTGTTTTGATTACTTTACATATTATGACGAAAAAGAAAAATGTTTACACAAAATATTGTATTTGCGCTCGAAATGTTGCCAATTTAATCCTCATCAATCTCATAATCAAGAGAAAAATTAACACATCTTCCAGAATGGAAAACATTTCTGCCAAAATGCTTAGACTACATAAGATTAACCCATTTTAGTACACCATTTTTATGCTCTCACCGTTTGCTTAATAAAATGCTGTTGTTTATGCTGAACCGATCGAGCTTCTTCATCTTGTTCTTTCTGCTGTCTCTTAAATTGCTCCAACATTTCCACAGAGTCCCTAAATAAAGATCAGCCATAATTTTGTACAGTCAACCCTCACTTATCCGTCACCGCATGGGACCGCCACCCTCGTTTATCCGCCACCCTGGGGGCGATCCCGTGGGGTGGCGGGTAAGTGAGGGTTGACTGTATAAAGATTTACAAATAAACTGAGAGGTAAAATTGATATTACCGAAGTGCTTCGTGCCTGCGCAATTGCTCAAACATTCGGCCTTTGTCGTGTTGTTCATTTATGGCGGCAAATCGGTCAATAACCGGAGGGGGCTTGAGCTCCCACCACTCTGGTCGCAAATCTTCGCCTTTCTTGATATATTCCTTTACTTCTATCTAAATAAATTAGCAGTGTCTATTACAAGTATTTTTATTATTAACGGGTGATAACTAATTATTGGCAGTAAATATATTGTATTCAAAAATTATATTTTTGGCATAATGTTCCGATGTGTCAGTTGCGTTAGTTGTAGCAAATTTTGTCTAGTTTCCGAAAATGTATAACATGTCTGTTCGATAACTGTTTAAAATTTAAGAAGTATGGCATCGAATGAAGACACCCTCAGAATCCGAGTGTACAAGGTTTGGACAGGTGTGTCTGCAGAAATCTTCAAATTTTTTTGTTAACATGATTTCTGCCTTGAAAACTTTTATACGCAGATGAAACTAGACAAAATTCTGAACACTATAGCGAAAACCGGATATTATTTAGACAGTTTTTATGGATTTTAGAGCCGATTTTGGAAAAGTCCGATTTTGAAAAATACTGATTTTTGAGAAAATCGGTATTCTTGGGCTGACATTTGACTGCAGATAACTCTAAAATCCACAAAACCCGGCTAAATAATGTCTGGTTTTCGATATAATGTTCAAAATTTTGTCTATTTTGATTGGCGTATAAGATTGTGCAAGAAGACTATCAATTTTATGAAAATTTTGATAATTTCTGCAGACACACCTGGTCAAAAATTTTTGATCTCGACCAAAAATTTAAAACCCGAATTTTTGGCATTCCAGGGGAGTATCGAATAAATACTCATGCTGGGATCATGGACAAGGCTCTTGGCTGTATTACTGTTTTTACAGCTCCGCCGGAGCTCTAATTTTGGCGGAGTTCGCATTATGTCAAGTCGAGGTGTAAAATTTTCGGAATGGAACTTGTACACTCGGACAGGCCCGTACCCAGAAAAAAATTTCGGGGGGGGGGTTGAGATTTCAGGGGGGGTTGAGAAGTGAAAAAAACGCATTCTTAGGGGTGCATTTTTCAAAATTTTCTCGAAAATTTTTAAAACCATAGGGGGGACCCTATTGATTTTTTTAGCTTCCGAATTTCGGGGGGGGGGGGGGTTACAACCCCCCTAATCCCCCCTAGTTACGGGCCTGCACTCGGATTCTGAGGGTGTCTTCATTCGATGCCATACTTCTTAAATTTTAAACAGTTATCGAACAGACATGTTATACATTTTCGGAAACTAGACAAAATTTGCTACAACTAACACAACTGACACATCGGAACATTATGCCAAAAATATAATTTTTGAATACAATATATTTACTGCCAATAATTAGTTATCACCCGTTATTTGTTATAATGTTTTTATTATAAATTTTCGATATTTATTTATTATAATTTTTCGATATCCTTATAATAAGCTGAAGCAAAACTTCCTCCGTCCGTAACGTTACGGACGGAGGAAGTTCTTCTTCTTCCTTCCGTCCCGGTTTTTTGAGGGCCAGAAGCAAATTTTTGTACTTCCGTCCCGGTTTTTCGAGGGGCTTTTTCTCTATGACTTTTTTGTCCAAAATTTTTCAAAGATGCATTCTATCCAGTGCTTATTTTTGACAGACAGTTAGAGAAATGAAGTCAGAGACACAAATCAGTATGTATGTATACATAGATATCCCATAAACAAGCGACTAGCCAGTCCTGTGACCTTCTCCCTTGGAATGTGAGGGAACTTACAAGGAAAAGTCACTTGGGGTCACGCCGATCTGGGAAAACTAGCTGGATAGGATTGTAGTACTCGATGTGTGGAATCTAATTGTACCAAACTTTTTTCCCCATGCACAAACTTCACAAATACCTGAAAATGGCCATTATTGGCTAAAAATGACTGTTTTTGGCCGAAAAATGGCGTTTTTTGTGGCGATACAAAAAACTAATTGCAGATTCGTGATCACAGCATCGAATTACCCCTAAAAACACATTTCCCAGAAAAATTCTGAAAACCTTGAAAAATCTCGATTTTTGGAGCAAAGGGGGGACTTTTTGAAAATGTGAAAAATTTTTCGCATTGAGCGTTTTTAGGAGTAACTCGATGCGCTGATTACGAATCTGCAATTAGTTTTTGTATTGCCACAAAAAACGCCATTTTTCGGCCAAAAACAGCCATTTTTAGCCAAAATGGCCATTTTTTGACTTTCAGGTATTTGTGAATTTTTTTCAAGGTCCATAGGGAAAAAGATTGGTACCATTAAATCCGCACATCGAGTACTACAATCCTATCCAGTTGTGAGTTTTCTTTGTTAGAACATATAGGCATACATGTACACAATAGATTTAATTCGACTCCCGCAGGGAGTCCCAAGCCGCTAGTTTATTTATATTCTAAAAATAAATATGACTGATAACTGGAGCTTATTACCAGGATGGTCATGCGTGACAATTGTGGAAGTTGTAGTTGTTGTTAAGTTAGTAAAGTATCGGAATATATAAAAAGTTTACAAAAAAGTACTTTTTCCTTATCCTAAAATCGGCTTGAAAGTGGGTCATCACAAAATACATTAATTACAGAAATATTTTTCTCATTTTCAAAAAAAGTCGATTTTTTTGGAAAACCATGTGGTCCCTCCATGGTCTGAAAATGTCAAAAAATCAAATTTTTCCGGATTTTCTGAAAAATATGTTTTTATGGGTAATTCGATGCGCTGAGTTCATATTTTGAACTAGTGTTTACGTATCATGTCAAAAATGGCCATTTTTTGTCCAAAAACGGCATTTTTCAAACTTGTTATTGCCAACTGTTTCACATATTTTAATATTTTTCATGATACTGTTTTGTTGGAAATGCGCTGACTAAGCCAGAATTTTGTCAGGAATACGATTCCATTGCAATTTTTGGCATAACTGACATATAATTGCAAATTTTTTATATTTTAAATATTGTATATTATATTATAAAGACACTCATTTTTCGCACCTTGAAAATTTTCACTTTTTTTCACCAAATTTCAAAATCCAAGAAAGACCACGCCGGTTGTTTTGTAGTTTTAGAATCTACATGTGATGAACTTTAAAAAGATATATTGCCTGGCTAGGTGTGAAAACAAAACCTGATTAGTAAATGAGACTGAAGTCGGAGACTCAAAATTTTGGGATGCCCCGCTTTCAAGCCGATTTTAGGATAAGGAAAAAGTACTTTTTTGTAAACTTTTTACATATTCCGATACTTTACTAAATTGTCTACAACTTCCACAATTGTCACGCATAACCACCCTGGTGTTAATGCTCGGTATCGACTAATCGGTAGACTAGTTAAACGACGCGGGTACGTTTCAAAAAATTATATGACGCCAAATCGCTCTTTCAGGATTTAAGCATTATTTGTTGAGAAAGCCATTGGACACTGAAGGCCAAGAAAAATTACCTGTTCATGTAGCTCGTCATAATGTTTCTGCTTATCAATGAGTTCATTAACCTTTTGTCTGTCTTGATCTTCGGCATACCTAAAAGTTTTAATGCAAACAGATGGAAACATTGTTATCATATTTCCTCGATCAAACGTCCTCTTCTCAAAATAGTTTTTTTTGTTAATGAGAAATACAAAAAGGATCAGAAAAATAATTCTTCATGGAATGACTGCCTATGTTCGAAAAATGAACCACTGGGGTCGTTTATTCAGGAAATACGGTGTTTAGTTTTCGGTAATTTTGCTCAATATTTCCCAGAATAAAATTCAGAAATTCACTAGTTTAAAGTACAAACATTTCGGCATCCAAAGTGTTGAGAGCGTTCATTTGCTGCTTTTGCTTCTTTTCTTGGAAATCGGCCAGCTGCCTTTTGTTTTCAATCTCAACTTCAAGCTCTTCCTTGTAACGCTGTTTTTCCCTCAATGCTCTTTCGCTATCATCTTCTTGTTCTCTATCAAACGCTGGCAAAACCATCTAAAATTTAAAAAAGCATAAGAATATTAATTTTATAAAAAACAGTTGGAAACATACCCCGTCAGTCTCGGCCAATTCTTGTTCTCGCTCCCTTTCATGTATTGCTGCTTCACTAGCGTTAACGTCATCAACATGAGAAGCTAGACGTTTTTTGAGATTCTCCAACTGAAATATGTTCTATAGATTTTCCTTAGAATTTATAATGTAGTGTGAGGAAAAATTTTTGGCGCAAAATTGTTATGTAATGCATATTTAATGAATTTTTTACATTTTTCCCATTAACGCGAAAGGTACGATGAAAAAAGATACAATTAAAAAATAAAATGGAGGAAACATTATTTACTATCTAAGATCAAATTCTAAGAGCAAACTCATTATCTCTTATCCAGTTGTTTTATCTAAGCCTTTATAAGACACAAAAGACACTCAAGTTCACCTCTCTGGTCTCTTCAAGCGCCAACTCTTCCCTGCGGCAGTGCGAGCATAGCGAGCCAGTCTCATCGTGTTCAATCACGCCGTGTCTGATATGAAAATCTTTGATATTGGAGTTACAATCTTGCTCGTCGAGCGCTTTCTCAGATTTCATGTCCATACGAGCCAGTTCTTTTGCCAGATGGTCTTGCTCCAGGTCATCACTGGAAAATATGGTCGAGATTATTTTTGGAATTATTTCTGCTTCACTGTGAAAATTAGAATTTTGCTAAAAATCCTAATAGATAGTTTTTTGAAACAAAATTCCTTACTTTTACCTACACAACACCTTTATCGTCCGTAATTTGAAAATTTATATACCGAAAATTTGAGTTCTCGTTTGGATTATAGTTTGGAATATTATCCGAGTTCTCTTCTTTTTGTCCGTGGTTGGATTTGGGCACATCCCAGATGTATTCAAAAATTTCCATTATTAAAACTGTTTACAATTCTGGAGGGCTCTTCAGGCTATTCAGTGGTGATATGATTGGCTTCAACGCTTTCGGCGTCCTCAAGACTGGTTCCAGTTCTTCATCAATCTTTGTACTCATGAAAACGTCCCATGGATTGTCCAATTTACTCATCGATTTTCTTCCGGACACTTCTTTGCTATCAGTAAGCTCTGATGGTGGATCGGGTGCAAATTCAATTTCCGACTCTAGAGCGGATTCTAAAGCGAAATAATTTGGTTTGAAGGGATAGTCTTGATGATATGCTGTTGGCAAAGAACCACCGGTAGCTGGATTCGATGGGTGTGCGCTCATTCTGACGTTGCCTTGTTGGGGGCTACGGAACATCAAATTCGTGATGTTTTCATCTTCTGAAACATTATTGACTATAAGAGGTCATTCTGTTTTGGGATTTTGTGGTTTCTGGGCAGTTTCGAAGAATTCCTGATATCTCGTAAGATTTCGAGACCGCGTTACGGCTTATGATCAGAACTTAATCCTGGATCTGCTCTATTTGATAAACGAAAAATCAATGACAACTTGATCATCTCATGATAATAACAAACTGCAAACAAATATGCTTTCGACTCGAAACATTGTAAAAACCGCACATGTAAAAAACGTAATACATTTCCAAAATCTCAAATTTATGGTGTGGAAATGCTCATAGAAACCTGTTTTCCCGGAAAGAAAAGATTTTCCTGGCAGTGCACTCAAGAAAGAAGCCGGACAGCAAAGCAGAATAATAGACCCAGGCGTTTCAATACTCACGACTAAAAACATTCTACCTTGTCCCATTGACATTGGCTGATTTTTTAGTCGATTTCCCATTCGGTCGTAGTAATACACTTTGCCATAACGCATTTTCAAATTTGAAGTCAAATCGTCATAATTTTTTTTGATAGGAGATTAATTTCTAACTAATAGTACTAAAATTTCTAAGTCTAAGCGATTTCTAGAAAATAGAAGAAAAATGAGAGCCGACTTAAAGGCCAAATCCAAATTATTACGGTTGAATTGAAGAGATGTGGGCCTAGCCTGGGTGGGATTTAGGCCAGGTGGGGGCTGGATGTGGTCACGCACACTATTCCGCTTTCCGGATTTTTCTCTTTGGAAAGATTTATGATGAATGCACGTGAGTATTATATTAGAAAAAAGACTGAAGGAAAAGTATAAAGTCTGCAGATTATTTGGTATCATCTCGGTATAAGAGAAAGTAGTGGAAAAGGGAGAATTTGGAACGTGCTAGAAATTTAGAAAATGTTTAGGAATTTAAGACATCTAAAAATTTTAAATCTAAAGAATTTTTAAAAGAACGTCAAAATCTTAAAGAGTAAAGTTTTTTAAAAATTTTCAACATTTGATAGTGGCACTCCTGAAAAATTTTTCCAAAATGTGCTATGATCCATTAGTTTTCCGTTCACCGTTTGAATTCACGGGTTGTTATAGAAGGCGCAGTAGTGGATAAGCGTGCCTTGGCATGCAGGCCAAGAGGCTATATAAGGCATTTCGAGGCAATATGATGAAACGTCTAGACGTTTCATCAGACGTCTACATATTAAATTGCCCCCGCTGAACCCAAATCCGAGATCAGATTTGAACACTGATTTTTGATCTTTTTCCTTTAAAATTGGGATTTTTTAATATTTGAAAGGAAAAAGATCAAAAATCAAAGATCAAAGTTCAAATCTGATCTCGGATTTGGGTTCAGCGGGGTCGATTTACTATGTAGAGGTTCCATCATATTGTCTCGAAATGCTTGAAAAGCCTCTTAGCCTGCATGCCAAGGCACGCTTATCCACTACTGCGCCTGCTCTAACAAGCCGCGAATTCAAACGGTGAACGGAAAACTAATGGATCATAGTATTTCAATCCGATCATTTTTTATAAAGGAGAGATTTTTCTAATAGAAACAGACTTTCAATCTTCCTTCATTGAAAGCCGTCCCACGCTAGGGAAATCCCGCTTGGGACCAATTTCAGTTTAAACAATATCTTACAAAAACCTCAATTTTGACGAAAAAGCGAAAAATCTGAGTATACCGGTGGATTAAGCTTAAAAGTTGGTATAAAGTGATCATGATCAGATTTTGTATTCAGAAGGAAAAATGAGAAAAATTGAAATTAAAATTTGCTACTAATTTTACTTTGCAAATTTTAATTTCAATTTTTCTGATATTTTTCCTTCTGACTGGATTCTGACTGGCTTTCAATGAAAAACCTCTCCTTTATATTTCTAAAGTATAAAGAGAAGGAAATATCGAATTTACCAGCGATTGCTAAATATTTTTTTGGAAATTTTTCAAAGGCAATGCTGAAATATGTCAAAAATTTTCAAAAACTCCAGCTCTCAACAGTTTTCCCGTTGTCAGACATAGATAGTGCATGTATAAGAAAATAAAAACGTCAATAATAAACGTTAGTTTGTGAGCAGCTTTGTACGGCGTGCATTTGCCTCTGACTACAAAAGACATTCTACGCTTTTAGTCATCGATTTCCAATTTTATTGAATGAAATTATTCTTAGGAAAGTTTAATGTATGTATTCCATTTCCATCTGGTGTGCAATTCGGTTCGCTGAAATGTTATAAGGTTTTTAGCTGAAATACTCACACAACATATCAAAATGCAGGAGACTGCCAATCATAGTGCTTATGCTCCAGCCTTTGGATATCTCGGAGCCGCATCCGCACAAATTTTTACTGTTTTTGGGGCCGCGTTAGTTTTTTTACTTATAAAATATTAGAACAAAATAGGTAATCTCATTTTGTGTTTATCATCTGTAGTTGTGCACATTCTGAAATACAGATGATATGTAGAGAAATAGCTGCTGAAAATGTCTAGAAAATGTCAAATTTATAAAGGTTTACAAAATTATCATTTCATCGTTTCATATGTTTAGTTATGGAACAGCAAAGTCCGCCGTTGGGATTTGCTCAATGGGTGTGAGGAGACCTGAGTTGATAATGAAGTCAGTGATTCCGGTCATTATGGCAGGTAAGCTTTGTACAGACTAAGAGTTCCTCTTGATGTTTTTGGTATAGGACATATTAGAGCTTATTTAGAGAAAGCTGATTATCTTTAACAAGGACCATAACTTTAAGTTATGCTTTTAGGAATTATTGGCATTTATGGTTTGGTTGTGTCAATGGTGCTCAAAGGCAAAGTGCGTTCCGCTTCTCAAGGATACACACTTTCCAACGGGTTTTTCCATTTGGCCGCTGGCATGACTTGCGGTCTTTGTGGATTGGGAGCGGGATTTGCGATCGGTATTGTTGTAGATTGATCATAATTTCTGAAATCATACCTATTTTATCAATAGGTATTGTTGGAGATGCTGGGGTTCGAGGTATTTTTACATATCTAAAATTATGGTCTGTATTTCTGAATATAAACGGAGATAAACAACTTTCATACAGAAACAACTTTCGAAGGGAAGGAAAGACAAAGGAAGAAAACGCCAAAATGCTGCACATCACAATCGGTCAAAAGTTGTTTATCTCCGTTTATATTCAGAAATACAGACTATATATGGATATAATATTTATGAATACAGGAACTTCGCAACAGCCACGGCTCTTTGTAGGGATGATCCTGATCCTAATTTTTTCCGAGGTATGCAATCATTGTGCATTTATTGAGGAGTTTACGCTTTTAGAAAAATATTAGTTTAAAGAAACTATTGGAAAATTATATGTAGATCCTTGTAAGATTGTCCAAAAGATGAAAATACTTTTCGAAAGTAACCAAACCTGCAAGTATTGTGTCAAAATGGCGTGAAGTTTTATATTTCTCTTGACAGTCCTGACGACTGTCAATTTGCAAAAGTGCAAGTTGATACGTGCTTTACTCTTATAGCAACTGATGGCAATCACGGATTGGTTTTCGCTTATTTGCGAATTTTGATTTTAGCACCATACTTATTTTTTCTTAAATGGGATGCCAATCTTGTTTTGTGTGAGATATAGTATTGTTTTAGGTACTTGGTCTGTACGGTATGATTGTCGCATTAATCCTTGCCACTGCTCCCTCGTGAGGATGCCACTTCGATTTACTTCATTCATAATAGAACAGCGAACAATTTTATATTGTTGCTTATATTTTTATAGTACATGTTTCAAATTTTTGTACATTGACCAGAACTTTATCTAATACACTGCGTTCCGAAATGATAGGTTCACTCGAAAAAACGCCATAACTTTTTAATTTTGAAAGGAAATTTCCTAATTTCTTTTTTAAGTAACACCTGTAAATGCCACAAACGTTATCAGAAAGAATCGGGACTGCATCAGGGCTGGGAGATCGGATCGGATCGGAAATATCGGGTTTTTTGAGGATCGGATCGGATCGGTTTTTTTGGCCTTTTTGGACCGATCCAAGCACCCCTAAGAATGCACTCGGCCACGAATTCAAATTTTAAATTCCCGCCGGCCGTGCCCGACAGGGCGCGGCCGGGAAAAATTTTAGAAAATTTTAATGAACCACCATTCCAAAATTACAAAATTTTCGCCTGCGGCGGTATTTGGTTACCGTTTCTCCTGCAAGAATTTTGAATATTTTTATATGAAAATCGCGAAAAATCGAATAATTTTTGTACCAAACCGGGAAAAATTGCAAAATTTTCGCCTGCGGCGCTGTTTTTTCGTTCTTTCTCCATTGGTTTTCGACAGTGATTGTCGTTTTTAGAAACTAACAGTACTAATTTTGAGCTTAAAACGCCAAAAATTGAAGGTTTTTATATGAAATTCGCCAAAAAATTGAAAAATTTTCGCCTGCGGCGCTATTTATTCCTGTTATTTTAAAATTAGGTAAAAGTAGTACAATTGTACAAATTCATTAAAAAAACATAAATTTTGGCATATTTTATCAAAAAATTGCAAATTTGACCCACTTTTGGGCATAAATAGCAAACTTAGATGATTTGGGAAAAATTTTGAAAAACAGCCAAATTTGGTGAAAAATTTTGGATCGGATCGGAAATATCGGGTTTTTTGGGGATCGGATCGGATCGGATCGGGTTGGCGGTCACCAGGTATCGGATCGGATCGGACCCGCGATCAAAGTTCCCAGCCCTGGACTGCATCTCGAGAATTTATGAGAAAAATTCTCGTTTTCGTAAAAAGTGACGATTTTCAACTGTTCCAAAATGATAGGTTCACTTTTCATTAATCGAGAAATCAGAAAAATCACAGGTGAACGCATGTTATTTGGTATGCATTTTGTAGTAAATTTTCAGAAACCTACCTTCTTTGGTCATTTTATATATCAAAGCTAAAATCCAGAAAATCAATAATCAATCTTTGTAAAAGGCTAAAAAGTGTCAGAATAATGGTGTCAGAAAATATCAATTTTTTCTGTGAAAAGTACAAGACATACTTTTCTAATGTGTTGCAAAAACATGTGCTTTTCTTCGGTTGAAGAATATTGTGTGATGTCTTCTGATATCTCTTCCATTGGCTTTAAACTCACATCCAAAACGTGACTCGACATCACCTAAAATATGAAAGAACGGTTTAATTTGTCATAAAATTTAATCGCTTTTGTTAGAAAGTTGTGGACTTATTATTATTATAATGAAAGTATGGATCTAACTATTTGTCAATGGCTACACACATACAAACATATTGATATGGAAACATAACAGATATGGTGTGTGATATTATGAAAACATTTTTCTACATTTTCTGCCAACATTCACGTTTATTCTGTCCCTGCTTCGATGATTAGGACAAACCACAATCCCATAGAAATCCTGTAATGAATCATTTCATCCTTACATGGGACAATCCGACTCCTCAAAGAACAAATTTGTCTTCGAAAGAGAATTTTTCCTGAAAAACATTTTTGCAGCATTTCGTTTCAGTGTCTATGAAAACCGGCAACCTTAGAATATAAAGTCTTCCTTGTAAATAACGACTGTGGCAAATTCGAGCTGCTGCTGTTGAGAAAATTTCATACATGAACGTCACCTCTTAATAAATTCTTTTGAGGCCTTTAATTTATAAAAGCGAGAGAGGAACACGTATTACACGGCTTTAAAATATTCGCAAAATTAAATCAAATCATATTTGGAAATTTCATACATGGAACTTTTTGAAATGCTGGACACGAGAGATGTAGAGAAGTTTCTCTTCTTTGGCACTTTCTAGTTGTCTTTTTATATTTCATATATTATTTATACATAATATTTATTGGATCCAGAGATGACAAAACTTTGGTACGTAATAAGCATTCATTGAGAGAAAAATTTTTAACTTTGTTTTAGTTACATTCTGAATTAATGGCCGGAATTTTTATCGGCTTGCAAATCCTGAGACGCTTCATCCATGTAAGCAATAATGCGCGTTTTGAGCTCTTTGCAGGCTGCGCCCTGGCTTTCATATGCCTGGAGGCTGAAACGTGAGATTTATAAACATCAGAAGCTACATACTACTATCAGAGGTGAGAATAGGCCGATTATTTTTGGGGAACACATTTGGACAGTTGGACTTCAAACACAATTGGACTTCGGCATATTTGAACTGCGAATTCCAAAGTCTAATTGTCGTTGAAGTCCAAATGTCGTTTTTCACTTGGTGGGTAAATACATTTGGACTTTGAAAAAATTTGACAATTGGAAATAGCCAACAAATATTAATATAAAGTCCAATGAGGGGCACTCATTTTTTCCGTCCCCGTCAACTGTTTTTTAGCTAAATTTTAAGTCCGCTCATCTCAGCTCTGCATTATTCAAGGAGGACAAACTATTTTCAAGGCGTTACATGTTACGCGACATATGTCATCTAAAAATATGAAATCCCAAAATAGTTAAAAATAACAAGAGAACCCGCCGATTCTCGGCGGATTACCGCCTCGAATCGGCGGGTTCTCTTGTTATTTTTCCGCGGTTAGCGTGCGTCAGTATGCCCTCGGTTGTTGTTCGGGAGTAAGGGTTGTTCGGGAGTAGAGCAGCATGAGACTATTTCGGGCCTTCGGCCCTCAAGCAGCTGGAAAATGAGTTTTGAGAGCAAAAAAATTTTTTTCAAAAAAAAATTTTTTTTGTACCCCGGGGTACCCCGGACATTTTTTTTGACCCCGGATTCGGATTCAGCACCATCGAAAACACAATTTCCAAAAAAAAAATTTTTTTCATAAAAAAATTTTTTTTCGTACCCCGGGGGTACCCCCATAATTTTTTTGACCCCGGATTCGGACTCAGCACCCCAAAAAACCCCCGGGTGCAAAAAATTAGCTTCGGAAACTCTCTGAAATCAAAACGCATTCCAATGGGTTAGAGAAAAGAGAAATAGTGTGCAAAAACTGTGATGACTCATAACTCGAGATTCCCGAGATCGCCCCCCGAAAATTTTTATCAGAACTTGCTTCTCACCCCAGGAGGAGCATTTTGAGCTATCACACGCCCCTGTAGGTATCCGGCAAGGTACCTAACTGGCGCGGACATCCTAACCGTATTCACTTGCGAATTAGGGTGATTGGATTTGTTTTCAACCTATGAATTTTTATTATTATAAAATAAGGTTGAGATATTTTCAGGATAATTCGTGTTACTATTTGTCCTTTTATAAAACGGACATTTTCGAGATTGTTTTAGTTTTGAGAAACACCATTTGTAAAAACAAACTGTGAAATCTCAATGAAATTGTGAATGTTGAAATTAATGTATAATAAACTCACTCGGCGCTGTAATAATTCTCTACCAACAGTGAAGAAGGAACCTAAAGTTAAAAAATGTTTAAAAAGGGTAAAGAAAGTGTAAAAAAGAACCTCGGTCTCGCATGAATTCATGGTTTTACCGTCCCAACATTTTATTTCATCCAAAGAGGCACTAAATTTTATTTCAACCATTAAAACTATTTGTTCGATCTGAGTATAGACAAGTTGAAAACGTTGTTCGTAGGCAAGATTTAAGCATCTAACTTTGAATCATACGTGACCTTTAAACAAATGTTGTGTTCAGAGAAGCAAAAAAGGATCGTATGAAATTGTAAATCGTCAAAGCCACGGTAAGAGCCTTTTATTTTCGGAATGTTACCATCAAGAACATTAGCTACAAGCATATACAGTCGGCGCTCGATATAACGTCACTCGATATAAGGTCACCCTCGATATTACGTCAGTTTTGCCCGGTCCCGGCCAAAATATAAGGATTTACGTACAAAATGACCCTCGATATAACGTCACCGACCCTCGATATAACGTCACTTTCGGGAGGGTCGGGAGGAAAAAAGCATAGGGGGTACCACCTGAAATTTTTTTCCGGCGCCGCCATTGGCGGCGCCGGAGAAAATTTTGAGCATTTTTTCCAAATGCTCAAAATTTTCTTTCAGTTTTTCTTCAAATTTTTAAAAATTTCGGCACTAATTTTTGCCCATTTCTTTCAATTTCGCTCATTTTTTACCTTTTCAACCAAATTTTCTCTCGTTGTTTATATTTTCTCCTAATTTCATAGGTGTTCCCAAATTCCCTTTGGGGGACCAAAGCAAATTTTTGAATAAAATGTTATTTATTACAAAAATTGGCCCACATTCTCAGCTTATCGCATAGAACACGAAAATCGAGCTTATTTTGGTCGGAAATACAAAAAATAGCACTTTTCAAAAATCCGAATTCAAATTCGCGCTCCTTTGCAAGGCCCTTGGCAGCCCGATTTTAATCGCTAGCTGTGATAATCTAGCTAAAAATTAGGTAAATTTACGGTAAAATAGTGTATTTTTAATGCATAAATGTACAAGAGGGCCAAAAACAGCATAAAAACACAAAAAAATGGCATTTTGGGCCATTTTTTCCTTTGGAAAAATTGACCCTCGATATAACGTCACTTTGGGCCAGTCCCCAGCGTGACGTTATATCGAGCGCCGACTGTAGTTACAAAATTGAGGTGGTAAATACCGCAAGTCCCCTTAGATAAGGGACTGCAGTAAGGTTCAAAACCCTCCTCTAGGATGTTCTCAGATATCCTAAAAATGTTATGTGCTCGTTATGTGCTCAAACGAAGTTTGAATTTTGAGAAAGTATAAAATACCTGCAATAATCCTCATTTATCACTGTGGCATCTGTTCTTATGCAGTCATCGGGCAAATTGACCAAACTAAACAAATACGGTCTGTAAAATTTAATATCTGCATTGGTAACACAAAGGAACTGTTGAACGAAAACTGCGCCATCAAATTTTCCGCCTGTCTATAGCCGACTGAGTCTGCTGACTGATCCTGCAGAATAGTCATTTTTTGTTTTAAGCAGAGTCTGTCTGTTGACTCACTGTATTTGCTGGCGCAGTTTTAGTGCAATTCAGTGATGAAAATAATAAAATTTTGAGATGATAATTCTGAAATTATATTGCATGATTTTATTTAAAAAAAGGAAAAGATCGATAGTAACTGTAGAAAATTGAGCTTAATCAAACGAACAATGTAAAACCGAAAAAGCTTTTTTCTTCCAAAAGTGTAAAGCATACCTATGGGATTTAAGACAGTCTGGATCGTCAATGGCGCCAAGAACGATGGAGGATGCAAAAATGGTTAAACAGTAGAAAGTAACCACAGCAAGGCTTGCGCATGCCATTTTCGTTATGTCAGAAGGTTAATCGGCGTCGAGCTCTAAACATCAAAATTAAGCAAATTTCGAATGACTCATGATGAACATAACGGAATGGCTGTTCGAATAATGGCAACCTATGATAACAATGCGTTATGGTAACACCAAACAGTGTCTGCGATTCTTTGAGCATTAAATTGGTATGAAGTGGCCTGGTATTTATACCATTTAGAAGGATGGTCTTGTCCTGGATCATGACGTAAACTTGGCCAAAGAAAAAACACCTAGTGAGTAAAAGTTCAACATTTTTCATCGACTAAATCAGCACACTATAGATCTAAATTTAAGACTACTAGTAAACTTGTGTGATTCATAACTGAAAGTAAAGAAATTGGGGAAGCAATCCTGCGATAATCCCGAATCTCGACTGGAAATGTTCTAAATTAAAAAACGCTAGAACCATTGCTTTTACTGTTACCATCACTTTTCTCACTTTTGTTCAGTTCCGAAGGAGTCGTCAATAGCTTTTATATCGAACGCTGTTATGCAAACAAAATTTGACGGACCATTCAAAATTCAGTCGAAATTTTAAGTCATCCTTTGTGTGGAAATATTGTAAATCCATTAACGAAATATTTCGTTTTTGATTACTGTTATTCATACAAAATAATTCAAAAAATTGAGGGGGCAAACAACATAAGGGCAAGGAATAATTCCATATAAATATTTGGAGTTTTCCTATGTCTGGAATCCGAAAACAGGAATCGGGTATGGAATTAGGGGTCAAAATGACATCAACCCAACTGGGGGGTAAACGTCTGCAGTGCTAAACAACACTCGCCACATGTCTTTGCGCCAGCGACGCAGAGGATTTGTATGATAAGCATGAGAAAGAGAGTGTTCTAGCCGCCTCGGCCCAGTAAAAAGAGATTTTACTGGCTGCAGCCAGTGAAGAGCTCTTTTTACTGGCTGGAGCCAGTAAATTTATTTAATTATGGGTTGGAGGGGAAACACACTCTCTCGCAAACTGAGCATCAGCTCAAAATGTTGCGATTTGCCAGCTAGAACACTCTCTTTCTCATGCTTACCATACAAATCCTCTGCGTCGCTGGCGCAAAGACATGTGGCGAGTGTTGTTTAGCACTGCAGACGTTTACCCCCCAGTTGGGTGGTAACCGGGTCAAAATATGTATCATTTGTGAAGGTATAAATTTTTAATTAAAGGGTTTTGCTTCTTGCTCAATGCCCATTTTTACCCATGCTTACCAAAAATCATATGTTTTTGGAAAATTAAGGGCCTGGTGCATGTCTTTAGAGATGCAAAAATCAGGCTGGATAACAGGGATCGGTTCAGGAGCTAATCGAGATGGCCTTTACAGGGTTATTTAAAATCCCTTTGAGTGGTATTTCTGGCGGAACTTGTTAATAACTTTTTATTATCTGCAAATAAAATATGAAAAAATGTTGTAAATAATTAATATTTATAGTTGATATTGATTGTTAGCACTTAGATATGGGCAGCATTCTCAACTTTCAAATCTTGATTAACCTCATCCATGTATGCTTGGACACGTATTTTTAGCTCTCGGCATCCTTCCCCTTGGGCTACATACGCCTGGAGACTAAAAATTAAGTAATTTGAAATTTCAAAAAACTAAAATTGTTTCAGGTGCAACTTTCCATTGCAGAAAAGTCGGGGAATTTAATAAAATTACATTTTTCGGCTGAAACCATTTGCTCATTTTCAAAAAAGTTTTAAACGTTTTAATAATTTGAAAAATTACTCTGCACTGTAATACAGTTGTACAAGAGACGAAGGTGGAGCTTCTACCTCACAACGGTCCAGAGTCTTTCCGTCCCAACATTTTATTTCTTCCAATGATGCTCTAAATGCAAATAAAGTGGTGCCAAACTAACAGAGATCATGGAAAATACTTGCAGAAATTCTCATTGATTACGTTCGCAGTGTTATTGTCGTGTCTCTCGCAATCGTCTGGTAAAGTGGTCAAACTGAAAAGTATCAATTAGAATTTGGATGTTGCATCAAGATGATCATCTCATCATGAAATTTAGTATTCCAAAATAGATTAATTTAGATTTCATGCCCAAAACGGGAAAACATCTGATTGTGGTGAAATGTAGTACTCCCTGGAAAAACATTCTAAGTTTGCCCTAAAAACGGTTTGTCGAAAATCTTTTGAGAAATAATTTTTTTAAGTTCCCAAAAAACCATGATACCCCCACTATGGTTCGAAAAATTCAAAATTTTTTATTTTGGTTGGAAAACGTGTTTTTAGGGGTTTACGGACTCGCTGATCTCGAATCCGAAGGAATTTTCACGATTTGTGACGATCTCTCAAAGTTTGCCTTCAGGCCAATATTCAGAAATCGTGAAATTATCGTGAAAATATAGTCAATAATAATAGTAAGTAGTAACAGTAATAAAATATAATCAGAATATGTAAACAGAATTTCTCGGTATTGTCCAAAATATAGGTAGTGAGCCAGGACTTTCACAAATTCAAAATTTTGAATTTTTCGAACCATAGGGGGGGGTTTGGGAACTATCATGGTTTTTTGGGAACTTAAAAAATTATTTCTCAAAAGATTTTCGACAAATCGTTTTTAAGGCAAACATAGAAAGTTTTTCCAGAGCGTACTGCATTTTACCACAATCAGATGTTTTCCCAACATAAGTAGAAAAAACACAGTTCGCAACCTTCCCTTATAAGCTATCCTAAGCTTTAAGTAGATTTGAGCTCCAAGTAAATATTAAGTAGATTTCTTGAGAATTTAACTTTTAACCCGTCGCATTTTACCTGTGCTTTTTGAGACAGTCTGGGTCGTCAAGCGATCCCATAAGAATGGACGATACATAGGCCACCAAATAGGCTATTGTGATCAGAAAAAAGCTGCTGCAATACATTTCTGAAAAAACATAATGTAAGTTTGCAGTAAGGTCGATACCGTAGATATCTTCGCCAGATTTCTGTTTAGAGTTTAGTCTCAAGCTTAACTTTCGGCTTAAAACGGAATGTTTGCTAACTGCCAAAGGCAGGAGAGGGCAGAGTTTTGTATGTATGGAACGTGTGTTGTTCCTCTCAAGGAATTATGAAACATAAGTGCGTTTTTAGAAGAAGTGAGAGGTGAAGTCGGAAATTGTAAGTTATGGGCTAAATAACCAAAACTAAACTAAAAAGTACATAATTTCAATCCTCACATTTATAATGCCGACTAAGTTTCCGTTAGTACAGTACAAACGTGTGCCAAAACCTAAAAAATGCAATTATGATGTTTTTTTCTCGGCCATTGTAAAGTTTGATAGAGATGTTGGAGTCAACGTCCCTGTGTAAACAAATACTTGGACGAACTCTCCGTTACTTGTACACACAAAAGGCGACTTAAAGGTGAGTGAACCTTTAAGTCGCCTTTTGTGTGAAACGCTCGTAATCCATTTATAAAAATGCATCGTTTCTGAATGGCTTTATGTCACCGTTTCTGTTATTTACATTGGGAAAATGTCCAAGGCCGAAACACAACAAACGTGCAATTTTTCTCCGATTTCAAATATTTCAGGTGCAATGTTTGATGTTTGATATTCGAGAAGTCCATGGAAGTAAATAGCAAGCAACTCAGATCTTTTAAGCAAAATAAAGTGCATTTCCCGGCATGACATTCGATTCAAAGTCATTTGATTTCGTCGCAATTTTATTTACAAATCCTTTTGATACGTCGAACGCGAAGTAATATTTTGAACATACAATTAAAAAAAATTAAATTTTAGATCACAACTCATATAAGCAAAAAGTGTCAGGTGGATGGCGGTTTTGATGAGAAGAGAAATTCCAGAGATTATTCGAGTCGCAGAGATGAAACGTACTCAAATGAAAGGTAAACCACTGCAAGAAAAACTGGCTACAAATAACATGGGTCAGAAAATTTGGCCTAGATTTAGATTCTTGTGAATTTAAGTCTCTAATCCGGGACCAGGGGAATATCACATATGGGATGTGTTTTTAGTTTGGTCATAGCTCAGACCATAGGCTGGAGTATAAAGGGGCCAACTGCATGGGAAAATTGATTTTTATAAACGTTTTAATTTTTTTCTGCAATTAAGTTTTTAGGGGAATTTGGGTGTGCTGATTCCGAATCTCAATTAGTTCTTGATATTGCGTTAAAAATGCCTATAAAACGGTCATTTTTAGCCGAAAATGGTAATTTCCCTAAAAATCATATTTTCACGAAAAAAAATAAAACGTTAAAAAACTTTTTTTCCGTGTGGTTGGCCTCCTCCAGTAGCCCCCAGACTTACAACTCAAGTGAATTAAATTGAAGTTTGAAACCTGAATTTCGTTCGAAAGCTGTACGACGATCTTACTCGCAAGGAACTCGATAATAATCCATCTTTGCGTGGTACTTATTTAGTTCCCCCCCCCCATCCAACAATTTTCGCCGAAAAATCCACCCCTATTGATTTTTTTGACAAATTTTTCAGTAAAATGATTTTTCAATCCATAGGGTCCCCCCCATTGATTTTTTTGACAATTTTTCAGAAAATGATTTTCCAATCCATATTGATTTTTTTGACAAAATTTTTTTTCGAAAAAACCATAGGGGGTACCCCATGGGGTACCCCTATCATTTTTGAAAATTTTTCTGAAAATTATTTTTCAATCCATAGGGGGGGGACCCTATGGATTTTTCGGCGAAATTTGTTGGATGGGGGGAACTAAATAAAATCGCCTTATAAAATATTTAGTTCCCCCCATCGGATGGGGGAACTAAATAAGTACCCTTTGCGTTAGTGCTTGAGACCAGTAATTTTCAAAATTCATAGTTGGATAAAAATTAGTGATTTTGTTAAAATTGCTCACAAATTTCTTGAGTCTTTCTTGTGTATTTCGGTACAAAAATTGTTCAATTCTTTTCGAAAGTCGTGTTTCTATTTGGCTTTGATCTCATAAATTTGAAATAATCGAAAATTGGGCTATCAATTGTTATTATGTAACAATGAGTTTGCACATCCGAAAAGGGAACGAGTTTCTCTCTGCGCGATTACAAATCCTTTTTTGTAGGATGACGCTGAATTGAATAAGAAAAGAGAAACGGGGAAGGAAAGGAAGCCACTGATATAAAACCATGGACATGGAATAGGCAGCTAATCAATTAGCTTCTCAGCGCTTTATGGGGTATTCAGGTCCCAGGGTCCGCAAAATTGTTATCACCAAAAGATAACAAATCGCCAGAGGAAACTGGTTTAGCCATCCCAAATCCCAGATTCCAAATATCTGGTAGAGGCGCTGTTTCTTTTTTGAGGATGACACAATTTTGTGCAACTCTGCGAGTATTTCGCATTGAAAAGTTTCATCAAAGCGGTTTATCGGCGAATAAGTATGAGTCGAGTTCGTAGTTGTGTATTTCTGAATAAACATTTGTGGCCACAAATATGATTTCGTTGTCTGTTGTTTGTTCAGATATCCCACTTGTTGCAATATGGTTTGACATGAAAAATCAAAGTCAAATGTTACAATTGATAGGGAAGCACAGCTTAATGCATCCAGTAAATTTTGGCAGGCTAAAAGGGGTCATTGACCAATTTGTCTATTTCTTTTCTAAAATTGTCTCATATATTTATTTTCCTCTTTTAGTCTTCAATATTCTCCCGGGTGCTAAAATTTTTTTCTATAGGAGTATATTTTTCAAACAGAAAAATCTAGTTGATCTTTTTCGCAGCCTTAACATTTTCTTTTTCATATAAGTTCGATACTAAATTCTTAAATAATTTTAAGAATAATACGCATGCTTTTTAGGATGAATCAACAAACAAAGTTAAGGTCCTCTACTTATCTCCCCTTATTCACTCTATTCCTATTAACTTTCTTAAACGTCAATTGCATAGTGTCCAAAGAAGATCCAAGCACTTCCCAATCCTCTGGAACACCTCAAACTTCCCTCTCAATTGATGAAGTTGTGGAACAGGAAAAGTCCCATAGACATCCTGAAACTCAGCTTGAGCCGGATTTGGCCAGCACAATTTTTGACGCGGCCAAGCAAAACGTTGGAAAAGTGAACTCAGCGGCTTCCTCGAATGGTAATGCAGGACCGGTAGTGCCCAAAAATCCATTAGAGAGAACGACGACAATGCCTAATGCGCAACATTTGGATGCCGGAAGTACGGGGTCCGTCAGAGGTGAGAATTAAAACCTTTCAAACGATTGTCTAATTTGAAAAGTAATTAAACAGTGAACTTTGTGTGGTGTCTTTGGAATTATGGAAATTCATAATTCAATGAAGAATAGTGCTTGAATATTTAATCTGGATAAGTTTGGATTTCGAGCTTTGTGTTTTGATTTTGTCTTTGGCTTTTCACGAATTGCCATTTTGGTAGTATTTTGGGTAAACTGGTACTCTGGGTCAATTGGGTACTATTGAGTAAACTGATTTGGGTAAACTGATTTCGCCGATTAATTAACGACTGCGATGATTGCGCCTGCAATATCAAACAATCGCTTCAATCAAGAAAACCTAAAAAGACCTAAAATGCGATCTTTACTCAGTTTCTGATTTTTATCATAAAAACTTGCGAGCTGTGCTTTATATATGTTGGCGTAATTGCATTTATTTACAGGTCGAAGATCGGCGCCAGCAGTTCACTTCTCAGAGTACGACGCCATCAACGCTGACTTCAACAATGATGAAGAACAAAGCGAAACTGTAAATAAGGAGGAACCGTTACCTTTTGAGCACGAGTTGTCCAATAAGCCACAAACTGACAACGGCCATGGCGTCCAGTTGGCCAACAGTGAAGTGTCCGTTCAAAACGCCAACAATTCGCCACAGGTTCAAGAACTAAAGTCGTCAGTTATTTCGCCGGAAGGAGCGGATGTCATTGAAAAGGTGAGAGCTAAAAGAAAGGTGTGCGTAAAATTGGCAAAATTAAACATCAGAAAATTAAAAAAATAAAAGTTGTCCAATTTCCCTGCAAAAAAATTAAAAATACTTAGCAATTTTATTTTAAAATATTTAAGATATTTTGTTTTAAAATATGTAAATTCAATTTCACCTAATGCGATTTTCCTAATGCCAATTTCCCCTAATGCGAACCCAGCCGCGATGAAGCACACTTCTTCGCGCGCTAGTCATAAGTTATGACTAGCGCGCGGGGAGTAGTATCAGTATGCCTTTTCTGTTCTAACTTCTACCACGTTCCAAGGGGGAAGGTCGGGCGCTCCGCGCCCGACCACAGGACTGGCTCGCTACCTGCGGTGGCTCGCAAACTCAGACTCAGTCTAAGTTCGGCTCAGTCTGAGTTTGGCTCAGTCTAAGTTTGGCTCAGTCTAAGTTTGGTTCAATCTAAGTTTGGCTCAGCCTGAGTCTGGCTCAGGATAAAATCCCTTCGGGACTGTGCCTACTGTACTACTATTGCGCCTGGCAATATTTATGGGGCAGGTCCAGCGTTCCTGGGCCAGGTCCAGTCCTGGGTTCTTGGGGCAGCTCCAGTCCAGCGTTCTTTGTGCTCTAAGTTCCCTCATATTCCATGGGAGAAGGTCGGGCGCTGAGCGCCCGACCACAGAAGTTAGCCGCAGTCCAGTGGCTTTGTAAGTGGAGTCTTTCTCTTAGATCAGTATGCCCCCAGAGACTTTGTCAGCGGAGCCTCGCGGCCTTCGGCCGCTCGAACAAAGTTTCCGTGCTTTATCCTAAGGTCCAGTCCAGTTGCACAAAAGTAGAAAAATTTGAAAAAAAATTTTCAAAAATTTTTTCCGAAAAAATTTTCGTACCCCGGATTCGGACTCAGCGCCATCGAAAACCCCCGGGTGCAAAAAATTACGGTCGGAGATTGTCACTATTCGAAATTCCCGATTTTGGGCCTATTCTCGTCTCAGGTAAACTTCGAGAGTCCATAACTCGCGCAGGTGCGCTTATTTCCAGTCGGGACTTAAGGGTCGTCATCAGCACATTTATACGAACATTTTAAGCCCAAGCTTGCGCCATATGGAGTGGCGCAAGGTGGGTATCCGGAAATCAGACAGTCTGCCTAATACTTAGTAGGGGATAACATCAGAAAAACTTTCAGGCGCCCATTCAAAAGTCGCAAGAGACTCACAAGCAACTATTTGAAAAATTGGAAAAAGAATCCGCACAACAGCCACAAGAAAATCTTGCTGTCGAAAACTTGCCGGCACAAGCCGACGTCGTCGATGCCAAAAGTCTTACGAATAACACAAAAATAACTGAAACTACCACTAATACTGCTGCCAAAACAAAGACGACTTCAGCGGCTATTTTTGACACAACTGAAGGTACTTTGAATGAAGTTTATTGTTAAATTTGGTTACGTTTTGGCCAAAATGCCACAGGTATAGTTTTCCAGTGAAAATTTTTTTAATCACCTAAGTTGACAAAGTACTTGAAATCTTGAGTATTCAGATGTTCATGTTGAAGAATCCAGAGACGAGAAAAGTGATTTGGAAGGTGATTTTGCAGACCAAACAACTGTTGTTTGGTATGCAAAATCAAAAACAACTACCGTAGCACCAACTCGATCTTCAGATGATTACCCTCCATTTGGACTCATTGATAGATCAGTCAACAAAAGGCAACGCGTAATTTTGACCAATTTCGTAGATCCTGCTCTGGCACGATTATTCTGGAGGGTAAAGGTTTGTGCGTAAGAAAACTACTTGTTATAAATTAAAAAGTTGAAAAAATTGCGCAAGTAAGCTCTTTTTGGTCAAAAATGACCTTTTCGATAAAATTTATTTTTCACAGGATATATCCATCAAAAAAACTTTTTGAGTTTGGATTTTTGGCTATTTAACCCTGTAATTATCCTGAAAATTTTTAGAACGTATCCAATGAACAGTATATAAATATATTATTGTACGTAAACAATTTCCAGCGTCAAGTTTCCACTCGCGTCAAAAGAGGTGACGAACACTCCACCGATTATGTTGATGTCGGAGACATTTCCCATAAAATCATGCGCGATTCGGTCAATAATCACGCAGAAAACCACACCGATCTCGGCCAAGGCCATGGATCAGAAATTCCAGAGGACTCCAATTTAGCGCCAAATTTGAAGAGTTCAAACGTCTCAGACGTCTTCGAAATTCCTGAAAAGACAGAAACAAAAGAGGATCACAATATTGATTCCAAAATTTCTGAAATCTTGGCTGAAAATAACTCAAATTCGGCCTTGGGAAATTTTTCGGATAAAAATAGTGAAGCAATAGTGCGCTCGAAGGTACCAAATGAATCCAAAGCTTCAGAACAGTTTACGAAACTCCAAGAAGCTCAGGAAGCTGCTGACGCAAAACTTCAGGTAACAGTGATGGAAAACAAAGATTACAAATTAAAATCTTAAAAACTTGATGTGTCAAAAACTCCTCTTATAGCTGAACTTTATACCCTCCAATTACAAATGGTACCAAACATACTTGTTTCAATTTCAGCCCCGCATCCAAGAAGAAGCGGAACGACAAACAACAACGACGACAACATCTCAACCTCAACTCCAAAGCCAAACTGAAACTCGTGCCGAGCCAATTCAAGATCAGCAATTTCAAGCTCAATTTCGGCCTCAAGCTCATGAAGGGTCGATTCAGCGTCAACAATTTCGCCTAAGCGAAATCAACAGTGGAGAAAGGCCGGCAGTGGACAGGTCGCAGCTGAAAGTGGGCCTCAAATTAGTCCCTTCAACAGTCACGCCAACTATTCGCTCAAACACTTTGGCGCCAAATTTGAGAGGAAGAATCGCTCCTGGCCAGGTAAATTAATTCTAAAGGTTCTATATATTTAGGTGTGACGAAACAATTTCGATGAATTACTCAAAATCTGAAAATTTAGGAAATCCAAATCCATGAAAATTCCTGTTTTATAAACTAATGTAATTTTAACAGGCGATTCAAGAAGTTAGATCGCCTCAAGTTGGATCACCGGCCGTGAATCAAGACAAAAAGCCCAATATCGCCCAAGCGACAGGTTCGGACGCCGATGGCTTATTCAAAGACTTGCCCTCTGGTGGTGACAATGCTGCTAATAACGCGGCTGATGCAGTTATTGGGACGGAAGGCGGATCGGATAAGGACCTCGGCCTTCAAAGAATTGGATCTGCAAGTTCTTCAGCCTCGATCAGCCCAGCGAACAGTGTCCCAGCGCCCGTTGCGCAACAGACAGTTTCCGGTAGATTTCAAAATATTTAGAAAATTGAAATATAGCAAAAAAATTGAAAACTGAAATTTTTCAGCAAATCAAGGTAACGGCATGGCACAACCTCAGCTCGCTCCTCAACCAGCCCCATCACCTCGCCAAGTCCAGGAGAATCACTTCCTCATAGGACGACAAAGATTCATAATTAAAAGTGTTCCTGCGGACCAGTGGCAACAGCAATCGCAACAATGGGCCTGGCAGCAACAGCAGCTCGAAGCTCAGAGACAGCAGCTCGAAGCTCAGAGACAGCAGCAGATCTGGCAACAACAAGTTCAGGTATGGTCTGTATTTCTGAATACCGACGGAGATACACAAGTTTTAAACGAAAAACAGCATTTTGGCGTTGTATTCCTTTGTTATTTCCTTCCCGGCTGTTTGAAAGTTGTTTATCTCCGTCGGTATTCAAAAATACAGACCATAATTTCCTAACATGCAAGTTTTTGTCATTTCGGAGATTATAAAATTCTTTACTGGGAATTTTTCAATTTTCATTTTAGCAACAGCAAGCTCTTTGGCAACAGGTGGGCTGGCAAAGGCAACAACAGCCTGTCCCAGCCCAGCCCGTATCAGCACCGTTGTCAACGGCATCAGTGGCCCAACCTCATCAGGTGGCCCCCCAGCCACCTCCGCCTCAGTTCACTAACGCTAGAGGCATTGCGGATACTGATATTCCCAGACCAGCCTCTCAACCACCTGTACAGAGACCTGCGCAAATCGCACAGGTCCCTAGGCCAGCACCTGTCGCAAATAGAGGTATGGTTGTGAATAATAGACCAAAAATGTCATTTTTGCCAAAAGTATAGCCTGCAAAAACTTGATGATTAAAATTTTAATTTATTTTTAGTTCCCCAAACGCCTCCAGCGGTCAGAGTCGTAGATCAAGCAAATCTTCAGACAACGATACGCACAACAATTGCGACGACGGCCCGGTTCGTTGCAACTCCAGCGACCACCACATTCCCTCCCTTCGTTGGAGCGTTCACGGACGTGAGAGAATTGCCTGCAGCGACGCCACTTCCCAACATTGTCATGTGAGTTGACTCTCGATTTGAGTTACGCTTCAACGTTTATATTTTTAATCTTGTAAATATGCAGAGTGTAAAATATGTTCAGAACCCAAAGACCAGAAACAAATAATCGAGTCAGAGTTCCTGAGGGCGAAGTCTATGATGAAGTCGGACCACTCGAAGGAAATCCTTCATCAAAAAGGTCTCGGAGACTCGCTACCAAGGCAAAGCCGATTGACGATGGTGAAAGCGAGCCGGTCAAGATCAAATTCACCAGTTTGCTTAGCAACGACGATTTGGATATTCTGAACTCTGATCAGAAATCGAGTTCAAAACTAACTTCTGACGCGCCTCAAGACTAAAGGTGCGTGATTGTGTTCGCATTGCTATCAAATAAAATAGCGAGAATTTAGAGCAAAATGATCTCAAGAAGGCCGAAAGAAAGAAACTCAACAGATCCCTGAACTCACTTTTGCTCAACCATATGCCTGTACAAAGTGTGATAATTTCGCTGTTTTTTATATTCATTGTGTTGGTCGGAATTATGTTAAGTAAAGTTAACCGAAAAGACGATTTATAAAATAAATATAAAATCTCCATTCGGTGCTCATATTTTGGCCTCAAGAAACAGGACACTTTCAAATTTTAAAGTCGAAACTATAAGGTAAAATCAAATTAAAAAGGTAAATGCTTCCAGAAATTCAATTTTTTGTTCTCCAGACCATATTCCAGTTTTTGGTTCGTCGGACAGTACCATGTTTAAAAGGAAAATTTGCAAAAATTCGCGCAAATCCAGACATTTTCTCGAAAATCAGAAAATCCAAGAGAAGCGGATGAAGCGCCATGGCTAAAAATGTTTCCCAAATTCTCGCCAAGCTCAGTTTTCGATTCTCATGGAGTAAATACTTCGTATTTACAAGCAAAGATCATTTATTCAAATCCCGATTATTCTATCGGAAATCTATTACTGGGCCAAAAATTTCCCTCAACTTTCTTTCGCAAATCTTCGCCTAAATTTTGCCAAGTCAACTTTATATTCGAACGTTCCAGAACTCACAAAATTTGCATTCAAACGCCCGCTCAGGCGACTTACCGCCAACTTTGGCGGTATCGTGGAGGGACACAATTCATTTGGCTGAGCATCGGCTCAGCCAAGCACACTGAGCGGCTGTGTTCCAATGCTTTTCAACATTGGCCCAACATTGTTTTCACTACTCTCTTTGCACGCAATGATCGCCCTGCGCCTTTTTCTCGTCATCTTCTGTTCGCGAGTCTTTTTTGGGAACCGGTCTTCTTCCCGGCGCCGACGATCCCGCGCTCCCACTTTACTTTACTTTCACTTTTCACCTTTGCTTGCTTTGTCGCTGTTGTGCAATCAACAATTCTTCTCTTGTACACAGTTTATTTGGGATGCCAAATTTCTGAGAACTATTTTCGGAAGAAATTTTTCAGGAAATCCACTCAAAAATTGGAGCAATTGTGGAACATATTGTAAATTTTTGGTAAAGTTTTGGAATTGTTCTGGAATTTTCGGTCTGGCCCAAAATTGGTTTAAATTAAAGTTTTTGTATAACAGTTTTAGAAATTCCAAAAGATTCCAGAAAGATATTAGAAATGTCAGTAAAACTTTATAAAATGTGACCTTATTTTATACACTTTGGTCTATGCTGAATGTTGACTTGAAATTAAGGCCAGAATAGTATAATATTAAGATTAGAAAAAATTTTTGGCAGCGATTTTACGATTCAAAATTTTCTTTGAGAAAACAGTAGAAAATTTAAAAAATCTTTCGAGAAAGCGCTGGAGTTTCCAATCCTCTCTATATTCTGGATTTTTTTTTTGACACTAAAAAGGGCAAATGCTTTTATTATTGATGAAACTTTTCAAAAATTCTCTCAGCTGATGAGAAAAATCGAAATTTGGTTCCAGCTATGACTAAAATGAATATAAATTTTCTGACTGTTCCTTTTTGAATTTAGGATTGAATTTTATACCGAAACTTGATTGATTACTCATTTTCGATTCCGATGTCCCAACCCGAATGAATATCTTGACAGAAATTTCAATACTTGTTCCTTCGCTCGTTGAATGCTTCCCCATTTATCGTGAAAAGTGTAAATGTAGTAAAGATTGGATTTAGCTGATTTGGACAGCTCGATTCCATCTTCATCTTAATTCTAGCAATTGTCAGTTATGGACAGGTTTCACCTCTGATTTGTGCTCTAAATTACTATTCCAGTTGCGCATCCGTAGCGAAACAACAGCAATATGGAGTACGGAATTTCAACTCAGAACAAATTCGCCTTTTTGGGAGACGACGGTAAGTTTTGGTTTGGATTTTGTAACATAATTATTGATCGTGTTTTTTTTAGAAGAGGTGACCGATCCCGAAGAAATTCTGCAGCGAGCTGAGAAGGAGAGCAAAGAAAAGCCTAAGACCAAGAAGCCAGTCGCAGTTCCAGAGAAGAAAGTACCCGTTGTTGCGCCATCAGGTAAAACAATTTTCTTGGTTGATGTATTGACAGTGTCATTTCATTTGATTTTTGCGTTTGTAACGCTGTATAATGTCAAAATGTAGTAATTCTAGCATAGTAAAATTTTTTGATAGACATGATATTCTTTAACAATAGTCGTTTCGTCGCCTACCGACTATTATAAGTAGCGACTCATCAGTAGGATGCTTGCAACTTTGTTCTTTACTGATAATTTTACTACTGTCATTTCTATAGATATAAAACACATAGTTTTACTTTAGTATTAGTTTACATTTTTCGGCTGTATTTTGACCTTTTATGATCTGTTAGGTTTGAACAAGTGGTACATATTTATTTTTAGTGGGAGATTAAAATTGGATAGCAGAATTGCTCTATTGACAAGCTGTAAATGTATAGGAAAACAGAAAAATTAGTATATGGACACATACTTTTCACATCATGTTATAATTTTTGCAATTATCGTGTCTTAATTAAATTAGTATGAGGACAGTAGTATCACAGTATAAAATAAATAGTTCAAAGGAGAATGAAAAATATTAAATCAATCTGGTTTTGCATTTAATCACAGTGTGGTTAACAAAGGCCAATATTATGCGATTGTTAGATTTTAGGTTTTTTCTCGCTGACCAATATGTTAGAATTTCTCACAAAATAGTGCATAGATATATTTATTTATTTATCTATCACTATGGTTCACGTGGTATTTTTCAGCGAACAAGGAAAATGAGGAGCATTTTTCGTCCAAATTTCGTCCACCCAGAAGAGATCAGCGCGGAGGCCCCGGAGGCGGCGACAATGATGGGCAGCAAGTGAACCGTCCTCCGCGTGGTGATCGTCCGCCGCGTGGGTCCTACCGTCGTGGACCGCGTACTGGTGAACGTGGACCTGGCGACAGTGATGGGCAACAAGTAAACCGTCCGCCGCGTGGTGATCGTCCGCCGCGTGGGTCCTACCGTCGTGGACCGCGTACTGATGAACGTGGACCTGCTCGTGGTGATCGTCAGAGTGGAGATCCTAAATCCGGAGTTCGTCCCGGTGCTGTCAAAAAGGTGACAAGGAAATCCAACTTTTTTTTAGTTAATGCTTTTATTTGCAGGGAGGTCATGGTGCTGGCAACTGGGGCACTGAGCAGGACGAATTGGCTGGTGAGACGCAGCCCACTGCTACCACTGACGATTGGGGCCCTTCGGCTCCGACCGATGACTGGGGGACGCCTGCAGCTACCCAAGAAGCGACGCAAGACACCGATGCAGCCGCTGTGGCGGTAGAAAACCCGGTACGAAATTTCTATTTTAAGCTAAGGCAGTCTTATTTTGAATGCTCGTTTATTCACTGAGATGTTTATGTATACTAGGCTGATTCATGTTCTAAAATGATTTACAGAAAATCTAAATGTGTTTTGAGCTATGTTTTGTGATATTAGCCATACAATAATATTTTATCTATATATAGGGCTGTTATGTACAGTAGTAAAATTATCAGTAATATACAAAGTTGCAAGCATCCTATTGATGAGTCGCTATTTGCAACTTTGTATAATAGTCGTCTGGGCCTAGCGACGAAACGACTATTGTTAGAGAATATCATGTCTAGTATCAAAATCATTGTACAGCGGTTTTAACGCTTCATAATTATTATGGGGACAGCGTTAAGTGAAATAGAATGCGCACTGTGTCATTTGCGTTTTATGAAAAATGTAACAAACTTAATAATCTATTAGGAAACTAAATTATACAGTCGAAATAAATGCATATTTTCTTGTTTATTTGTATATTTCAAATTTAGGTGAACGGCGATGAAGCTGAAGCCGAGAAAATTAATGCATTGACTTTGCAAGAGTGGAAAGCGCAGCAAAAGCTGAACCAGCCGCAGTTCAAAGTTCGCAAAGCCGGAGAGGGCGATGATCAGAAGATCTACCAAAAATTAGTTCCGATCAAGAAGGAAAAGGTCGATAAGGATGCTACCACCGAGGACGAGGATGAGCATCTGATGGTAATTTTTTATTTAAATTAAGGATTCTTTTAAATAAGGATCTCAATAATCTTTGAATATATACCAATTTTAAGATATACCCATTCTGTTAAATTTTTGATGGAAGAATTTCACTATGCTCAACAGATACATACGGAAAAATTCTTCCATTAATCCATAGGAATAAGCACTTTAAATTGCTCGACTTGTTGGTGACTGAGTGGTCATTAACATCTCGATGACGGGACAGCTGTTATGGACGAATGACCTTGAGAATTTTCTTAGTCTCTAAGGGTTTTCTCAAAAAATTTTAAGGATAATAGCGAAATAATATAGCGAACATCACAAACAGACCAGCAATTGTTTCAAATGACGAAGCAAAAATTGAAAAATAAGGAAATATAAGTTTAAACTAATTAACAATCTGACTTTCAAAAATCGAAGCTAGCATATCAGTAGTATACTATATTTGAAAATATAAGGCCGAAGTTTTTACCTATATAAAGTAGCTGTAGCTGATTAAAAATGTTTCTTTCAGAAGCGTGAACCTCGCGAACGCCCGCTCAACATCGAGATATGCTTCAATGATCCAAGCCGCAACAAACCTGGACATCGCGACCGTGACGATCGTGAACCTCGTCGTGGTGACCGTGCTCGTGGTAGCCGTGGAGGTGGACCCGGTCCTCGTCGCAACCAGGACGGACCAAGCGGTAGCCGTCGCCAGAATCAAGGCCAAGGTTTCAACCTGACTCAGGAAAGCTTCCCCGCTCTCGGTGCTCGTTGAGCCAAATGTTGTCCTGGCAGCAGCAACCCAATTGGATTGCCAAATCTTTGATCAAAAATCAAAATAATTACCCTGTTATTTGTTGGAATTTCTTTTATTATTCATCAGCTAAATAAAAAATTACTGTTTAATATTATTGTGAAATAGTCATTTCTGTCATGAATTTATTGACGAAAAAATCTAAACAGTGTGGATACCATAAAAGAATCTAATATTAGTGCAGAAATTTTTCGATTTTTTCAGAGTCAATCAATTTCCAACCTCGCGCACTTAATGCGTTGCGGTATGCAAAATTTAGCCTCTGGATTGCTGCTGCATAAAAATGTTCTACATAACGTTTGTAAAATTTGCTTGGGCATCTCGCGCGGGAGTCCCAAGAGTTGCTTGGCATGCCCTTATGAAATTTTTAAAATAAAAATTGAGTTGTTTGCCAAAAATTTACATTGAAAATTTTTAATGTTTCAAAAATGTCAAATTTTTTGCTCGGCAGCGCCCTTTCGGGTGCCGCCGAATGCATTCTTAGAGGTGCTTATTTCGTTTTTCCTGGAGGGTCGGTCAGTGGCGCAGCCAGAAACTCTGTGCTCTGATTTGGTCTCTTCTACACTGCGTGCTATTTCTTTGTTAAAGCCAAAAAAAGCGGGGCACCGACACAGCAATGGTTAATCATAGCTTAGAAAAGAAGCTAAAGAAATTTCTAGAGCTTCTTTCGCTTTTGTAAAGTTATCTATGTTTATCATATGTTGCTCAAATAGGATCAAATTCACATTGGGAAACAAAACGCCAACCTATGAAGTTGAATTGCCAAAACTTTAATTAAATATTAGGGATCGGCGAAATTTGAATTTTTGTGCATTTTGGCGAAGTGCCCATCCAATTTTTTATAGCTAAAAAAGGCATATCCCATGTCAATTTTTTTCCTGTAGGTAGCTAAGACCGGGAACTATCACTTTGTAAAAGCAGAATTTTAATATCGGACAATTCACAAATGGGCTCGGGCAAAAGCTCGCCGGGCTCGGAACTCCCGCCGGCGGGAGTTCCGAGCCCGGCGAGCTTTTGCCCGAGCCCATTTGTGAATTGTCCGATATTAAAATTCTGCTTTTACAAAGTGATAGTTCCCGGTCTTAGCTACCTACAGGAAAAAAATTGACATGGGATATGCCTTTTTTAGCTATAAAAAATTGGATGGGCACTTCGCCAAAATGCACAAAAATTCAAATTTCGCCGATCCCTATTAAATATATGCTAAAGGCTTCTTTGACTTTGAAATTGATACCGTTTTCTTATAATACTGTTGTCTAGAATTTGATTGAATCGCGTTGCAAAAGCTTGTTCCCGCCTGTTTTGCCTTACACATCTAGGCTATTTATCGCTTCTTGTGTATTCCAGAATTTGAATAAAATATGTGTTTTGTTAAACTATAAATCCATTCGTTTTTAGCGAAATGTCTACAAGACTCCAAAGACTGTGGCAACCGAGCAATCCCCAACTGCGAGTTTTTCTTCCCGATTTCTGGATAAAGCTGGTGGAAACACAGAGGGCTGGCAAATACAGATTGCCGAAGAATGCAGCTAAGTTCGAAGTGGATCTCAGGTGTGCATTTTCTTTTATTACCTGTTATATTTCAATGTATATGAATCATTGCTATCGAGAATTCAGAGTATTCGCCTATTATTTTTAAAAGCAAAGAACTTTCTCTTTGCGAAAATCAAAAATACCCGAAACAGTTGATTTTAACATCTGAACATGATTTTACATCCCCTTTTAATAGTAGGAATTACCCATAGTTTTCGAGTCACGTTTGTTTAGAAGAAAACAGTGAAAGTATTATTTAAATTATTACCGTGTAGTCATTTTGACCTAGTCCAAATTATAGTATAAAGTCTACATCATAGTCCACTTGTTTTGCGTCACCCTGTATATTAGAAAGATTTGAAACATTTAACGTGGGTGGTACAATAGGTTTCTAAAAATTTGGGTTACTTCAAACATGACTAAAATATTTGATAAATAAAATAACCAGATTTTTCTAGCTCGATAAATTGCCTTTATGTGGTTTGCAAAATACACCCACTAAAAACAATAACAGATGTGATCTTTTGATTTTAGGATGTCGCGCTATGATGTGAGGGAGTACCTCGAGAAGATCTACAAATTGCCTGTAAGGGACGTCCGCACTGTTGTATGTTTTTATTTTATTCACATATAAAATATATGTGCGTGAATTTTAGGTACAACAGGGAGAAATTTTGTGGGATGTACCGAGAGATCCTCGAAATCGACGTGCATTATGGAAAGAAGAGGATAAGAAATACGCTTTTGTATATTTTGTAAGTAAATTTAGTTGTTATATTAAAGTTTTGGATAAAGAATAATGAGTAATTTCACTGTTTCGCACTTAATCTGAGACAATGAAACAATATTTTATAACTATAGGGTTGCGCCCATATTACATGTTATATATCAGAAATTAAGTATAGCCTTATTTCAAGTAATCCAACTAGTTCGAAATTTCTTTAGTTGTGCTTTGTATTAAAGTTTACAATATCATTCAAAGTATAGTTGTTACGTTTGAGTAATAGTCATATTAGTCAAAATGTAGTAAAACATAAGTGAACAGACAACACCACCGTAACCATGCCCATCTACCAGGCAAACGCATATGTTCGTGCAAAAAGATCCTTATCAGTGATTTTGAATTGCCGGCACTGCGGTCGTTGAATGGAAGGCGGAGGCCCTCTCTCTTCGGCCGAACGAAGAGAGAGGGAAAGAGACGAGAGACAAGCAGAGGGTGCGCTGCACACTAGCAACAAATTAAACTCTCTGCTTGTCTCTCGTCTCTTTCCCTCTCTCTTCGTTCGGCCGAAGAGAGAGGGCCTCCGCCTTCCATTCAACGACCGCAGTGCCGGCAATTCAAAATCACTGATAAGGATCTTTTTGCACGAACATATGCGTTTGCCTGGTATAATTCAAATTACGTTGATAAATATGTCATTGGAAGTAAACCATATGAAACGTTTAAGAAATTGAAAAAACTAAATCGCATAGAAAGTCTTGCTTGGTTTGCTTGATATTACCTAGTAAACCAACTTTACCTACCGTGATAGCGTTTTAAATATGATTCTCATTGAGATTTCAAAGAAATTTGTAATACAGTGCACATTCTAATGTTTATTTTTTAATTTCTAATAATTGTTTAATTTCAGATGAAAGGATTTGAAGTGGAGATTCCTGAATTATGTCCGAACAAAGACGAAACTGTGGCGGAGAACACAGAAAAGATGAAGGATGAAACGGAAAGAAGCATAGCCCAAAGGAATAAAGATCATGTGAATCACAATCGGTCCGGTATTGGGGAATTATTTGGATAATGTACAATTATTGAAATATCGCAAAATTTTTGTTAGTTTCTACTTTTTTTTTGTTGATTAGTGTTGCTTAAACAATAGATAGATTTAATGGATTTGATTCATGTAGTTTATAGAAACAAATTTTTGTTACGCTTAGGTTTTTGTTTAAACGAAGTGTGATGTCAATTTATACAACGCCTGTTGAATTAGGGAATCTATGAAAATATTGATAAAATTATGTACATTCTGACGGCAATATTTGTTATCCTTCGAAACATTACATTTTTTGTTGTGTAAAGACTTTCAAAGCGCATCACATTTTTACACAACAAAAAAGTTAAGAAAATAAAATTGAAAGAAATTCGATATTAAAATTCAAAAAAGAAGCGCGTTAAACGCGGCTTACCTGTACTAAAACTCCTCTGAAACTAAAATAACCTTCGAACCACTAAAGTTAAATATTAGTTTTTTTATGTTCTAAATGCAAATACACGCATTCCGTTTATTATTAATAAGGACAAATGTGGTTACATTCGAAGGGAAACCTTATTGGAAGTTGTTGTCAGAGGTATGTTACATATAAATGATCGTTCGAATATTCAAATAAAAAGTCCAGAAATTGTGCTCGAAAATACAAAGTGAAAATTTTGTAAAAATATAAATGTTCGAAGTAAAAATTTGTCATTTTCATATACGGCATAATTTCTGGACATTGTGTTGGAATTAAGGTGATATTCAAGTCAATTCATTGATTACTTTTGCCGCTTTCTTTATGAGTGCCGGAAGAGTTGGTTTGGGGTGATCCGCCGACATGGAGCCAGCCCTTGTCAGGTTGCTTGGCCATGGGCGAAATGCACGTTCCAAGTGAATTATTTGTCATACGACCAGTTGGAAGTGGCTTGGTCGTAGTCGACACTACTGTAGATTCCAGTTCCATTTGCGAATATGCCACATCGTTACTTCCGTTGACGGCGTTTCCGTTCATCAAATCCATTATTGTGCCCATGAAATCACTGAAATTTAGTCAAGAATTTAAATAAAAATATAGAATCGGTCGAGAATAAAAATATACACATATACTATGAAATTTTACTTAATGTCGAACCAAGTTAGCAGCTATTTACATTTTATCAAGAATGAAAGTTAGCTCTCTCTGCTTCATTTTGGTAATCATTATCGCTCTAGTTATAATATAATATTCTAAGTCTCTAATTTGTTACTAAAGGGAACATTATTCTATGGCTCAGAGCATAATTTTACCTAAGTCCTGGGAGAGCACTGTTCGATCTGACAGCTCAACCAGCACTAATTGCAACATGAAAATTCGCTTAAATCTCTGCTTAACTTGTCAGTTAAGATTGTGCTTTTTTTTCAATCATTTTCTAGAGGATATAATATATCGTTGGAATGAATGGTCTATTACATCTAAACCGAAACATACAAAAACGACTATTACTTTTTATAATATGAAGACATTGCAGTAGGAAGTACATATTTCCGACTGGCCTTTCTTCGCATTAAATACATCGCCAATATTTTTTCTTTACTGCCTTGCAACAAACGCGACAGCTGGAAGAAAGCCCATTTGGAAATATGTACTTCCTGTTGCAATGCTCCGATATAACAAATAGTATCATTTTCCCCGCTATATTCTTAGAAACTGCAATAAAAATTTTAATGTCACGTAAAAATACGCTAAATAATTACGTTGTATTCGCACTATCCACAACAGTCCTCTGTTTGTTGTCGGCAAAAGCCTGCTTATTGCGCTCGACGAAAATGTCGTGTCGTTCTGTTTTCTTCCAGGTATAATAGAATCGCACCAGCTCGCCTACGCTTCTCTCGGGCATCTGAATATAGGCTTAGGAGTCTTACGAGCAAACACGTTTTAAAATTTGAAACCTTCTCGTTTTTAATGGACCAGAAATTTTTGCCATAGGTGCGCAGGCCACCTTCAAATTGAGTGCAATCTTCTTCGGAGAAATGAGTCCACGGCTCGGCATAGGTCAATCGGGCTCCATTTACGCACTAAAAATTGTAGCAATTACTCGCCCGAACGATAACTAAGTCGGATTAAATTTACATATAAATGTGTATTGCTCAAACGTATAGAGCAACATCTCTTAGTAATAATCCCTCATAATAATAGTATAATAAATAATCCCTAATAATCTAATAGTAAATATCCCTATTAGTCTCTTAGGCTATTTAGTGTGAAGCGGAATGGAAAAATGGCAATCTTTCTTTTAAACTAAGAGAATTTTGGCTTCTGACTAAAAGTTTCACCATTAACGTAACGTATCACATTTACACAAACTCGGAGAGAAACGTCAAATGGATGCCTAAAAGCAGTTAATTCCCTAAGGACAAGACTATTTGTATTTCCTGTTTCTATCTTTTTCTCCTAAACATTATAAAAGAAATTACCTTCACATTTGGCCAATCAAAAAGCTGTGATGCGCCTTTGGCCATTTCCACATTGTAGTGGGCCTTTAAAAGAGCATATAGAATATTCTCATCGTCCTTCACAACCGCCGGGTCATGACAGACGGACATGTCCTTTCGACCGTGATGTGTCGGGAAGGATGAGAAAAGTCCGGGCTGAGTTGCCTAAATTCAGGATAAAAATTAAAATTGTTTAAGGAATATCAAAGAATTACGTGGTTGTAACGGATTTTCTCGCACTCACATAAGTAATGTTCCACTTTGCTTTCCGGGCATAAATCCGGGCGAGCGATCCACATTGCCTTGGCTGATTCGCCTTCTTCGGCCGTTGCTGTGGTAGACGTTGCGATCCCATTTTTTGCTTCATCAGTTGCGCTTAGATTTGGAAGCGATGACACCTGAATTCGTGTAATTGATGGAAAATATCTGTTTTCAAATTTTTCCATTAAAAAGCAGGGAAAGTAAATGTCTAATGTACTTTCTTGGAAAACGACTAAAATTTTAAAATTAAACTTGACTAAAATTGCTGACCTGATATTCTGGGCCCACTCTGACGGCCTTCTTCCAATACTCGGGCGGGGCATATTCCTCGTCTTCCTCCTCCTCTTCGTCATATTCCCCGTCGGGTCTCATCTCAAAGTATCCATAGCTGCTCGAGGATACAACAGCCGAACTCGAAGAGCAAGCTTGTTCGCTGAAGGCATGCATTTGCACTTGACTGCTACTCCCGACTATTTCGTGACTTGTGCTGAAAAATATTGAAGCTATTTATAATATGTTAGCTTTACTATAGTTAACTGTTTATTGAAATTCCTTAAAAATTGGTTCAAACATTTCATTACATATTTCTTGGAAAATTTTGACTGTCATTTAATATAGCAATACAATTTACAATTAAACACAGAAAATGATGTATACTATACACGCAGGATTGTTTGTAAACATATGTGTTGTTGGTAAACACATGGACTGTCTCTTGTTTACATAGCTGAAATTTTGTCTACACATAATTAAACATACGTTTAAACCAAATCCCTATTATCTTAAATTCTAGAACAAGATGTGTAATTGGAATTTCATTTGGTGAATTTTGAATTTTCTGAAATCGCCGACATTGGAAACAGGGTTGTCCGCAATTTGCTTTTCGCCCGTGCACAATTTGCGGGGTACGTACCCCCTCCTCCCAAAATGGGAAAAATTGAAAAAATGAGTGTAAATCAGTGCAAATTAAGCCCCTGCTCAGAATGTTCTGGAATATTATCAAAAATCACATTTATCACTAATGTTCTAAACACAACGATCACGCGAAATTGATATACAACTCCTTGATATCTTCTGACATATTTTAGGTTTCCGACATGATTTTGGGGTGATCTTTTTTTGTTAGACGCGTACAAGTCTCCTGATGAATATTCAAAAGACCGCTCGGCATGTCGCTACATTATCGCTATTTTAGGAGAGTTTGAAGTAAGGACCTTTTTTTTGTACACCCTGTAGAATATCATAGAATGTTCTAATTGCCGAATATCTCAGAATCAGTGGCGTAGCCAGGGGAGGGGGTACCGGGGGTACGTACCCCCACCCAAAAAATGGCCATTTCCACTAAAACGTACCCCAAAAAAATTATGGCTAAGCCCCTGCTCAGAATGTTCTGGGATATTATCAAAAATCATATTTATCACTAATGGTAAAGAAAATGCTAAACACATCGTTCACGCGAAAATTATCAACTCCTTGATATCTTCTGACATATTTTCTTCTACCGAGCACATTATTTTACCTTGATGAAGTCGGAGAATTGCCGCTTTCGGCAAATGGTTCTCCTAAGTAGCGACGCCTCAGCTCTTCCACGGACATTTCACCTTCTTCAGCCAGGAGACGTAACTCGTCAGCGTTCTCGTCCACATCATCGTCCCCGCCTTCGTGAACTCGATCCTCTCGTTCCAGGATCTCTTCTTCGTCCAAAGTTGCTGAAATGTCTAAAGTATAGTTCGCAGAGTAATGCCATTGGGCTTAAACACATCCTAGCTAAATTTTGGGTTATTATTGATCTGGGCCTTCACCTTAAATGGGAACGAAATAGAAAAATGACCAAGTAATCCAAAGGAATTAATTTTAGAAACTCTTTGAACTGAAACTTTTGCGCGATGTCTTATTTTTAAGTAAAATATTTGATTTTCTGTCCATTTTACCATTTCCAAACACCCAAAGCATTGCCCAAAAGCGCTGGTCCAAAAATCAATAAAATTCGACATCATACCTTCGTCATCTTCATAGTCGGCCTCGTCGTCCTCGTAGTCGTCCTCACTGCCGTTCGAGGATACATTCGATTTGCTGGGATTGTTCATGGTGATAAATAAGTGCTCAGAAATAATACACTCTTGAGGAACCGTAGAAATTTTGGCACAGAATGTCACAGCACTTGCAATTGGCTTGCGTAAAGGGTTTTCCTCGCGGGACCCAAAGTCGTTTGAATGGGCTAAAGGGAAACCTTTGTTGAGGAAATGAGATTGTATGTCTTTGAAGGATATATGCGCGTAATAAATCGGGATTAATTTCGAAGGTACATTTTTGAATTAAATGTCTTTTTCGGATAACATATTTGCCGTCTACTTGTCATTCTTACTTTGTAATAAATGTTGGTTGTTGTTATTTTATTTGAAATTTTGATAAATATGAAATACGTATTTCGAGAATTGGATGCTGCTGGGAAAAATCGTGCAAAATTTGTTTCAGGAATCAAACTTTGAAAAACTAAACAGGAATCTGGAAAAATGTCCATATTTATTTTCTGACCATCTTTCGGAAGAGCTTTAATGAATACTATGCGTAAATTAGCCGTCAGTATGATTATTGATCGCTGTTTTTCAGTGGTATATGTTCTTACATCAACGATTGATCTGATGATTGATATATGACTCTGTAGTCAACTTTGTCTCTAATTTGAGACTCATTTTTCAGATTTTCCTTGAATTGCTGAAATGAATTGAATTGAATTCCTGAAATTTGCGTTTTGATAGCTCGGTTGTTGATTTGGCCAAAAATGATCGATGATATGACGATTGACCGAATATTTTGGGAATTTTTGTTTCCCCTTTTGTCTGTTTCCATTACGTTGGCGATAAAATTTTGTTTACTTCTCTATCCTAAATTGTTAACCCAAAATATGCTTTTTATCGTTTTTCATTGAGTTGGATATAACCAGGTGAAAATATTGAAAATCCATTGTAAATTTACCTTTGGTTGTCAGCTCTAGACAAAAGATAATGTTTGCCGAGAGTCGACAGTTGTTCATTATTTTCGGAACTCATTCAGTTCGTCCCGTTCTGATTCAACGTTATCGCAAGTGTAGCATAAGAGAGATATAGAGGTATAAAGAGAAATCCGTTTAAAATGCCAACGCGCTGCCACGTATTATGCGCAGGACGCACCTGGAATCAGCTCAATGCGCAAAACTCAATGCAGCAAACAGCTTCTAAAATATACACGTAAAGTGACGAGAAAGAGCAATACCTGCGGAGACAGTTAAAGGAAAGTCCAGCTCATATGTCCAGCATCATATCGATGGCTGTATGGTCTATATTATATCTATACTGTCTATCACTCCAACTCCACAATACCCCTCACAATATTTAGAGATTACCCAATTTTCCATATGCGCTGTTTATAAAAACGTGGAGACTCTTACCTCCAGTCATTTCAAAGCCTTTTCAGCCATATTTCTGGTCATTAATCTCATTATCTTTAGTTCATCAAGTTAGGAATCTGAAATGCTGTCCAAAGTATCATTTGTTATTCTCGCTACTTGTCTAACGGTCTTAATTGTGGACATCGCTGACGGCGCGGGAGATCAACGTATTTTGACAGGAAGAGGTGGCGCAGGGAATTGGCACCCGGTAACGGAAGTAGCCCAAAGTGAGGGAAATACGGATGCAACTCAACAATCTCGAGATAAAGAAATGCATTCGAGGGGCATAGGAGGTTTGGGAAACATTGAAAAGGGTGAATCAGCGGTTGAGAAACCAGCGCAAAGATCAGGGAACTCGGGATTCTTTGGTATAGGTGGTCGTGGAAACTTTGTGCGAGAGGAAAAGTTGTCGCATGGAAACAGTCAAAACAAATCGGCTGTGGATGCACCGAAAATTGGAGAATTGCTCTTCGAACGAGTTCCTGAGGACAAGATAACAATTTGATTTATAAACTGCAGTGTTTGAATACTTCTAGATTCAACTCAAACGAACCAGACTTTTTTGTTTTTTGTTTATATTTCATTGATATATACTAACTATATAACGGTATAACTAAATAAAAATCATGTGTTAATGGAAGGATTTGTTGAAAATAGTTTTCAAGTTGTTTATCAATCCATAAATTCTGATTTACATCATTATTCACAAGCGACATATATGTCAATTTGAAGAATACACCGTTCGGTTTTGGCAGAGAAAAAGATGGTTGAATAATTTTAACTACTCGTTTTGCATTAAAATTTTTGTCTAGGAATTTAGAGTGCGTTTTCGAACCATTACTCAGTTATCCTGAAAGTATCACTCCCTAACTTAACCATTTATTTAAAATTTTTTGTTGTAAAAATGAAGACCAAAAAATTAAATTAAATCGTTTGGAATAGTTTTATTTCAGCCTCTGCGTTCTAACGGAATGATCAGTATAGGATACATCAATACAGGACCGCTTACTTCAAAAAACAATGTTGTAGAACTTGGCGAACCGATTATTATCTGTCAGAATCGGAAAGCGGACTTGATTCGAAAGGAAGAATCATTCAGTAATTCAACTCGTTTTCGTGAAATTGAAGAAAGTATTCTTTTTTAAATTTACACATGCTTGCAAAATGTCCAATGTACCGATGTCAAAACCTGAATAATGTCCATAATCTCCATAAAATGTCTCTCACATTCTTTAACCATAGTTTTATTGTCGTCGGAATCGGAAAGTGGCCTAGAGGAAAGCCTCTTTAAAAGGAAGAAATTAAACGTATTATACAATCTTGTTTTTTTTTGTCAAAACGCAGGGTCCCAGGTGTCGAGGTGAGAGTTTTGCTGCTCTCAAACATTAGCATAAGTGATCAATTCGCGTTCCTGTTTGTTGTCACTTCATTGTTTGTTTATATGACAGACAGTATGGTTTATTGCTATTGTTGCTCTTTTCACAAACAAACGTAAACTATGCAACCCAAACTGTCTACAAAGAAAGGCTGTCAGGATCGTTGACGCAACCCAAAAGCAAGCCATCAGCTCGAACTATAAATGCATAAAAGTGCGAGAACGTCTGTGTTCAATGCCTAGAGCAAAGACAACAAATAAAACGCGAAGAGATATTTTGCGAAACAAAGGTCCGAAACAAACATTTTTACCGTTCATCCATCATTTCAACTCTTTGTGAAAACGAGAAAACCGCAGGGAATGAAGGGAACTTAAAAGAGTAAAAGAAATTGGAGTCTCGCATCATCATTCTCGAATCAACTCTTCGGCTTGTAGTTTGTTGGAAGTCATCAAAACCCCCGCCTATTGTTAACGGTTTTCCGTTGTTTGATACTTGGAAGATAAAATTCAGTTCTTTGTGATCGCCATTTAAGTAGGGCAAACTTTTATGAAACTGTGATTTGTTGAAATATTTTGTGGCAAGAGGATTCGAGAAATGGTGCGCAGAATCGGAATTTGTTCGCTAAATCTTCTGCTATTGACAGTATCATTCGGTGCGGTTTATGGAGATATTTACGAACAGGTATGTGTCAATGAATGAGGGAGGGTTGGAGCGATGGGATTGTCTCATCCAGAAATTGTGAATTTCAAGGAGAAGGGGTGGGGTCAACCAAATGGGCAAAATTATTCCACAGATAATCTTTTACATAGAAATAAAATTTGTTTTATTCAATGATTTTGCTCCAATTATAGTTCTTTCGTCAAACTAAATCCCTCATAAACGATGCAGTGATCGCTGGCTCCAAAGTGAGGCAATGCTCATGTGAAGAGCAAAATGAGTGCATCAAAGAAATGGACGCTCAATCGTCGGAATGCGTTGAGAGTTGCTGGAGCGGGTTCTCACAGGTTTCCGTTTTCGATCTATAAATGTTGACCTTTCTATAATTGAGATTCTAGATTGTCACAAACCCACAAGACTTGAGAAAATGTTTCACAGAGACGGATCACATTGTTAAGGATTTCACGTCCTGTTTTGCCTTCAATTTTGATGCGTAAATAATTTACTTATCTTAGAGAATTTTTCACAAAATATCAAAAATTTTTGGAGTTTAATACATTCATCCCAGAAGCCTTTAGAAGTATACAGATTTGAAAGTTTAGATGTTCCAACGCCACTGCTGAATCAACCACCCAAAAAGTCGACATAGCCAAATTCTTTGGTCTCGGCTTTGAGCGCGTTCACAAAACAATGATCCTTCTCGGGAAACAGCTTTCTGCTCCGCTAAGAAAAGTTCTCACGACCAGTGGAAATTTCATGACATGCCTCAATGAATGCTTCGTCAAAAAAAACAGCAAAGGATTTTGTTTCGATAAGAAAATGTATGTTCATTTTTTGTATATGAAAAGCGTTTAAACTGATTTTTTACGAATGTTTTGTCCATTTTGGAAGGTTTTAATACTAATTTGAGCATTTATAGTTTCATTTCGATCAAGTCGTTTTTGTTTTAGCTGCCAGCCTTCTCTGATTGACACGAAAAGCAAATCCTTCTCAAGACTATGTCCTCGTCTGGCTGACTGGAAAAAGAAAGGTGGAGAAATTTGTGACTGTTCAACTAAAGCTGGATTGACGTAAGTTTTGATTTCACCTTAATAATTTGTAGGCTACAAAATTCGTGTTAAGGACACAACTAAATTTTCCAAAAATAATATAAAAAGAAAACGCCAGCAGTTTTCTAATTTTCTTTTTAAATGCTCTTTTAATCACATTCCCGATTTTTCATAGACATTTTCATGACATCAGTACAGTTGGGGGGGGGAATGACAGTTGGGGGGATAGTTGGGGGGGGGGGGGAGGGGGACAGTTGGGGGGAATGATGTCCCCCCAACTGTATGTCTCTCCAAGTGTCCTTTTTTTAAACGTTTTTTACCCTAAAAATACATTTTTCTGCCCTAAAAATGCGTTTTTTGCCCTAAATATGCTCCTAGGCTAATTTCTGGCTCTGTATTCGACGTTTTCCTAAACAGCAGCCTAAGGGCCTCAGCAGCCTAAGCCCCAAGCCTAAGACTAAGTCCGATTGGAGCGTGCACAGCGGGGGCGCCAAGCCTAAGTTCGGTTTAAGCCTAAGGGTCGATTTAGGGCCTGATGGCACGTGAAAGGGCAACGCACTTTTAGGGCAAAAAATGCATTTTTAGGGTAAAAAACTGCTTTTTAAAAAAAGGACACTTGAGGGGACATCCAGTTGGGGGGACATCATTCCCCCCCCCCAACTGGATGTCCCCCAACTGTCATTCCCCCCCCCAACTGTCATTCCCCCCCAACTGGGCGGTAACCCATTTTCATAACCAAAATAGCTTCTTTACAAATCAAACTTTATTACTGACAGTGTAACCAAATCACAAACTCCAAACATTCTTAGTTTGGAAGTGAAATGACCTTGTCCTAATAGAAGGCAATCCGTAATCATTTATGGAATTGCGGCGCAAGTGTTTCCTTGTTTTAAACTAAATTCAATGCCGGTGGCATTGAATGATTTTGTGGCAGGACAAGGGATAGATTTTTTAATTATTACGGTAATATTACCAGTTTTTTACTGGAGTTCAAATATTCCAACTCTATTGTATTTTGAGTGTGGAAACAATAATATAGTTATCAACTATACTATAGTTTACCAATAGGAGTAATACGTTGAGATCAGAGTGGTGTGACATCATTGTCAAAACTGATATATTTTTCATTCAGCGAGTTGAAACCATATTGCCCTATGCTGAGACAAATGGCCGACAGACGATCCTCAAAGAAGCAACCGTCAAGGACATAACCTTTGAAGATGTTAAATTTAATATAAAAATTTCGAGGCTTTACATTCCTTTTGTATATTTGGTCATGTGAAATTGAAGTACTTAAATATATATTAAAGATAAAGTAAACCATAATGATCTTTTATTTGTGTGGGTGACAGTTTGCACTTTTATTATTTTAATTGCAATTCATGTAACATTTTGAAAGAGATTAGACCCGGAAATACCGAGCAAACATTAATCCGGTGACCAATTTCACTTCGAGAATAGAGCAAATAGTTTGGAATGTTCATAACACATTCACATATCCTAACATTTCATGAATAATATTTTTACCAATTCTATAATAAATAATCTTTATATTCCCAAAATTTGCAATGCAACATTGGTAACACAATGCAACATGTCGGAATGTCGGCTGTGAAATATTTGCTGTATTTTTCAATTATTCTATTAGGTGAGATTCTCATATGAAAACAGGCAAAGGGACGGTTGGCTGGTATTGATCAGACTTGATACTTGTTTTTAAGTTGGGTAAGACGGGCTACCTCGTGGGGGAGGGACACTGTAACTTATAGTTTCTCTTCTGCCATTGGCAAGCTTGTTCCTTATGCATATCAGCTTGTTCCAGCAATTATTCATCCAAAACTTGTTTTATAAAAATCTGAAATTTCATAGTCCTAGGAATTTCAAACGTATCTAGTCAAGCATCTAATAGCCCATGTGTGCAGAGAGTGTACAAATCACCGTCGGATATTGTCTGTGTCTGCAACTCTACATATTGCGATACAGTCGCACCTATTGGCGATCTGCAATCCAATCAGGCAGCACTCTATGTCACTTCAAAATCCGGGAAGCGACTAGAAAAGAGCATTCTCACATTTTCGGAACAATTCACTCAAAACGGTTTGTTTCATGAATTCCCACTAAGTGATAGGAAAATAACTTCGCTCATTCTTTTCTTGACAATTCCTCGGATTCGTAAATTAGATTATGCTTATTTTTAAGCTAATAAACAAATCTATTCGTTAAGGGATTAGCCTACCACAAAAGGTGACTTAAGCATGGACGTAACCAAATTTGAGCTCAATCCAATTTTAGATTTGTGCTTAGACTTTTTCAAATCTTAAGCTTAAACCAGTGTTTTCCTGACCGGGCAATTTGGCGACCTGACCGGTGACCTGACCGGGACCCCGGTCAGGTTACCTGACCTGACCTGGGGCCTGTGTCACTAAAGTGAAAAGTGCAAACTTTGCATGAAAAAGTGAAAAGTCCTCTAAGCGAAAATGTCTAGCTCTTCTCCATTGCATTGTGCGTCTTTATCTGTCTCTGGCTGCCTACTTCACTTCAAAGAGAGAGACGCAGAGGAATGCCACACACTAGCACCGAATTGATATGCATTTTCCAATGCATATGCAGTGGGTAATCAAACCAAAGTCTCTCTTCTTTTATTTTACGAAAAGTGTCGACCGAGCGTTCAGTCTTCAAAATTGCATTAATTAAAAAAATTAATATAATTTTTGGATATGATGGCTATAAATGTGACATTATATCTAGATTCAACTATTCATGAGGAAAAATGAATAGTAGAATATCCGGACCCTCGATTTTCCGGTAAAAACTTAGTTGCCAATAATTTATTGGATAACAATGCAAATACATACATTCTTCATTGCCAACAACGTACGATAAAGCAGAAAGTCACATTAAATTGAGCTTGTATTAATTAGATCAAACATGCTATTAATTAAATATAAGCTTATTCTTGAGATCAAGCTAATTATTACTTTATTATTCGAATTCAGCAAATAATCTAAAAACGGTCGATGTGAGAATAGTCATCAATACCTCACGAACTTTTCAACACATTGTCGGCTTCGGTGGAGCGTTCACCGATTCTGCTGGAATCAATTTGAATCGACTCAGCAGTGCGGCGAGGAAAAATCTTATGAATTCATACTTTGACAAAACTGGTAAGATAATTGCGAAATTTGTTTTCAGTTTTCCCTAATATTTATACCCATTTTCCAGGCATTCAGTACACACTTGGTCGAGTGCCTATGGCAAGCACGGATTTTTCCACACATGCATATTCTTATTGCGACAAAAGTGGAGACTTTGGATTGACGACTTTCAATTTGACAATGGAGGATTTTGCGTTAAAGGTTTGTTTAAGCCAATGGTCCGAAATTGTGCATTACGAATACCAAAACCGTCGTATATTCCAAAGTAAAAATCTCTTTTGAATTCACCTAAGCGATAATAGTTAATAACCCTTGGAGAATAAACGCTCCGGGCTATTGGAAGAAAACCATTGAAAATTATTGGATTGTAATTGAAATAAAAATGTTCACCAAAGTTTGATATCATGACAGATCCCATACATTCTCGAGGCAGAAAAACTAGCTGGCGAGATGTATTTATTCGCCAGTCCTTGGTCAGCACCCGGCTGGATGAAAACTTCTGGGCGTATGGTTGGGCCAGGCGCACTTCTTGGCGCTTTCAATGGGCAATATTATGTGACTTGGGCCAACTATTTTGTCAGGCAAGAAAAATTTTTAAAAACCACGAAACAGTAAGCAATTCTTTTTCAGGTTTTTCGAAGAGTACTACAAACAAGGCATTAAATTCTGGGGTGTCACTTTAGAAAACGAACCATCGGCTGGCGATTTACCTGGATACAAATGGCAGGCATTGTTCTTCAGTGCTCGAATGATGAGGTGTATTTATTGTTGCTTAAAGTATCCTACAATGAAGCACCTTTTTAGTTCTGGCTCTGAATTCCCTTGTTTTATATTAAACGTGAATCCGAAACATAACTTGGAAACATCTTCAATACATTAAAATGCGAGTTAGCTTTTCAGAGACTTTGCAGCTGTCGCAAACCGCGAGTAAAACTTTAATTATAAAATACTGTCTTATTGTAACTTGTATTTAATTGCCTTTTTGAATTTGGACCCTAAAAATTGTACTTTCTTTTTGTAATGATTTGAAAACGGCATTAGAAAAACCCTTAGGAAAAAGTTATGGGGAGAAACATTTGACCAAAGAACGCCAGATCGGCAATATTGCGTAACACTGAGTTTTTATGTGGGTACAGATCAAACTCAGAGCTATAAACAGAGAAACATTTTAAGGATAAAACATTAGGAAAGGATTAGCCAATTCTAAATTATAAGAGCTTGGGATGCGGAAGAAGGATATCCGTTAGATCATAACAGATCGGTCCAGGTAGTTCCTAAAAGTCCTTAGTATCGGATGTACAGCCCGGATGGGGAAGATCAGCCCTGACTTTAGAACAGCAGATAGCTGAAAATCCTAGCTTAAAACTCAAGCCACAACGGACAGTTTTGGATTTGAGCCCGCCCCAGATTGGGCGGTATAAAATGAGATGAATTCTGCAGAAAGGGCAGTTGTTTTTCAGTGGTCAGCTTCAAAGTTCCAGTTTGGAGAAGCAAGAAAAAGCTCGGTTATTTTTGTTTGGGATTAGTTCAGAAAGACGTGCCTTTCTGTTACTTTTCCTGCGGTTAAATTGCTTGGTGGTCAATTGCTCTCCTTAGAGCACTTTCGGTTTCCCCTGCTTTTGGCATTTTCTTGGGTCCTACTGCCGTTTGCTTTGTGCCTCACTTTGCTTACTGTTGTATTGTGCCTTTTGAATTTGCTTTGTCGTGTTTATATTATTTTGCGGTGTTTGGCTGAATTTGTGCGGAATAAAATTTGTAATAAGTTTGTGTTCCCATTTAAATTCTAGCGGAGCCCCTGCTAGTTGCGTTGACTTTGATTAGCTTGATCTGGACATTTCGTCGCAGATCAAGTTTGGTTCCTAGGTCTTAAGGTAACCCCCTTTTGGCCTATAGTTGCGAGAACAGACCAGTTCCTGGGCCTTGATTGACAGGTGGCTCCGATTGAGAGCTCTGTCTGTGACCCGCAGAACTTGTACGGACGGTTCAGAAGGGTGTCTAGAAAAGGCGTACCCGAACCTCACCCGTGGGTTGGAGAGCGTCTATTTTGTTTGTGTGTACGAGAGTTAGGTCTGTTTTCGACAGCAGCGGATCTCTGGGGACCAACTCTTAAAGGTTCGAACATTACGGCTGACTTGAAATTGATGGTCATAGATGATCAACGGTACACATTGCCGGATCAGGCGGATGTTGTAAGCATTTTTACACAAAAATTTTAGACACAAAAATTTTACACACAAAGCTGAAATATAAGTTGTCAAAATTTTTTACAATCGGGGTTTCAGATTTTTGCCAATCCAAATGCATCCAAGTACGTTGACGGAATTGCGTTGCATTGGTATTGGGACGAATACTTTAATGCCAGCATACTGAACGATACGCACAATCGTCACCCGAACAAATTTATACTTGCGACAGAGGTGTGAATGGCATCAGAATTTTTATTCTGCTTTCAAGATGTAATCTGTAATGGATTTAGGCCTGTAACGGTTACTTATCATACGACCGAGGTGTCAGCATGGGAAATTGGACGAGAGGTAGTTACCCTTTTCTTTTCTATTAAGCAAATATTTGCATACTATTTGCATAAAGCCGTTTTGCATAAAAACTGACTTTCAGAAAAGCTGTAAAGAGAACATAGGAAGAAATAAAACTGCCAAAATTTATGAAAAAGAATTTCTTTAAAGAATTTTAGGAATACTTGAAAGGACGTTTTATTCAATTACAGGAGAGTTATACGGCAAAGACATCATCGAGGACCTTCAGAACTGGGCCGTTGGCTGGACCGACTGGAATTTGTGCCTCGACGAAGGCGGGGGACCAAATTTCGTCAACAATATCGTGGATGCTCCCATTATTGTGAACAACACCGTGGACGAATTTTACAAACAGCCAATGTTTTATGTTTTGGGACACTTTAGCAAATTTGTACGGCCCTGTGCGGTGCGATTAGGAATGAAAATCGAAACAAATCCACTATTGGACTATTCAGACCTTCATGGAGTCGTCTTTCGGGCCTTGGACGAGAAAATTGTGGTCGTGCTGCAGAATAGACATCATACAAATAGCTATGGAGTGTTTATACCGAATCCGAGGAATACGAGTCAGACTTCGAACTTTCTTATGGAAAGTGACTCTATTGCGACTGTTGTTTGGAACAATTAATAAAATATGTAGCTTGTAGTCTATTTACAAAGGATTATATACAAATCAGTCTCGGTACTAAAGAAATAAACGGAAGTAAGTATCTCTTCCCAAGTTGGTGATATTTAATCAGCTAGGAAATTAGCACAGAATATTGCTATTCGTAAAACACAAATAAAGGAAAAATAATTCGGTATGTTTAGGTAAAAACTTGTCAAGGCAATTGCCAAATTTAGTTTCACAGTTTTGCGATATGTAGAAGGAGTTTATTCCAGTGCAAGAGATTGCACTGTCCATTTAAAAGGTTCTTCTTCTTTCAAAGTGCGCGAATTCAAATGTTTATTTACGCAGAGAAAAATTTGTTCTCTCCATCTTTGTAAACAATTCACAACAAACGACTTTTGATGCACATCGATTTCATTCCTTCAAAAGTAATATTATTTGCTAGCAAAATTTAGCTCCAAAAATGACTCGCCTGGACCTGACGCCATTCACTGCTCTTCAAGTGCTCAAATTTCTGATTCCGAGCCACAACCTCATTCCAAACACTTCAATACAAAATCGTCCACTTCTCATCTACAAATCGTGCTTTCCACCAGATTCCGGAGCATCGGCCGTGGAGTCACACCTCAAAAGTGTGGGAGTGGTCAGCCCGCAGTGGAGATATTCTATGTAACTTCGATTTTGGACATTGCATTATTTTTGGATTTAAAATTCATTCTTTCAGGTATCCGACGTCGCATTTCCACAGCACCAGTCACGAAGTCTTATGCGTTGTGAAGGGTCGAGCGCTTTTATGTTAGTTTTTAATTATCGCATGTGAAAGACAAAATATTTTCTCTATATCCATAAAATTATGATGAATTTTACCTAGTTTGATTGCTGAGCCTGATAATAATTCTAGAAGGTTGCAGAATTTCTCTAGGTACTTTAAATGGGGAAAAACATACGGCACACATAACCGTGCCATGCGTTTTAGAAAAACGAATTTTTGAGTGTTCACTTTTTTGCCTGATTCTCTACCTGTGCCGGCGGTGAATCGTCTTTTTACCCCTATTTTTGATGCGAAAGCTCACATGAGATGTTATTCTGGGATATAGTGGGGGAGGGGGAGAGTATCGATTATGGGGTCTCGGTTATGGGTTTTCGTCCTTTAAGAAACACCTGGACATTCTGTAAGTCCTAGAATTGTTTTGCATTGTTTCATAAACTACCTGCGTGGGGGCCGCTTTCGGCGGCCCCCACGCAAGTTAGGCCGCCTCCGGCGGCGATTCCGCCCTTCGGGCGGAATGGGGGCTCGCTCGACGTATCCTCGCTCACCCCGAGCAACCTATAAAACGATTCAGCCCCATATCAGTATGTTTTTTTTATACAGGGTTCAGTGGGTTCCGAGCAGGGCTGGGAACTTTGATCGCGGGTCCGATCCGATCTTCGGTGACCCCCAATCCGATCCGATCCGGAGCCCAAAAAAACCGATATTTCCGATCCGATCCAAAATTTTTTTCCAAAAATGGCTATTTTTCAAAATTTTTCCCAAATCATCAAAGTTTGCTGTTTAATGGGTAAAATTTGCAAGTTTTTGGTAAAATATGGCAAAATTAATGTTTTTTCACGAAATTGTACAATTTTACTATTTTTTACTCAATTTTGCTAAATTAAGAAAAAATTTGGAAAGAACACTTTTTTCAGACAAAATTTTTCGCGGTAGCGAAAATTTTTTCGATTTTCGGTATTTTTTGCTCAAAATCAGTAGTTTTTGATACTGAAAACGACAATCACCATTGAAAAACTGTGAAGAAATAATGCAAAAAGAGCGCCGCAGGCGAAAATTATTCGACTTTTGGCGGTTTTCATATAAAAATTTGCACTATTTATAAAAATACATGGAGGAGAAATGGTAACCAAATAGCGCCGCAGGCGAAAATTTTGTAATTTTGGAATGGTGGTTCATTAAAATTTTCTAAAATTTTTCCCGGCCGCGCCCTGTCGGGCACGGCCGGCGGGAATTTAAATTTGAATCCGCGGCCGAGTGCATTCTTAGGGGTGCTTGGATCGGATCGGAAATGGCCAAAAAAACCGATCCGATCCGATCTCCCAGCCCTGGTTCCGAGGCCGCCGCCCAAAAACCCGGGGCAAGCCGCGGCGGCTTCGCCCGCCGCGGCTTGCATCCTGCCCCGCCCCTACGGGGCGGGGCATGTAAGGTGACATGGGGTCATGTCATGTAAGGTGACATGGGGTCATGTAAGGTGACATCACGTGATGTCAGGTGACACCCCTGTCACATGACCCCCTGTCACCCGACACCCTGTCACATGAGCCCCTGTCACATGACCTCCTGTCACATGAGCCCCTATCACGTGACCCCATGTCACCTTACATGACCTTTTGTCATGTAAGGTGACATGACATCACGTGATGTCATGTAACAATTGGGACATGACTCACAAATTACGAAATAATGGTCAGATGACCCTGCACAAAATTCAGTAAGCTTTTGAGCCCCAACCAAGTTAAACTGCACAATCAAACTTAAAACCCACATACCAAAAAAAGTTTGTACAGACAGACACATGCCAGTGCTATTGTATTAGGGGATTGTATTAGGGGAATAAGCCAAACATTGAATATCACTTTGCAAGTTTAGTGTTTTTTTGAGTTTCGCAAGTTTAACCCTTCATTGCCGAGTGTATCCGATCGGATACGTTTTTGATTTGCTAAAGACTTCACAAAAAGAAAGAAACAAATGAGTGTTCATTATTCATACAAAGAGTGTGTCTGTAAATAGATCACATAGAAAAGAGTGGCAGACATAGAAAACAATGGCAGACATCATGATTTTGATAAAGACAGCTCACCAAAAGGAAAGCTAATGGTAATGCAGACATTCTGCCTTTTGTCTATGGCTCCGGCAATGAAGGGTTAAAATAGTTGGAAATGTTTTGTTCTGAAAATTTGTTGTGAACTTGCTATTCCGTCAAACTTAATCCTCGGATAGCTTAAATACTAAAAATACATTAATCTATTTTTAGTGTTCGGCGGAGAAGGAAATCCCGGAAAGGTGGAACAAGAGTGCAAAGCGGGAGACGTGATTATCATTCCAGCCGGTGTGGCCCATCGCCTTCTCGACGACTATGGAAGTGGATACGAAATGGTTGGCAGTTATCCGATCGGAGCGACACAGTGGGACATGTGCTATGGCCGCGATGGCGAAGAAGACAAAGTCAAGAATATCAAAAAATTGAGCTGGTTTGACAACGATCCATTGTATGGACAGAAAGGCCCTGTAATCGATGCTTGAGGATCCTATTCGACATTGGCCATAAGAAAATTAGTTTCATGTTGAAACATTATATTTATAGTTATATGTTGTATAAAGATTTCTATGTATGTCTCAACATCTCTTAGTATCAATTGTACTGCAATTAGTACAAAAATGTAAAATATTCACCAATATTATGATTTAGATGCTTGGAACCGACGTTTGGTGTAAAATTGAACTCATGCTGCTCTATAAACAGGTTTTAACTTCTAAGTGATCTGAACGAAACACCTGCCCAATTTATATCATGACACTGTTCATCGATTATGATTTTTTCAATGAACTGATTTTTCACATTTTATTGAGAGCCCAAAAATATTAATATTACAATCATAAATAATTGTATAATACTGCAAAGTTGCTCGGATTAAAACAGCAGTTTGTATAGACTGAACAAATCAAGGTTTGAGGATAACTTTGATTGAGTCTAAAGAGCACGCCACTTCGATGGCTTTATCCCAATCCGTCAGTGCAAAGGTGTGGGTCACAATTCCTTGCGAGGTCACCAAACGTCGCTCAAGCAAGTCAATTGCCACTGGATAACAGTAAGGCCCTGCGTGGGAGCCACGAATGTCTAACTCTTTCCGATCACCGATCATGGACCAGTCACAGGTAATATCGTGCCCAAAAATCGAGAACTCAACGAAACGTCCAAGGCGACGGATCATTTCTAAGCCCTTAAATTTTTAGTGGTGATTAATCTGTATATGGATAATATTTGAAACATGCTTGTTTCACGCCTTCTGTAGCTCCAGTTACTTCGATATACACATCAGATCCGTAGCCTTCCGTGATGTCCTTAACAACTTTTCTGGCGTTTTCCCGTTTCGGATTTATGGTCAAATCTGCGCCGTATCGTTTGGCCAAGTTTAATTTCTCATCCATTAAATCGATCACTATCAGTTTCTTCGGAGTCTTTAAACGGGCCACCTGCACGGGAAATTTTTGGTATTATAAGTTTCGGATTGAAATTTGTTCTTGTGCAAGCACAAGCATAGATAATGGTCTCATGACTAATAAATAATAAGGCTATGAAATAAATGAATGGAAACGGAGGTTCTTTTACATAGATCCGAGATAATGGCTAAAATTATTATTCAACGTTTTTGTAGCAGACTTTCAGTGCATTTTCAGCACGCTTCTTTTCATCAAATATCTGTCTCAAAATCCCACATACCTGGCACATCAGCAATCCTAGCGGTCCAGCCCCGGCAATGACCACCACGTCATCCAATTGAATATCGGCTCGATTCACTGCGTGTATGGCTCCAGCCAATGGCTCGATAATGGAACAATCTTCAATCGAGAGACTCTCCGGAATCTTATAAATGTTGCTACGCTCCGGAACACGCATATATTTGGCAAAAGCACCGTCCAGTTGGAAACCATAAATGTCATGCACTTCGCACATTCCATATCGACCAGACTAAAAAATAGCAATTACAGCATACCGAATCAAACCGTAAAAATCGGTATCGATCGTCGGTAAAGTCTGAAATAACACAACATCCACCTTACAAAACTTGCACTCTCGGCATGGCAAAATGTTCTCAGCGATAATTCTATCTCCTCTCTTGACACCAAAATGGTTGTCTGCGCCTTCGCCCAACTCTTCCGCATAGCCAAAGAATTCATGTCCCGGAATGATAGGAGTTGGTATCATCGGTTTGCCTCCACTGTCATCCCAAAAATATTTTGCTCCTTGATAGCATTTGCAATCGCTCGTGCAAATTCCACAAGCGACAATTCGCATGATGACCTCATTTTTCTGGGCCTTGGGAATTGGCACCTAAAATAATCTAGAAGAAAAGGAAACAACTAGCAAAAATGATCCGGAAAAATTTTTTACGAAAAATGCTTTTATACCACAACTGAATTTTTAGGCGGATCACTTCCGGCCAGAACCTATTATAGCTAAGTAAATAATTAGGGTCGAAACAGTTAGTCAATTCTGTTTTCGTTAAATCAACTTCCTCCTCCAATTTATTAATCTACAATAATAACAATAGGTTATCGTTCTCTCAAAATCACTAGTAAGATTCATCAAGAACATGTACATTATGGAACTTTATCCGGAGCGTATAGACGCACAAAGACACCTTTGGAGTGTAATAGAATATTCGAAAAGCTTATCCCCAGAATTTTATGGATAAAATGATATAAAATTTCCCAAACATCATACATTAAAATAGCTCTGATGTTAATGGACAGTAGGAATAATTTTTAAAATTATACCTACCTTCTCCACACGGTAGTCTCTAGGACCGTGACAAATAACGGCATCCATTTTCTCATCACTCGCCAAGTGAGCGAAATTTCGGAAATTAATCATCCCGGCAGAAATACTGAATATTTCCTAGATTGTTTAAATTAGCATAGCTTATTATGTAATTATAAAGATTAATAATTAAAAGTATAAAAATCTCTCTGAAATTATTATTATGACACATAGTATACACATTGTAATATGAAAGTTGAATATGGACGATATAAAGCTAAATGTTTTATACAAAAATCCCGCTAATTTATTAAGTGGGTTTGTCGTTGACACATAAACCTATCTACACAAATATTAAAATTGCAATGCACTGTGAATAATAAAATCATCGACAATTCTTATAACCATTCTATTGCCAGCTGTTATCTTTAGCATTTGTTGACAAATATATTTTGCACTGAAACGATAAAATGGGAATATTTCCATACACCGAAATCGGTAAACAATGATAACAGTTTGGTGTATTCTGAGGTACATACTGCCTCTATGGAATTTTAATGTCCTATTTGAATATGTCGATTTGAATTGGCGCCAGTGGCTCCAATTCAATTTAGAAGGGGCTATTGCTAATCCCCTCTAAAATTAGATTTTAGGGGGTAGCAATAGCAGATTTGCACTTAGCCCCTTCTAAATTGAATTGGAGCCACTGGCGCCAATTCAAATCGACATTAAAATTCCATAGAGGCAGTGTGTGCTGAAGTGCCTTCGTTAGTGTAATATCTTTCCAAAGAAAGTCGTGGATTTACTAGAAAAGGGCAAAATTCTGATATGTAGTTCTAAACAATTTATAACACTACAATAAGGTATCATTTCCCGAAATAAAGGGGATAATAATTCCGATTGAACTGAACCCATCTTGAATAGCACAATTTGTGACCTGTATGTCATGTGTCAGTAACAAATTCTCTCGTTAAAATATAAATAAGATTCACAACGAAGAATGTTTTTATTGCCTTGCAGAACTTTATGCAAATTCTCTATCACACATCCCGGAAGTAGTAACAGAAGGAGTGTAAACGATAAAAAAAACTGGACAGTATTGAAATACTAGGGAATGATTATTGCTACCAATGTTATATCGCATAGCACAGTTATATAAATGACTCATCCACATAATTCTAACCATCATCAATCGTATGCTTTTACGATTAAAAATACAATAAAGATATTAAGTAGACTAATAATATTTAGCGTTCTTTTGAATATCAGTAAAAGTTTCGCAACAAGACGTACGACTTTGCCAACATAGTTTAATGAATTCTCAATAATCATGAATTTCAGTACCATGTCAACAATACAACATGCCCAACTCTGCATGACAGCAATTTTACCTTATTTGAGTTTAGCTGCCGTTACCTCAACGACATTTCCACCTGCCAATGGTACTGAATTCATGACGACCTCCACTGAGCTCAGCATTGCTTCACAACCTACACAGTTCCAAATATTTCCCACAATCAAATGTCCTTCTTTGAAACCTGATGCCAAAAGAGAGAACATAAACTCCCACATCTGCTGTCAGCCGCTGATTCCTGTGTTCGAAAACTTGGTTATACTTAGTTCATATTATACAACTTGGTACTATGCTAGAGTATTTAGACATGTAACAGTATTTTCAATATTGACGAAGCTGAGGGACGCTGCAGGTTATTTTGAGCATTTTTACTTTAAAAGGACCTAGAATTTGATGTAGAGCAGGTAAAATGAGTAAGACGCTAGAGATAAGCAACTCATGGATTTTAGGAATTCGGTTTTCTATTACTATATTAATGTTTAGGAACTTTTTCTGATCAGTTTTCAGTAGACTAATTAAGACAATTAATAATTTTGGTATTACTTGCAATTACTTGATGTTTAGTCTGTACAATACCACACTTGCGCAATGCCGAAATAAATGTCCTTTGTTCGATCTGATTTGCCCGAATATATCTGGTAATATTATATCTGTCAACAAACTATGCCCTCATATGAAATCCACTCTAACCTATTTCATTTACTATTTCAGGGGCGTTAAATGCGTACAAATGCACTATAACGTTAGTTAATTTCATGAATAACATTATAATTCTAATCAGTTTTAGTATAAAGCTAAGTATAATGTAAAAAAGGCGTGCGCCCTATTTGCCTAAACCCCGTTTGCCTAAACCCTGTTTGCCTACGACGATTTGCCTAAACCCTGTTTGCCTAAATCCTGTTTGCCTAAACCCTGTTTGCCTAAACCCTGTTTGCCTAAACCCCGTTTGCCTAAAGTATACCGTGACGATATAAAGCATTTTAGAATGTTCTAGAATGAATTAAAAAGCTGCATTCTTTGTAAATAGCATTTTTCTTCTTTGTTTTCTAAGATTGGGAGATTTTGGTTGCTTGCGGATTGTATAAACAAAACGTTTTAAATTCAAAATGACAGAGAAGCATAGAAATGTGCCTCAGGGAATAAACTACGAGTTGCAATATACGGAGAAAATCATGCCGATGCTCGTCTTCAACGGCTACTATCATCATTTCAACGGCTCTCGTAATACGATAGAAGGGCAAGTCTACTATTGGAGATGTGTTAAGCGTGCAGAACTCGGTGTGGACAAATGTTCAGGTATTTTTATGGTATTACTTGAGATCATGTAAACAATTTTTAATCATTTTAATTTAAATTTTTATGGCACTTTTTGAAATAATTTCGTTCGCTTATATGCTTGTTTATAGGCACTGCGTCCGTCAAAGAAAATCCTGACAAGCAATGGCAGGCATATGCGTGCCGAACGCAACATAACCATGAGCCGAATGCAATTCAAGCATCTATTCGAACTTTTCAACACGAGTTGCGCTCAGAGGCCCTCAATGGTACAAAAGCAACACGTGAAGTAGTCAAAGAAAGCGACGGAAGAAAATGCCGGAATATGCCAAGGCTCTCGTTGACCCTATCCCGGCTTCCAAAATTGTTCGAAAAGTTCGTCGCAAGCGAAAGCTCGAGACAAATATACCGCTCAGTGAGCCGAAAACAATTCTAAATGTGGCTATTCAGAACGATCTGACCCGAATTCCCCTGAAATCCAGTGCATGAATGTTGTTCGCCGCGTCCTCAAGCTCGACATGCTCGATGACGATTTTCTGCATCAAATCTGCATCAGACATGGATACAATCAAGAGAAGCGCGCTTATGAGGCATCCTTCAAATATTTCTCCTCTACAGAGGCAAAACCATCTCGAACTTGGTGTGTTTTTGGGGATGGAAACTGCATTTTGAGATCAGTTTAATAGTAGAAGCGTATTTTATGTGCAGTTAAAAAAATAAAAGTTAACTAAATAATAGAGAAAAAGAAATATCATTGCGATGTCGTATTGGATGTGGAACCTCCTCTTTAAGCTTTCATATATTACGACAGAAGTTTTGTTTATCTTGTTAAATTTTTGTCAGTTATTTAGATTTTCAATAAACCGTTCAAAATCACGTTAATTTACTACATTCATTTGGAACGTTTGAATTTTGACTTTAATTTAAATGAAATTTAACAGGGTTTAGGCAAACGAGGTTTAGGCAAATAGGGCGCACGCTCATTTTATCTTATCATGTCCCGGTATACTTTAGGCAAACGGGGTTTAGGCAAACAGGGTTTAGGCAAACAGGGTTTAGGCAAACAGGATTTAGGCAAACAGGGTTTAGGCAAATATTTTTAGGCAAACAGGGTTTAGGCAAACGGGGTTTAGGCAAATAGGGCGTGTCCCTGTAAAAAATATTTTGCAGTAAATTCAATAAGACGAGTTTCGATGTATGTGAACTTTACTCGAACAAAACTCCAAACGATCCTGCTTCCGATGATGCTAAATGCTCGTAATTTTAAATAAATCGGATATTTTATTAATTCATGAAACCAATTATAGCTATGCATACGATGTTCTAAAATGTTACAAATCGAATATCAACGACGACTGCGGTCCACTCGCGAGGGATTTGTTTATGATGAAGATTTCAATTTTTAATAGCCCCATGTTCATTTTACAGTTAATGGAAAAAATGTAAGCGCGGAACATTTCAGTGTTTATAATGACGCTTTGGAGACTGCATGCCTGAAGCTGATCAAATACTTCGGAGAGCCCGGCCACCCCGATTTAAGACTATCTAGCTCGACGAAAACCACTTTGGAGCCATGTCGCACTACATACCTTTGCTTTAAAGAGGACACAATGCATGCGTGTTGTCGACCACTGCTAAGTGTATTCAAATATAACGTGAGATTTGAGATTAGGCGTGAAATTTGTAAAGTATTTGATATGTTTAGGAGTATGAAGACAAAGACACGATTACAAAGGTTCAAGAACGCTGCAGGTATGACGCATAACTAATAAATTACCGTTTTTCGAAAAATTTCCCCTACGCAAAAATCATACCATGACAAGAAGAAATTAAAATCTAGAATCCAGGAATTCCTGGAAAGCTGAACAGTGATAAGCGATCTTTTGAAATAAACTAAATCATTTTATAGTCTATATGCGAATGCCACTGATTGTAAACTTCATTGCTCGTGGTGGTCTATGATTTGCAAGGATGTCACAGGTATTTTGTGATGAATTTTTAATCACTCATCAGTTAGTAATTGCCATGATACTGCCTTCATATTAAATTTGTTATAAATATAAGAACAGTAACATGTTTATGAATTGTTAATGAAGAAAAGAATAGTTTCGTATTTTACTTCAATAATAATCAAATTCAGAGTTCGTTAAAGCAGCTAGATGTGTTAAAAAGTAAGTACAGTCATTCATATCTAAATTAAAGTGACTCATTGCAGTATCACAACCCTTACAACATGCCCAACGGAAAGCCCGGTTGAAGATAATTGCGAGTAAGTTCATTTACAAATAGAGACAAAGGAGCGAAATCTCTCCATTTTTGTCCCCGGGTATAGAATATCGATTAAAAAATTCTAATTATCCCAGCTAAAGAGTCTCTGTATAGCCTGTATTATTCCACTGTTTCAATTCAGCGTTTTAATAACTTGCAGCAATTTATAAATTTAGCGTTGTTTCCAACTGGGCAAATTGTGTCGAAAAAACAGTCATTGAGACTTGTGGTGATTTGGGACGCGACATTGCTATGCATGCGGCGCTGAAACGAGATTTCGAAGATGGCCATATGGGATTCTACTCAACATTGTGAGCTGCTAAAAATATTAATGAAAAATTATGTACTTATTTATATGACCAGTAATAATAATGTGACACTGACATCCACGAATACTCACAGAGTAAACAAACTCATATCATCACTAATACCGTTGCATAGGGGGTTTAGTGGCAAAATATCCCTATTTTAATTTAAGAAATTTGTTACCTATTACCATGAAATTTACTAAAAATTTTCACCTCAGAATTTGGCCACCTCAGAAATTTTTTGATAATGGGTCTCCCATGTACATGGCAGGTTGAGTTATATCGTCTATTAGGATTGTGTCACGTTTTTTCTCCACGCCGTAAATCGCGTTTTTTTGCGAGTTTGGTCACGTTTTTTTCTTAGGAACTAACTCGGCCCTGAGGAAGTCTGCCCGCGAGTCTTTAGACCGAGTTTTTTACAAACGTTTTTTGAGAAGTGCATTCTTAATGGTGCTTATTTCTGTCTGTGCAAAATTTTTGAGAAGTGCATTCTTAGGGGTGCTTACTTAACAAATTCTAATGAGCACGGCGGATAGGTGTGTAGTGTATGGGTCCTTTGTGGGTCTGAGCGGTGGTTCGCGCCGCTCGGACCTACAAACGACCCACACACTGCACACCTATTCGTCGAGTTCAAATACCATGAAAAAGTTGGTAGAATACACACACGTACGTTGGAGCGGCCGTAGTCTGCGACAGTCGATCGCACCCTAACCATATGTTAACACAAAAGAAACACATGTTAAACCAAGAGAACCGCGTATCGGTTCCTCTAGGGTTGTGCAATGAGAACCTTTGAGAACCCTCTCCAATGTGAACCCCAATGTGAACCTTTTGAATAGAAGGGAGGTTCTCATGTGAACCTACTAGGTTCACATGAGAACCAAAAGAAGAGAGACTTGTCGGTTTGAATACCCAAAGTCGGTTATTTCCCACTATCTAATCGTGTCTCTCTTTCTCTGGCACCTAACTCAGAATCAGGCCAATAAAGAGGCGGTAGTGTGCGGCGCCCCAATAAAACGCTATCTTCGTCGGCTAGGCCAGCTCGCCAGATCCCTCCCTTCATATCTCTCTTTCTCTGTCGACGCCACACCCAATCAAGAAATCTAGGATCAAAAAATGCAATTTTTACCTCATTTTTACCAAAGATACCTAAAATCTGATATAGACGACCTTATGTCAGTTTTTCCTGAGGATTCCGAATATGCAATTTGTTTGACCACTTTATTTAAAAAATAACAAAAATACTGATGTGAACTTCTGGGGTTCACATGAGAACCCATAGGTTCTCATGTGAACCTACAGGGTTCACATGAAAACCGCCTTTTTCTGGGTTCTCAAAGGTTCACAAAAGTTCTCATTGCACAGGTTCCTCCCAAGCTAGTAGCTAAATATTTAAATGTAATTTTTAATTAATTAATTCCATATCTTTTACAGATATTCAACATTTTCTGGAAAGATTTTTGAGTCGTCTGAAGTTCGGTGCTTGATGTTGTTGGATATTATGGCGCACCATCTTACTTTCCAGCATGATAAAGAGCCAGAAGTTGGCCATACTGATGATTTTTCGGAAGCCCCTCACACTGATGTCACCATATCTTTGGCAAAGACGATAAAAATTTCCACCGGGCTTCTGATTACCGCACTCATTTTCGCTTACAGAATGAAGTATAACGTCGACTTTGTTTGTGTTTAGTTGTGCTTTTTTAATATTATTTATGATAAAAATTTATAATTTGTAAATAAATAAAAAACGTGAGATTTGTACCAAAACAGACAAAACAGATAAGGGCCAAGTTTAGAAATTAGATGCAAAAAGTATGTTGGTTGCAGAAATTGGTATGTATTAAATTCCACATAACGCACGGAGGAGCCCTAATTAACGTTAGGATCACAACGTTAGGATATAAAGTCGGAAGAAAGCAGAAATCCTCTTATCGGAATCGGCTTTGAGTCTCATAATCAAACACACATGATGTTTCTTTAACTGGGATTTCCGCTATCATTCCACATATAACTCGTAATGACTCATCGACAAATATTACAGCAAGGACCAATATTGCTGCTATATATAAAATCATATTTTTCGTTTACATTTGGATGCTTTGCGAGCATTATTATCCAGCATCTGGCCTCTGGATATATCATGACATTCATCGTTACTATATTCGCTTTTGTTTCAATTGTATTTACGCAAGAATTAACCACTCTTGAGTTACCAACAACCACACGATCAGCTACTCCGGGCCCAGCTGCATGCAATAGCACTCATCTTTGTTTTAAAGAGGACAAGATGCATGCGTGTTGTCGACCACTGATCAGTGTATTCAAAGATAACGTGAGATTTGAGATTAGGCGTGAAATTTGTAAAGTATTTGATATGTTTAGAAGTATGAAGACAAAGACACGATTACAAAGGTTCAAGAACGCTGCAGGTAAGACGCTACAGCAGTCACAATTGTTGCTGTCTGATTCACTAAAGTGACCTGAAGCAAAACCTTAGAACGCGTAGAAATTTAGCAAAAAAAGTCGCATCATTTGGAATATGACAGTTTCTATAATCTTGAAATTTTCCTGTACTCAAGGAGGAAAATGGAGTATTTTCAACAAATTCGAGCAACAAATAAAGTTATTTGTAGCTTGTATCATTCTGCTAAGAAAGAAGACTGTTGGATCCACTGCCCTTGGTCACATCTAATATGCGACAATGTCACACGTAAACGTTAACTAATTCTTTAGCAATTTAATAATATGCCGAGAAATATTCTTAAACTTTCGAACACCAAATTTTCCCCAAAATATTTCACAACGCAATCCACAAAATCTTTCAAATTTATTAGAATCAGTTTTAGAGAATTTTGCGCATTTTCATTGGCCAGATTGCTTTGAATTTTCCTTAAAAACTTTTGCTCTTGCAATTTTGACATAAAAAATCACAAAAATATTTCCTGTTAAAAGAAATTTCGACAACAGCTAACCTTGAGTTATTAAGAATTCATCGAACAAGCAAAGTGTGTTAAAAAGTAAGTATGTTTAAAAAATAAAATAAACTAAAACAATTTACAGGATCGGAAAAGCTCCAATCTGTCCGCCTTTTGGAGACATAACACAGACAACTCCAACAGACTGCACGTAAGCTATTATAAAGTAATTTGTTTGAATTGCATCGAAATACTATTTTCGGTTGGGGCAAAAATTCTGGTCACCAAGTGCTTCTTTAGCCACAGCGGCTACGCCGCTCGGCTACGCCGTATGCCCTTCTATAGATACATATGACCTCATGAGAATGTATGACGAATCTGTCGGCAAATTCGGATTCAGCATACTCGAAAACCCCCGGATGCAAAAAATCAGCCCTGTAGATGAGTGTGTTTGAAAAATGTCATTTTTTGACAAAAATGCCACTTTTTGGCAAAAAAGGCCACTTTTTGAGATCGCCGCTCCCCAATTTTTGCGGATTCGTATACCAACTTTCTGAGACCTACGAAATGAGCTATCGCAGACCCCTACATCGGGGGAACAAAGAAAGTTTCCTTTGCAGCCTCAAAAACATGCATTTTTGCCACTTTTTGGCAAAAAAGGCCACCTTTTGAGATCGCCGCTCCCCAATTTTTTGCAGATCCGTGTAGACTCGTCGAGATCTACAAAATGAGCTATCACACACCCCTGTAGCGGGGGAACATAATTCTGGGCAAAAGGCACAACCCCGGCTTCACTTGCGCTTTAGGGTGATTAGCTGGCTGAGGATTTTAGAAAAGTCCGGAAAATCCTCAGCCTGTTGATTAGATATAATCATGCATTTTCTAAAATCGGAAAAGTCCCCTCTAACTAAGCCGCACTTGCACGTAGTCCCGAAAAATTTTTTTTCGCTCATATGGGGCTGAAATCGCGTATACCCCCGTTTTAGGGTAGGGTTTTGATGTGAAATTTTTTTTCAGACCCCCCTGCCCACACCGAAAGGGGGTAAACGGCCCCCTTTACCCCCTGGGGGGCTATTTTGCAACTTTCTCCAGACGGCTCTGTTATGGGCGAGTGATACGTCATTTTGCAGCTCTCAATGAGACAAGCAAAATGACGTATCAATCGGCCCGATACAGGCACGGCTACGGGAGATATCGACAGGTGAAATCCCGAAAATGCAACATTTTGGCACTCGGACACGGCGCGCCGCCACGGCGCGCCGCCACGGCGCTCCGATGCGGCGCTCCGCCACGGCGCTCCGCCACGGTGCTCCGCCACAGCGCTCCGCCACGGCGCTCCGCCACGGTGCTCCGCCACAGCGCTCTGCCATGGCGCTCCGCCACGGCGCTCCGTCAAAGCGTTCCACCACGGCGCACAATCATACCGCGCCGAAGGCGCGTCGCACCTCTTGAATTAGTAATCTATTTTGGATTGTCACTAGTTTTCAAAATCATTACTAGCTTCTTTGATTCAAGATTGTGCAATAGAGTAAAGTTTCGCTGCGTGACCCGGAACTTTCGGCTCAAAGTAAACGTTTGGTTCCCTTTACTCATCTTACAAAACAAATATTTAGTGTTGCTTATAACTGGACAATTTGTGCTGAAAAAGCTGTTATTAATCAATGTGGTGATTTGGGACGCGACATCGCAATGCAGGTGGTGCTAAAACAGGAGTTCGCAGAAGACGAATTGGGATACTTTTCCAAATTGTACGTAACAAATAAATATAAAATTTGTTGCAATAACAATATTGACATTATAGATTTAAAGTATTTTCTGGCAAAATGTTCGAATCAGCTGATCCTGAGTGTTTGACATTATTGAACTATGTGGCTCAACATGCAACTATCCAGCATCCTAAAATAGAAAAATCCGAGCCCACTGACGAACCCACGGAGGAAACTTCAGGCTATGTCACTATGTCGACTGCTGCGAAAATTAAAAGTCCTATCGGATTCGTTATTACCGTACTAATTTTGATTTATTAATGAAAATAGTTTTTTGTTCTCGAATTTAACTGTAATGCGAAAATAAATCAATATAGCGTTGGCCACAATAATTCTGTTTATGTAAAAATAACCTTGTTTACTAAAAACCACCACTATTACGGGGTCCACCAATTGTTTCCCGAAATTATTTAACCAGATGTTTCCGATGTGTCATAATTTCAAAAATTGTGAAATCGACGAGTTTCAACTACGGGGTCGGTTTCATTGGAAAATTATGCAAAACAACACAAAGTCGGGGCGCATCATTCATAACAAAAATTTGTCTGCACCGTCCTGGTCAATATCCTTGTCTAATGCATCCTGGAAGATAATTCCTCAAAGAATTTTACCTCAAATATACGGTATTAGTTTAATTTATTCTATAAGCCACACTATACTTGCACATCTACAGAAAGAGTGGAAACTAATAAGATAGGTGGCTGAAATATTGCGATCAAAAATCATTGCTTGGCCGTCTTTTCATCGATAGGTGATAACTGACCTTTTGATGATTTTCCAGTCATATTAGTCACAATTTTCCCAACCCGTGCTTTTTGTTTCTTTTCTCCACTGTCCGGCTTATTGGAATGTATTATGAGACCGAGACCCGACATAGCCTTCCGAGCCAAATGATGGAGTGGCTCTCCGCTTCTCCTTTTATGTATTTTAACTTGCTCATATTGATGATCAAAAATTTCCAAAGCGTAGTCAACACCGTATTGGATCGCGCCTCTCAATCTGTCTACGAAAATATCGAAACAAGACCGGTTCGGATTCCCAGCCTCTGTCGGATGCTCATACTTGTACAGGGCATTTTTCGCCATTCTCCAATGATTGCTAGCTTGGTCATATGCGGTCTTCCAGTGGTAGGGTATTGAAGAAGATGTATTAAAATTGTCGATGTATCTGTTGCCAGTTATTTTCTTTCGGAATTCAGAGGTGTTATCTTCATCAGTCTTTTTTAAGAAATGTATCACTTTCTTGCCTTCGGCGCTGAAAGTTAATGGTCAGAAAAATTTCTCAGTCGATAAAATATTTTCAGCAAAAATTTGGAGGTTCTAAATTTGGCGATTATTTAATGAAAAATATAATATGGAAATCGAATACAATGCATGAATTACCAAAAATATGACTACAATCGAAACATAACAAGTCAAAATCTTGAGCCAGTAAAAAGTATTACTTTAGATGTAATTGCAAACCAGACAATTCCATTAAATAATCAGCATAGGTCTTCCCATATTTTTCACACGTCACAAACTCTGGCACTTCGCTCACATCCAATATTTTGCCTTGATCGCTTACATGGGAAGTGTCACTTTTCCTCTCGGGATGCAGCCTCAAGTAATAGTTAACGAGTTCATGAACTTCTGTACGAGACAAAAGGACCAAAGCTGTGACTGAGTTGATATGCGAGTTCAGTTGAGTCGCCTTGTCCTCACTTTTTGATAAACCAGGATCTTTGGCGATCAAGGCCCATACCGCACCTAAAAATTATAATTATACTTCTTTTTCAATGTTAAGCAATAAAAAAACTCAAAAATCGGGAAATTTTGTCTCACCCATGTGATTAAAAAAACTTTTGAAATCGTTGAAAAAGCCGAACAAATAGTTCACTATCATTTCTCAAGTTTTAAATTTTTTGCTCAAGCAAAAAACGGTGAAATATTTGAGACATTTATCGCAGAAATCCAAACAGACTTTTAAAATTTGTATACATTAAAATTTGTCAAAAGTTTATAATGCGCAACAAAATGTGTTTTCCACGTTTTTAGCCTTATTTTGAGGAATTTTTGTTTAACTTTTTTGGGGAATGTTGTGCACAACTCCGACATCCCCCCAGTAAGCTATCCCGGTCATGCGTCTGTCCAAGCATGGCCGTTAGGCCACTTTCACCGCGTATTTCTGGTCAAGTAATAGCTTAAAATGTTCGTATAGACGAGCTGAGTATGTTTCTGCCTTCCCCCTTGGAATTTGAGGGAATTTAGAACATATATGGTAAACATATAGACAAATGTTTAATCGGGCTCCCGTAGGGAGTCCCTGAAGCTAGTGTATTCTTAATATAATACCTGCTGACATTTGCGTTGCGTAATCAGGTTTAAGATTCAGTTTCTTTTTGGCAAAATCAACAATAAGCCACATTTTATTCGTAGCTGGAGCGAGACAGTGCATATTGAATTCGTAAATGTGCATGGACAGCGTGTAGACTTGTTGTAACTAAAAATAAAAGTATGGTAATTTTGTTGACCATAAAGGAAAATCAAAAAATTATAGAGTCCGACGTCTTTAACTTTCGTCTATAAAAACCGTAGTCATAGAGTGCCTCGTAGAAGCTGTGCATGACGGTTTGAATTGGCGCGCAATCTTGGCATTGGGGTAAAATGGGGTTACCGAAAATTTTCAATTTGGGGGGGGGGATTACTCGTCCGGACACTCCTCTAGAGATTGAGTGGGGTCTTATTGGAGTAAAAATTTTCACAGTTGACACTTTCACAGTCAAGCCTCTTTCGAAAGAGCACCCGATGGTGAAATTTTTTTGCCAATCTCTAGAGGAGTGTCCGGACGAGTAATCCCGCAAATTGAAAATTTTCGGTAACCCTTTTTATCCCCAATGCCCAGATTGCGCGCCAATTCAAACCGTCATGCACAGCTTCTACGAGGCACTCTAATTTTGGGCGAAGAAAAGTGATCGATTAAACATTTTCAATAAAATTGGGGAAAACTGGAAGCCTAAAGCAAGTTAATGAGGATGCGCAAAGTCCAAAAAATAGTTTAGTTTATTCTGATATAATGGAAAATTTTCTAACGTTCCTAACATGGAAAGTGGCCAAAAATTGATTCAAAAACCAACTCCGTATAATGAAAATTTCCTAGTTAATTGTGTAATATGTTAAAATTTTCTAGTGCTTGTCCAAATGTTGCCAAAAATTTACCCAATAGTGTTGAGATGCTTGAGTCTTATAAACTTCCATCGTCTTCTGGACTTTTTCTGCTTTCTTTGAGCACTCTTTCTCGCTTTTTCGCTCAGCTTCTTCCCTTTGCTTAGCAATTCGCTCACTTTCTTCTTTGGGAATAGGCCCGTAATCAGACACCATTTGTTTCATTAGAACGTTCATTTTTATCATTGCATTAATTTGCTCCTTCAAATGTCCCACTAAACTTCCATGCTTAGCATAACCTGCAGATTGTAGCTTTTGACTAAGTTGGTCTCTTGCTTCCTTCTCTATATCTATGGGAAGGTCATCGAGCTTTGCAGAAACGATGCCAAGCACAAAAATTATATGCCGCAAAATCGATCGGGAGCGGTAAAAATTGTTTTCTATCGGAAGTTCGGCATAGTTCTTAAAGTTGGGTTCGAGAAAATCTCGCCAAGGATTGGAAGTGTGAGTCGTTTTGTCGGTAGCGATTTTATCGGAGATGGGCTTTTTCGTTTCGGAGACCAGGTCGGAGGCGGCGTTTGTAACTGTTCCATCGTCAGACACAACTTTTGAAGAGGCAACTTTTTCGGGAGTAGATTCTTGAGGAAGACCGCTTTCAATAGCCGTCTCAGCACTTCTATTACAAGCAGCGGAATGCATAAATTCACTCATGAGTAAAGCATTGATAGTAAAAACCCATAGCGAGAGTACATGACAAATATTCGTACGAGCGAATGAATACGAAATCATTTTGAACTAGCCAGGGGCCGATCTATATCAAGTGCTCAGATGCTCAGATGAGCATCTGAGCGCTCAGATGCTCAGAAATCGGTCTATATCAAATGCTAAGATGCTCAGATGCTCAGACCTATTTCTGAGCATCTCGGTCTATATCAAAAATGCACAGATGCTCAGACGCATATGCTCAGATGCTCAGAAAACCGCATTTTCTGAGCATTTCAGTCTATATCAAAAATTTCTGAGCACGGGAAATGCTCAGATGAGCACCAAAATCCTCAGACGATTTTTCGTCTGAGCATAATGCTCAGAACACATTTTTCGACTGTTTTTTGCTATGTTTGTCATAAATCTGATGTTGATGACCCTATATCAACTTTTTCTCTAGATTCCGATGCACTTTTTAGAATTTTTCAAATTTACAATTTTTTCACTGAAAATGCACTTTTTCGAAAACACCCCATTTTTGAGGCGACTTTCACTATATTTTACCAAAAACGTCTCAGATACCCATGGTGTCTTTGTAAAAGTTGCTCAGGGCATTGAGTTGTACACACCTGTTAACTTTTTTCCAAGACAAAAATTTTCAGATTTTTTTCCGAAATCCATAGGGTCCCCCCCTATGGTAATTTTTGGAAAATTTTGGTATTTTACTGTTTTATTGTTGCAACAAGTAATAAGAAACTGGAAATTTTATTGTAATGCTAATTCACAGCACAAAATCACAATATAAAGTAACTGTTGAATTATTTAACGAAAAATTGATCAATGAATCTGTTTTTGTTTACCCGCGGCCCTGGCTTCAGTTGTGCCCATTTCTTCCGGAAGACATTGATCTTCTTGTTCTTCTTCTTGAGTTGGCAGATCTTCCGGATTCTGATCCATTCTTCGATTGTGCAGCACAATCACAGCCTTGATGATTTCTGCGGCATAGGCCGGGTCTTTCACGCGCAATTTGCTGAGGCAATGCCACGAATTTTCTTCTTCGCTGAAACCGAGGAGATCGAGTTCGTCTTCGAAAATCATTGCAAATCTTAAATTAAATTGATAAATTCTCAAGAATTTTCATCAAATAAATACAATATAACACATACAACTAGCACATTAATGAGAAATTAAATAAGAAATGATCGTTTTATCTTTAAGATAATGTTTGAACCGAATTCATCACTGTAATACATGAAATATATGGCTTTAAATTGAATTTGAATTTTATTGAACATAAATATTGAAAATTATTAAGGAAATGCAACTCATAGAGTAAAAACAGTCAAATTGGACACTTTTACTTTAAAAAACATAACATAAGTGGTTAAATAATATCAATAATACCAAATAACAGTAAAATAGCGTGTTTTTATTTTCTGAGCAAATGCTCAGAAAGTTAAATTTTGATATCGACCGAAATTCTGAGCATCTGAGCACTCAGAAAACTTTTCTGAGCATTTCCCTTCTTTCTGAGCATCTGAGCATCTGAGCGCTCAGAATTTGATATAGACGGAAGTTCTGAGCATCTGAGCGTCTGAGCATGCTCAGATGAGCACTTGATATAGATCGGCCCCAGCTTAAAACTATTAGGTTGGCATTTAAGTTTCCGGACTCACATGTCAATCAACATTTTATTAAACAGAAGTTGCATAAAACTACACAAATAATTAATAATCAAAGTATTCTCCATTGCTTTCGATCACTTTTTGCCATTGTTCTTCAAGTTTGTGGATTCCACGGCGGTACCATTCTTGGTCCTTGGAAGCAAAAAATTCTGTAAGCGATTCGTGCATTTCTTCGTAAGTTTCGAACTTTTTTCCTCTCAACCAGTGTTCCAATGATCGGAATAGGTGGAAATCACTCGGTGCCATGTCTGGGCTGTAAGGCGGGTGCTCCAGATGCTCCCAGCCCAGAGCTTCGATCTTCTCAAGAGTTGTCCCGGATCTGTGTGGCCTGGCGTTGTCATCGAGGAAAATCACAGGAATTCGGCGGTTTCGCAGGGCGCGGCGGGTTTCATCCAAGCAATCACAGTAGGCAACACTGTCAACAGTCTCTCTGGGCTCCAATAGTCGCCAAAAAATCACCCCACGCCTGTCCCACCAGACCAAAAGCATGGATTTTTTGGCCCGAAAGTCCTTTTTTGGCGTTTGTCCCGGCTTCTGACCAGGGGATCGCCACTCCCCATGGCGCTCGTCGTTGACATACGAGATCCATTTCTCGTCGCAAGTCACAATTGAGTCCAAAAAAGGCGAACGGCGTTGTCTGCGAAGCAATCTGGTTGCAATTTGTACGCGTTTTTGCTTTTGTGCCTCTGAGAGCTGTTTTGGCACCCATTGACTCTTGAGCCACATTTTTCCTATAAAAACCAGGTCTAACTTTTCAAAACCTTTCGAAAACCGAAAGAACAACCTGCGTCGTGCAATATTTGTTCAATTGCAAAGTGACTGCAGTCAAAATCGTCGGCCAACATTCGCGTAGTCATTGACGGATGCTCTTCGATAGCGTTGACGACAGCGTCTCGATCGACTTCCCGAGGGCGCCCAGATCTGGGATTGTCTTCAATTGTCATATTTCCGCTTTTGAACTTTGAGAACCACTCATAAGCTGTCGTTCTTGACACAGTTCCGGCTCCCTTAGCTCGATTGATGTTGTCCATGACCTCTTTTGCGCTGTGACCCAGCTCAAACTCGAATTTCAGTAGTTCGCGAATAACGCCTCTATTTTTTTCCATATTGCGGGAAGTGAATGAATGTTTATACAAAAATGATAGTCCACATAATAACGAATATAACCGTATAAAAATTTTTGATTGATTGACACAAAATTTGTTGATTGACATGTGAGTCCGGAAACTTAAATGCCAACCTAATATATGCACTTATAATTCTTCACATTCCATAAACAATTACAAAATATCCCTTTTCCAACATTTCCAACCATTAGTTTTGGGAAAACTTTCTGTTTAGACAAATACCGTGAAACGGAATTTATGGGGAATGTTTGTCGAAAACATACCTGTTTCAAAAGTGTTTGTATGGTGTCTCAGGTTATTGGGTCGTTGTGAAAATGCAAATGCCCTCTTCCTGGAATAGGATAAAAATTCCCGGGTCGTCAAAATGCGGGATTGTTGAGAACTCTGTACAATTGATAAACATTAATCCGAGCAAAATAAAATTTCACAGTAAATTTTGCAGGTTGGAGAATAAAATTTTAAAAGTAAATACAATTCCTCCTCACAATTCTCGGTGTAAAAGAATATGAAAGTTATATCCTTATAGTAAAATATACTGCATTTCCACGTCTTTCGCTGACAACCACGAGCTTCTCTTGCTCTCTGCAGTCTCTTCGCAGTAAGTCTAAGGCGTCTTTCGAAATAGGCAATACAGATGAAGAGAAGATGAAGAGAAAAGAGAGTGGGAGTCAGTCCTATACTGTCTATACATGTTACACGTGTATAGTCGTCCATAAGCCAAGCATATGATGACAGTCGACTGTAGGGTTCGTTTCCCATCCCTCCATAACAGCCTCGGCGTTTAACGCTGTCTCTCTTCGTGGTGCAATGATAAACAAAATCTCTAAATCATCATCTTTTACACAGCTCAGCTTGGGATTCTGTCTTTGTCCTGTCTTTCTTCATTGTGTCCAGACAGCGAATATAATTCGCCGTCTGGAACAAAGAGGAAATATTCTATAGATTGAAAATAACAAGCTGAGTTGTGTAAAAGATGATGATTTAGAGATTTTGTTTATCATTGCACCTCAAAGAGAGACAATGGTTAAGCGCCGAGGCTGTTATGGAGGGATGGGAAACGAACCCTAGTCGACTGTGAGCTAAGACTATACAATAAACTGCAGATTCGAGAAAGCGGTTCAAAAGTTTACGTGTTATTTGCTTGTATGAATTCACTTCCAAAGTCATTATGAAAAATTATGTGCGGGCCCATAAAATTCAAAAATTATGTCGAGTCCCAAAAGAAAATTTTTTAATATCGGAACTAATTTACAAAACAGAATATAAGAAAATACAAGAGAACCCGCCGATTCTCGGCGGATTACCGCCTCGAATCGGCGGGTTCTCTTGTATTTTTTTCGCGGTTAGCGTGCATCCGCGGCCCCCTGGGGGGTCGCAGGGGGCCACAGGGGGTCGTCTGGGGGCTGAAAATGGTGCCAAACGTCTTCTCTTGTCGAGACGAAGCGATTGACGTATCACACGCCCAAATCCGAGTGGGGCGTGAAAAGTTTCCTTTTGTGGCCCCCTGGGGGGTAAAGGGGGCCACAGGGGGTCGTGTCGGGGCTGAAAATGGTGCCAAACGTCTTCTCTTGTCGAGACGAAGCGATTGACGTATCACACGCCCAAATCCGAGTGGGGCGTGCAAAGTTTCCTTTGGTGGCCCCCGGGGGGGGGGTAAAGGGGGTCGCAGGGGGCCACAGGGGGCCGTGTCGGGGCTGAAAATGGTGCCAAACGTCTTCTCTTGTCGAGACGAAGCGATTGACGTATCACACGCCCAAATCCGAGTGGGGCATGCAAAGTTTCCTTTGGTGGCCCCCGGGGGGGTAAAGGGGGCCACAGGGGGACACAGGGGGTCGTGTCGGGGCTGAAAATGGTGCCAAACGTCTTCTCTTGTCGAGACGAAGCGATTGACGTATCACACGCCCAAATCCGAGTGGGGCGTGCAAAGTTTCCTTTGGTGGCCCCCTGGGGGGTAAAGGGGGTCGCAGGGGGCCACAGGGGGTCGTGTCGGGGCTGAAAATGGTGCCAAACGTCTTCTCTTGTCGAGACGAAGCGATTGACGTATCACACGCCCAAATCCGAGTGGGGCGTGAAAAGTTTCCTTTTGTGGCCCATGGGGGTAAAGGTGGTCGCAGGGGCCACAGGGGGTCGTGTCGGGGCTGAAAATGGTGCCAAACGTCTTCTCTTGTCGAGACGAAGCGATTGACGTATCACACGCCCAAATCCGAGTGGGGCGTGAAAAGTTGCTAGGCGGCACATCTATACTGCGAAATAGGTTAGAGTGGATAAGATTGTTTCTATAGCATGCAAGATATGATATTAAACATTTTACAAAACAGAATATAAGATTGTTTCTATAGCATGCAAGATATGATATTAAACATTTATTTTAAAATTATTAAAATATAGAAAGTATTTATTAAAATTTTTCTTCAACGGATGAAATAAAGCAATACGGCGACTGCAAACCACACCAGGGTTTCATAGGAATGCGAAGCAAGTTCTGAACCATTCTTGTTACCGTTCAATCTTCGTCGACCAAAATGTTCTTGAAGCTATAAAGCAAATAATAATTCATACTATATAGTTTATTCCAATAAAATCGCTCATCTTTCAAATTACGGCAACATCATATGTTTACGAGCACGTACAGCTCTATATTCCGATGAAATTAGATTCTCACCACATCAAAAATTACGTCATCAATCTGGGCGGTAATCAGGGGCGCGGCCAGGATTTTTTTTGGGGTGGTACGTTTTAGTGGAAATGGCCATTTTGGGGGTACCGTATTTTTGGGACCCACATTTTTGGGCTTTGGGGGGGGGGTGGGGAGGGGGGGGGGGTACCGGACCGATTTTTGCATAATTTGCACTGATTTACACTCATTTTTTCAAATTTTCCATTTCGGGGGGGGGGTACGTACTCCGGTACCCCCTGGCTGCGCCACTGGCGGTAATTTAAAGTATGGGGTTTTAGTAAAACAAATACGTTATTACAAAATATTTTTCCTGTCGAACTTTCAATAAATTTAATTTTTAAACATTCCATATAAACTTAAAATACACAGTAATCTCTCAATAAAAATTCTTAATATTTACTATTTGGTGGTTAATTTTTCAAATTTCACGAAACACTTGTTGGCTAAATACTCGGATGGCTTAATTCATTTCAACTTCTTTCCTTTTAGGTGTGAAGCGAGTTTTCAATAATACATATCCTTACTGCAGTGTTCACGTCCTTGTGGTTGGCGATAGCGTCCTTAAGTCTTCCCTCATTATCAATTTCTTCTGTGGAATTCAGTAAAGGGCTGAAATCCGGATTCCGACTGGCATTCTGTTCACTGACAGATCCATCGTTTGCACCCAAGTCGCATTTCTCGCATCTGAAGACAAGAATTGCATTATTAAAGATTAAATTTAATCAAAATACGAATTGGTTAACACTTCCATGGCCGAGAGTGCCAAACGGCTTATTTTGTAGAGAATTTTGTGCTGATTAATAATAAAAAAAGAAAGTTTGAAAAAAAGTTCCTTTTTGACACCTAACGGGGCTGTTTTCGAAAACCACTTTTTTCGTCAGAATTTTCGAGGTGCCTCTATTCCAAGGCTTGTATCTTTTGTTCTTTCGGCAGGAGCCTAGCCGTGTTATATATCAATCGAAAGCCCATCACTTTGGCTATAATAATATACCTAACCCAGTTTTGGGTCCCGCCACGAAATTCGAAATTTGGCGGGAAATTCAAAATTTTCAAAATTTTTTTCATATAAATCTCCCATAGCCGGTTTTCGGCGTTCCAAGCAGTTTCCGAACGAGATTTTTGGCCCTGTAAGGTTTTCGACCACGCTGAACACGATTCTGATGTCAGTTTTGGCCTTCAGCATACTGTAGTACCAGTTTCTGGCGTTCTGCCCACTTTGGCTTCTTTGGGGATTTTCGCCCGAAATTTTACACCCTAGGGGGTTTGGGGGAGTATAACCTTACAGGGCCAAAAATCTCGTTCGGAAACTGCTTGGAACGCCGAAAACCGGCTATGGGAGATTTATATGAAAAAAATGTTGAAAATTTTGAATTTCCCGCCAAATTTCGAATTTCGTGGCGGGACCCAAAACTGGGTTAGGTATATTATTATAGCCAAAGTGATGGGCTTTCGATTGATATATAACACGGCTAGGCTCCTGCCGAAAGAACAAAAGATACAAGCCTTGGAATGGAGGCACCTCGAAAATTCTGACGAAAAAAGTGGTTTTCGAAAACAGCCCCGTTAGGTGTCAAAAAGGAACTTTTTTTCAAACTTTCTTTTTAATTATTAATCAGCACAAAATTCTCTACAAAATAAGCCGTTTGGCACTCTCGGCCATGGAAGTGTTAAATGTGAATGCGACTAATGACACTTTTTAAACTTTTTCTAGTTTCATTAGTGAGTCAAAACGCTTACATTTTCTTCGGCAGTTTGTAGTGGAATTTTACAGCTTGTTCGCCGCATTTTTGTCCAACATTGGCCATTTCACAGAGTCCATTGCGTTGTTTGAATCTAAATAAGTATGCTAAAAAACGACTCGAAGTTGAGAAGAATTTTTAGAAAATCGTAATTGGATCAAAAAAATACGGATACGGTTTTGGCCTCTTTTGATTTTCTTATCTATTCACTTTCTGCCTCATTCAGAGTTGGTTATAACTTACTTGCAGCAGACCTGTGCTTCCTCCAGGCACTGACTTTCGATCTCAGGCAGATTCCTGAAATTTGGATTCTGTAATTACAATTCAAAATTTTAGTACAAAATCACCTACTGTTCTAAGCAGTTTGCAGCTCGAGTATACGCCATGGGATCAAAGCACGCGTTGTTGAGCAATTCAATGTTGCATTTCCCAGGAACGCTGTCATAGACCCTAAATTCGGCAAAAGTTGTTTCCGCAGGTATGAAGTGCTAAAGTGTACTTACGTGCAGGCAAACTTCCACTTCTCCAAGTCCGTTGGCTTCAGCTCATTCGATCGGCTCTAAAATAAACTCTAAACTATCGAGACCCGCAGATGCGAATCTAGGATTTAGTTTTATAAAGATTAAATGTTATTTTCACCACGGTCAAACGTGGTAAATTTTAATACAAGTTGTATTAATCTTCTAAACTCATTAAAATCACTTACAGTCAATATTTCACACGTTCGGCGGTCGTCATGTTGGTCCATCCAATAATGCGGATTGCGATAATGCGAATATGGTGCATGTAAGTCAAAGTGAACGCGGAAGCCGACAAGCGGTCGAACTCTCCATCCACGGATCACAGCCATTGACGCGACTGGCGGACGATAGACGTCATTTCTCACGAAAAACTGGTTCCGAATTTTGATGTGGTTGACGACTTTGGGAGCACTCGGCTTCGGAAGATTGATGTTGGGAGCTGGACGATGATCACTTCCTAAAGCAGTTTATGTACAGTATAGTGTGTGCTTCAGAGCATAAACCAAACATTCACGAAAATATTTCTACTCGACCCGAAATATAACGAAAATTTGCTACTTTAATAAGTTTTAATTTTTAGTACATTTTCTAGTCAGATTATGATATATGTTTGATGTCGCAAAGTTGTAGCAGAAATGTTGCCAAAGCCGTTATTTCTGAAAAAATGTGTAAGGAGCAAAAATGCATTTTGGTTAAATTTTATGTGCTAATATTAAATTTTAACCTTGGTTTCGATTGGCGAATCCATTTCCGATATTATTGATGTGCGCCGTTTGCTGGTTCGATTCAATTTTGGAAGCTTGACGATGTCCACCTCCTGAATCAAATAATGTTCAATTCTGCGAAATGCTTTCGAGCATAAATATAAAATTTACCAAAACATTTTCGAGCCGAACGAAAACATGAATTCAACAACTTTTTAATTTTTGATATATATTTTCCAATCAGCGAATGATTCAAACATGTATCTGATGTTGCAAAAGGCGACTGCGATTGTTGTTTAAATATGGACTTTTTAAACGTTTGAGTTATGTAAAATGAGCGAAAACAAATTTGAGTGAAATCTTCTACCTAGTATTGTAGTAGTGTCGGTCCATGGAATTTAGGGGTCATTCTTACCAGTGCTTATTCTATTTTTCAGGGGTTCTTAGGGGTGCTTAATTTTGAAATGTACCTTTTTAGAGTAATTTTTTGTGGCGAATCCGAATTTAAGGTCAAAATTTAGCTAAATTTTAGACAAATTTTTGTTGGGAGGGTCATTCTTACCAGTGCTTATTTCTCCGGGATGAGGGCCGAAGGCCCTCATCCCGGACTAGCCCAAAAAAGGTACTCCTGAACAACCCTTTGAGGGAAGAGTTGGAATGAAGGTGCACTCTGCTACTGGCGTAGCCAGTACTGGGCCCCTAGTTTTATGTATGATATTAAAGCTAAATTACCTGGGTTTTGATTGGCGAATCCATTTCCGTGGTTATTGATTGCTTGCCCATTTCCCCAGCCCGGATACGATCCAATGTGCGACATACCACCTGAATTACGCGCTAGGCCTCTGCTCTGTTGACTAAAGTACATAAAAATTAATATTGCAATTTATCTTCCGAAGTAATCTCAATATATTGTAAATTTATTCTTGGCTTTTTAATGTTCTTGCTTTGTTCTCAAAGCAACGCAAATTTCCGCATTGTAGAAATTTTTCTGGGTTTTCAGGAACAGACCGGAAGGAATTTAGCTGCAAATATTTCTCTCCTTGCATTTCATAAATTCAAATCCATGACCAAATTTTTTGATATATCAAAATAAATATTAAAGGCAATACCTGCTCGAATGGCTGCTTCCATGACCTCTATGTGCTCCGTGCCCTGACCATCCGCTTCTACGCGCTCCGGAACTGCCACGAGAGCCACCAAAACGAAAGCCACCTCGTCGGGATTCGATGACATTAGAAAGAACTGATAGCAAAATTATGATATTTAACAAAACCGCTTTCATTGCGGTTTTGATTTTAGCACACTGATTATGTTTGCAGTTATGTCAATTAGAATTTATGTCTCCTCATGTGCTATCATACAAGGCTGATTCATATGAGAAACACAGTTTTGTGCACATCCGCTATGATAACGGATAATATTATATGAAAGCAATGATTTTTTAAATAATTACATGTGTTGCAGAAAAACTTATTTTTACGGAAACTCTTCTTTCGATATGGTCCACCATGGGAAATATCATAATGTCATAGGAACTAACATTTGTTGTCCGGGAAAGTTCGGCATATTCTTCTATATGAAACATTCATAGCTCGAATTTTACGTTTTCTACGTAAACGACACGTCAAAAATCAGCTAAACAACACCGCTCGCGAGCATTACACCGGATGCAATCGTTTGCAATAAAAACGCTTACAAATATGGAGCATTTATTCGATATTAGTTTATTAAACAGAACGACATCATCCTCTTAATTGTTGGGCATATAAGTTTACTTAACAGAATGTCTAACAATTACACGGCTTGTCACAAAATTTTTGTGTTTCGTTTATACTTTTCGTCAGATTGAATCTGAATTTCCTTCTTCGGTGTTTGAAGTTTCGTAGTTCGTTTGTGTTGATTCCCTTCATTTTCAATTTGTGTTTTTTTCAGTCGATTGATTATAGCGGCAAAGTTTTTATTGTCGTCAACGTCATCCTCTCGATATAATTGTTTACGGTTGGATTGGTATAAAGGGCCCAGAAAGTCATTTCTGAATAATTTCGTCGCCAAAATCGAAGATTTGTATGTCGAATTTTCGATGCTATTACCAAAAATGTGCTTAGGATTTTTATGGGAGTTACAAGTAATAAGTTAACCATATAGCCAAAATTTGTTTATATACCTTTCAAGGCAAATATCGTCCAATATTTGTAAAAAATATGGCCTTTTTATAATTCATGACTTCCTTCGCTTGTTTACAGTTGACTTTTATTTTGCTTCAATGATGAAATCGAATCAAAACCAAATCTCAACATTTTTAGAGCCAAAAATTGGAGTGAAAACACGCGCGTGCAACCAAAGCCGAAATTTTTTGAACCGGTGTATTTTTTGTTGGAAGAAAAATTACTTTAGTTTTGAGCAATAAAAAACTTATTTTAGACGTATTTTTCCCACAATGTCGACTTCTCGCTACAAATTGACATATTTCAACTTCTACGCGCGTGCTGAAACTTCACGATAGGGGTAATTCGACACGCTGATCCCGAATCTGCAATTATTTTTTTCATATCGCCTCAAAAATGGTCATTTTTGGACGATTATTTTTCCCTGGAAAAGCCATTATTTGCAAAAAAATGCCAATTTCTCAATTTTCGTGGCAGTACCACCTCCGGTTTAAGGCCGGATTTGAATTTCCCGACCCCGAAAACGGGTTAATACCAAAAAATTTCGGCACTATGTCATCAATATATGTTCCAAATTTCTGAAAAATGCAAAAATTTCCGTTTTTCGAAAATTAAAAATCTAAAAATTTCAAAATTCCCCCGAGATTTTTCAAAAAAATTTTGACAGGTAAAATTTCAGGACCTGCATCAACATCTGTAATAAGTGGTATATTCGTAAGTCCAAAATTTATGCGGTTTTGGTGGGGTCAAAGTTGACATATTTTCCCTTGAAAAGTGCAAAGTATGCCATGTTTGACCCCCAAAAAACCGCAAAAATTTTGGACTTACGAATTTTTGGACACCAGATTCTGACGCAGCATCATCGAAATATGTATTTTGTATAAAAACACCAAAATATCTCGGGAAAAATTTTTCCCGTGTATTTTGCCTGTCACATATTTTGTCCACTGAGGATTTGATGTGCATGTGTGGCAAGTGTCGCTGTGTGGTAAATGTCGCAAATGCTAATTTAGCTGGATCCCGGAAAGCCCATATAAGGCGTAAAGTAACGATTGTTCGGGAGTGTTGAAAACGGTATATACCCAAAATCTCGTAAAAAAATTTGATGTCACCTTCTTTGTCCAAAAACGCCTTTAGGGGATTCGATGTGCATGGTTAAGCAGTGATTTGCTTTATTTACAGCCTTTCTAGAGTATTCTAGAATGAAAAATGTGAGTAAAACGCCTAAAAGGGCCAAAAATTTGAATTTTCTGCGAAAAATACAGTTCTAGAATGAAAAACGTATTTTGGGGGTGGATCGTACCCGGGGGTGGATCGACGGGGATGGATCGACGGGGGTGGATGGTAATGAACCGTTCTAGCGACATTTGCCTATAAAAATACATTACTGATTGCACTTTTAGCAGTGGCTGCTCACTTTTCTGTTTTTGGCAAATTTGCAACTTTCTAAACTATAGAGTGATGCGCAGCGCCTCCGGCGCTATCACGGAGTATTCTAAACTATGGCGCATACTCAAAATTTTATCTAACAATGAGCTTAATAAATTTCCTCAAATGGTCACTTTTCATATTATAATTTTATAACTTGCAGGATATGCTGGGAAAAATGAGCTAGAAAGCGCTAAAGTTCTGGAGTTTTTGCTCTCATTTGAAGATATTTGGGCGAAAATTGTCGCAACACTCTCTCAGAACGATCCAACTAAAAAGCACGAGATGTTTAAATCTATTGTTAATGACGACATGACCACGAGCGTCTGATGAAACAATTGAACGAGAACGGTACTGGATATTTCGTCGGTGACCAGGTAATATCTGGCATATGATTTAAGTTAACGAAATACAATTTCAAAGAAAGTATGGCTGAACAACTACCAACAACACAGCCGGTGTTGTTCGGACGGATTTATCATCTGAATAACTATAGGTTTCCCGGGCCCAAAGAATATAATTTTTTATTTCTATCTAGTGGAAAATTTACATTTATTCTCATATTTGCCAAACTCCTTAAACTTAGGTAAACACTAGCGGCTTGGAACTTAAACATGTCTTTTTTTAAATGAATTTTCCAGAGCGAGAAATTTAAGTTTGAAGTCAGTAGCACGCTTTTTCTTATAATACCTGGGACCTTTCTAGGACAATTTATAATCAAGTGTTAAGCAAATTTATTCAGATGACTGCCGCGGATATTTATATCTTTGTTCTGCTCAATGGTGTTGAGGAAAGTTGGGCTCCTGGCCTGTTGGAGAAGTATGTTAAACTGAAGGCTTTCGCGGAGCGCATTGACGACGTGGCAAAGATCCGAGAATGGGTCGAGATTCGTCACCAATGTCCTTTTGCGTTCATTTCGCATAAAGTTGACATCGATGAATGAACTTATGTCGCACTTTTGTAGAAACTTTCTTGTTTTTAGCTTAGTAGAGATAAAATGCGGAATACTAGCATAATTTATTGATATACTAAAATATTTTCACATGACGATATTCATAACATAAGATTGAGTCCATGATATGCCACAGGTTTGTAATTTACTACACATGTGACAAAATTAATAGACATAATCAAGACTTTTCTATAAGAATTTGCACTGTATTGATGTTGCCATTCTCGAAGAGCGCCGAACATAAAGAGAAATACATCTCCCATTTTCTGAAATGTTTCTCTTTTATTTAAACGTAATACAAAATGTGTGCATAATTTACCTGCAGAACACCTCTGAATATCCCATCCGGAGGATTGTTTCGCGATGCTTCACCCATTCGCTAAATTAATGAATTTTAGCAAAATATAAAAATAGACTGCAATTCTAAGTAACGTTTTTTCAAATTTTTTCGTTTTCCTTGAATAATTTTTCCAGAAATAAAACTACACGATCACTCGGAATAGTGATCGTTTAAAATGGATCGGGAAAAGATCGTTTAATTTTTCACCTCAGGCGGTATATTACAATAAAAATTCTCTTCTTACCTGCACCAAATATCCAGCGTAGGTGAATAATGTGGTCCAATAGACTGCACTTGAGTTATTTTAAGACATTCTGGAAGGGCTTTTCGGATAGCGCTGAGAGAGGGCAAATGGCCACCGGGAAAAATGTGCTTTTTGATGAAATCGCTCGAACGTCGATAATGGTCATATTCCTCGTCCCGGCATATGATAGCCTGTAAAACACAATTAGCATGGAGCTTAAAAGTTTCATCTTTATCTCGACGAAAGATAAATTACTGTAAAAATGTTTCACTTTGAATAAATGTATCATTTTTTAACCCTTCATTGCCGGAGCCATAGACAAAAGGCAGAATGTCTGCATTACCATTAGCTTTCCTTTTGGTGAGCTGTCTTTATCAAAATCATGATGTCTGCCATTGTTTATTTCTCTTTTCTATGTGATCTATTTACAGACACACTCTTTGTATGAATAATGAACACTCATTCGTTTCTTTCTTTTTGTGAGGTCTTTAGCAAACCAAAAGCGTATCCGATCGGATACACTCGGCAATGAAGGGTTAAACAAGTCAAAGCTGTAATGATAAATGTCACTATAACCTGGATTACTGCCTTTCCATAGGGTCGCAATCTCTCAGAAATAACATTGAAAAATGTGGGCAAATATTCGTGTCCGACATGTTCAATCATCTCCACCGAAACAATATGATCGAAGGTACCACTTTCCTCTCTAAAGATCACAGATCGGCCAAATGTAGGTTTAAAGTTATAACTGTCAGGGAATCTCTCTTCCCTACCCACCTGTAGTCCAAATACTTGATATCAATTGCGCCTTTTCGAGATTCTGCCGTTTCCTTCAGCAGTTTTTGCGCCAATTTGAATTGCTCCCACGAAACGGTGACGCCAGTCCATTCACATTCGTATTTGTCAGCTGCTCTCATTGCAAAAGCTCCCCAACCGCATCCAATGTCAAGCACTTTGTCGCCTGATTTTATGTCCAAGTAGGCCAAAAGCGAATCATATTTGTTTAATTGAGCTTGCTGAAGAGCATTTAGACTCATTTTCTCATTGGGTACCGGAAATTCTGAAACAATATTGCTAAGTGTTGGAACGTTGTCTCATTTTACTCTGTAGACCTTCTTTCAGGAATCCAGAAAGGATTCCTCTCATTGATTAAAATTAATCCAGATACTGGATTTATTTAAAATAAATCCAGTATCTGGATTAATTTTAATCAATAAAAAGTTTTTGGGAAACTTTCGTTTTGCTGAACACGCTCTAGACAACGAGTTCTTTGACAACTTTATCATCTAGACAACTTTATCATCTAAGCAAAGCCTTCTGGCTCGATTTCTGAGTAAAAAATTATAAATATCCATCATACCTTCAAAAATTGCGCACGAGTAAGTTAACGACGGATCCAGAAACAGTTTGAACATTTCATTGCTGAGATCGTAATGCTTAGAAATATTCTGACGACTTCCTTCTAAGGAATTTGAGCGAAGCCGATGCCCAAGATAGTTCCATCCGGCACAAATTGAGCCAGCCAACTTTCGGATAGCGGCAATAATCAAGCTGGTAATGCAACCATTTAGACTTTTGGCAGCTCTTTTTCCTGAATATCGCTACTGACGGTTACTTTATAATAATTTTTATTCTAACGAAAATTTTTCGCATTTTTGTGCCAATTCAGGTGGCGTAATAATAAGGTGCCATAATTAAAAAACAACACAGTTGGTCTTTCTAGCGCAAATTAAAAAACACTAAAATTAAAAACCTTTGATCATTGATTGTCGCTTAGCTCGAATGAGAAGTGAGAGAAATTCCTTAGGCGATGACTCTGCCACCCACTCTCCATACATATAAGATTCAGCCAGGCCCATTTTTGGATCGGTTGCCATTCGGATGCAAAATCGGAATGGATTAAGGATCATAACGCGCACAGTCCGACTAAAATAAACAATAATGTTATTGTTTTGCTAAACTCATGTCACAAACCTCAGCTTTTGGGCATCATTCGAAGTGCCGCCAAATCGAATTGTATGCCCGGAGGACGGAATTGACATGATTAAGCATTCCTTTTGATAGCCCTTGAAGCAGGCCTCGAAAATCCTGAACTTTTAAACTGTATTTAATTCTTCACTTATCAAAATTTTGGGTTCAAGGTCATTTTACTTTCAAAATTGGATTTGAATTCCAATTCTTCCATATATTTTCCATACGTTGTTACAATCGTGCCGCGACAATGTTGCCATAAACCCACCTCACAATCATTGGCACACAGATGATCCGATGAAGAAACAATAGAGAGTTACGTCGCCAATTTGAAACCAAATCTTCGACACTTAGAAAAACATCCATTGAGTCCACGCTCACCATCCACTCAGGCAGTAAAATTTTCTTCAAAAACCACAAAATGCTCAAAAAGTAGGTCATAAACGGCAAAATGGCCAAGAATCCGAAGTATGCAAAATTTTCCAGAAACCGTAAAATGGCTTGAAGGAAACGGGGCGCGCCATTCCCGAGGACACCCATGGCAAAGAATCTGCAGTAAACAGCAACAAAAATTTAATTTCAGAAATTCATCGAATTTTTTGGCCCATTCCCGGATTTAAATATGTGTTCTCATGCGCTCACAATCCAAGTCACGATGCAACGTCCCCGCGTCCTCACCGCGAGGTGACCTCTGAGCTTTGTTCTGAAGTTGTTCTCGCATTGGCTTCTCTCTCACATCGGCAACATCGGAGCAAAATTCCAATGCAATAATCCATCGTATTTCATTTTTGCTGTATTACGGAGAATTTGCATGAAATTCATCATTCATTTGTTCATTCTTGACAGAGAGGAATCCCGAAAAGGCAACAATCCGAGTATGAAAAATTAATATTCACCGAGCGACCGGTTGGCGAATGCTGCTTCCGGGAATGACTCGTGTTCTTTTTAATTCGAATTTTGTTTTCTGAATTTTTGAAAACGCAATAATGACGCTAAATTAAACATAAGGCATTACTAATATAAAAATAATAACACAAATTAGCCAATGTTTACCGTCACATCGGCGCCATTTGTATGGGGGCTGTATCAAAAAGTGTCACAGCCGATTTTAGTTTTGGCGTTCTGCCCATATATGGGTCAGATAGCGAATTCGCCTATTTTGGCCTATGTTCGCCATTTTTTGACCACTAATTCTGGGTTTTGAGGGTCGATTTAGTCCCCAAAATTTTTTTAATTTCCGAAAAAGGTGCGATTTTCGCGAAAATACGTTAAAATTTCACAAATTTTTGTGACTGTGCCAAATTTTGACGTATTTTCCTTAAAAATGCACGTTTCGAAAAAATCTAAAAAAGGTTCCGACTAAATCGACCCTGAGGAATTCAAATCCGGGATCTGATTTTTCGTGGTCCCACAACGAAAAGTGGGAAATGGGCATTTTTTGAAAAATCTGAAAAAATTAGAAAAAATTTTTTTTTGCCAGGACGCAACTTCAGACATTGCTTTATCATACCCGGGAGGTGAAATATTCGTCCGTACGTTTAAAATTAATATTTTGGGCCTCAAATTTGACACTTTTTGTATGGAGATAAAACACTATTTTCCACATTTTCGTTGAGAATGAAATCAATTTCTAAAATTTTTTTGACAAAACGCAAGTTTAGGACCTGCTCTATCATATCTGTCAAAAAAATTTTCGGAAGAGAGTATATCGCTTTTCATTTGATCACTTGAGGGTCAAATGTTCTTTCGTTTGTTAAATTTAAAAGTCCAAATTAAGCAATTGTCTCTAAACGATCTTTAGTTTCCATTCCATCCTTCACACTTCCTTAGGTTTGTTCTCAAATGGGCGTATGGTTAAAGTTTTCCTTCTGAGATCTCGTGAGTCTCGTTTAATGTTAAAATTTGTTTTCGAAAGGGAACTTAATGACTGTAAAAGAAAATTAGTTTAACAAGGAAGAAATCGAGCGAACTTGAGGAAATAAATCGGAGACACAATTAACTCCTTTTACGACTGTCGTTGTAAACAAACAAACCCAGGTAAACTCTGCCATTCCATTTAGGGCCATTTCAACCCATTTTTCGCCGGTTTGGAAAATTTATCCTGAAATAAATTTCTGTCGACAGCGAAATGAAACTATTCACTATTTTTGCCTGGTTTGTCGCGCTTATTGTCAGCATATTCGGCTTGGAGCCTGTCAAATGGGTCAAGCCAAGTACCTCCGAACTCAGTACAAATCAAGAAATGCGTGTGGGCCGATTACGTGTGCGACGCAGCAAAAGCCGTAAAGGAAAAGGAAGGAGTAGCAGCAGTTCAAGCAGTCAATCGAAAGAAAGACGAAAATTCAGACTTGGAGGTCATAGAAATCACGCATATGCAGGACCACCCAGAAGACATCATGCTAGACCGAGAGCAAAACCCATTGTCAAATACTACAGTGGCAGACGCAATTATGGCAACAGCTACCAATGGTGGTCCCATTATACGTATTCATATCCCACAGGCAAGAAATAAATTATATTGGCTAAACCCTATCCGGATATATAGCACTTATGGCTAAAAATTTGTAATAAAAAATTCTCTGGCAGTATTGATAGATTTGTATATGCAATTTGTAGACCAAACCCGAAATTTTGTTCATGCTTTTGTTACCCACTGAGCAGTAACCTCATTCAAGGAATTTCTGGAGAGTTGGTGGATCGTTTAGCTTATGGTAGAATGCATAAGTGAAAAAAAGTATCTCAGTAATGAGCTTTTTTCTATTTATGATACATTTGACATCACGCGACGATTCAACAGTATGATGGAAGTATTATGTGTGACACCGGTTATGTTCAATATGCACTCAGGTAAAATTCCTCCCATGCTTGGATCGTGTCTCGATCGGCGACCAAAACCCCCTCGTAGTCTTGATCAGCACTCACATATTTTCCGTTAGACATGGCTCTCAGAGCTATGATCGGCGCAATATCATGACGCTGATGCACGGGAAAAAACTTTTCCCATTGCCGTATTGAATCGCTCTCGGCGATGAGCTGAGCGTCTTGGTTGAGATCGGCACTCACAAATTTGCCGTTAGCTTTGGATTTGAGCGAAATTGTCCCGTCGGCATTGTGTATGACCAAGTACCTTTCTCGATCATCAACTTGTTTCTGTTCAGCCACGAGAATGTCGTCTTTGTCAACTGAGACGTATCGTTTGGCGCCAATAGAGTACAAATATTGGTAAATTCTAAAATTAAATTGAAAGCTATTTAGTAAATTACTTTCGTATCCTTAAATTTCGAATAGAAATGATCGGAGAGTGAAGCATTTCATAGCTTTGATTCAATTAGCTTTGCGCATGGAAAATTGGTAGCCGGACCAACCTTACCCGGACAGGTAATATACCCCAGGAGGTATTTTCGCAGATTGTTCAAAATTTTGGTCAATTTTAAAGTTATATTTCTAACCAAGATTTTTCCTGTAAAAAATATCGTCCAAGGATAATTTTTGAATAACATTCAAATTTTCAGTTACTTTTAGCTGTGATGTATATGGCAAATGGATTGGCGTTCGGACAAAAATTTCTAAGCGTCATTTTCAAAGCAGAAATCTTAATTGCTCAGACAGCTTACTGATTCTCGTGAGATTCGATGTTTGCATGCTCAAAAACGAATCTCTCCCAAAGATCGGCTTGGTCTCTGTCGGCCAACAAAACTCCGCCATGCACCAAATCATTGCTCACATATTTTCCGCTACTCAAAGCGCGCAGAGTGCAATTATTGCCTTGGCATATTCTCTCGAAATGTTCTTTTTTAATGTCATCATAGTCACAATTGGAGACCAATCGTCTATAGGAGTCCACGCAGAGGAACTTGCCATTGGTTTTGGACTGCAATGAAATCCATCGTTCGGGATATGAGGGTGCTGGCAGGATCCGGAAAAGCTCCCACTCGTCGGCAGTGTTGCGATTGGCGAGTAAAGGACTAATTCCGTCGTTTTCTGCAGCAACCAATTTTTGGTTGGCGAGAGAGCGAATAGAATGATAATCACTGAAATTATGCTATATAAAAATTTTGGTTTTTTTTTATTACCGAGACAAGGCTATTCAAAAGCATGAGAGAAATTTAGCAAATTGTTCTTCCATCTTGTATATTTGTAAGGAGAATGATGTCCTATATAAAACTGCAATATTCCCAATAAATGTTTGCATCCAGAATAAATAAGGGCTTACCCTTGCTCGTAACGTTCGATTACGCGAACATTATCCGTGTACACAATCGCTTCATTTCCATCGCAACGAACTACGCCCTGTTCCAAGCGAAACATCTTCCCTGGTGGAATAGAAATTTCGTTCATGTCTTCTGTGTATTCTGCGATGGACCGTGAACCACTTTGCTGAGATTGAACATTGGCAGCCTAAAAACTGTTTATCTCAAATCAGATTATTGCTATGTTACGAAATAGTAATAAAAACTCGCATTCTCTAATTTTGAGGCTGTGCTTTCAATTTCTGTAGAAGCTGCAGGACTTATACCGCGAAGACTACCAACGGCCTTCAATGTTACTTTTCCCACTGTATCAGTGCTAGAGCTTGAAGCAATCTAAACAGAATTGAATATGAGTGTCTCATAATTTTTATTATTCGAAATGTGGAAAGTACAGATGACAAAATTCCTATGCTTTTTTCTCACAGTATTTTTATATTGTAAACCAATTTTGAAGATTTTATTCTACAATAATTTCGTTGCGGTTTATGGGAAATGGCTCAATGAAACCATATATTCTGTTTATTTATGTGTTTGGTCTTAATACTCGCCTCTTTGGTTTCACTTCGGCCAAGGCCTTGGCCTTTCATCCATAGTCTCGTGGCCGCTATGCCTTTCTTAACAGTGTAAGTGCCCATAAGAGAAGAAAGACCGTCGTTATTTCGCGTTATGATCGGCTCCCAATCCGCGCTACAAGAGACTAAAAATATCCTTATTCATACATTTCTAAAGTAAAACACTCATCATCTTACCTGCGCTGGCATTATGCAGAGCTTCTGTAATAGTCATAAATTTATTGGATTGCTACTTTTCATATTTGGAACATTATTTGTGTTTTGTGTTTTTAGCATCGTAAATTTGCACTTTGGCAGCAAATTCTATGTCAAACAAATCCTAGAAATACAAGATTCATTCAAAATTCATTCCAAATTTCATACCTAAAAATAGCACCAGTCCGGAAAGAATAATCAGTACGTGGAGAAACATCGTCAAAAATTTGTGTGCGTTTTGGACTAATTAGCAAAATACGAAATTAATATTTTGGGAAGTCGCATTTTAACTCCATAAATTGTTTGCTCAGGCGTATTTATTTGATTTTTTATGAGCGTGAGATAAATTCGGGAAATTTGCGACCTTTTACGTAATTCGACTTTCAAACGCACTGAAGGATTTATATCACTTTGGTTGTGAGTTTTGCTGCGAACTTTGTCGCTTCGAAATGGTTTTATTCGGAAAAGTTAGGATGGAAATATTTTAGAGCAGAGCCGCTTGAAACTTTTAATATATGTATATTTTTCGTTCGTTTTTATGAAAATGCCGAATTATGATTGAGTAAAATGAAGTTTTGAACACTAACGTTTGACGAGTCGCCAATTTTTCACGTATCTGGATGCCATCCGGATATGTCCATGCGCAATTTTGGAGTTGACATTTTTTCATTACACATTTCAGCATTTGGAGTATCAAATGACGCCAATTTTTGAATCTAGGCAAAAAATGGTCTAAGGATTGACCCAGCTCAAGATAGCTATGATATATCCAGCTGATTTGATAAGTACTTCCGTCATCGTAAAGAGAGAACGTGTGATTTATTTCGACTAACATTGAGTTGATTAATTGCCAAGCCAAGATCGCTAGGTGTAATCGATTCGAAAAGGTAACACTTTGAAGTTAAATTTGGTTCAGGCTCACATTCAAAGGCAGTTGAGAAATTATTCCATGGTAAAACCATTTTTGTATTGCAGGATAAAAGTACAAAATAAAAGTCAGTCTCCTTGCTGAAAATATTTTTCCTACCGCATCATATGGTTGTTGACGTTATGTTGCTGACACATGGTTGTTGTCAACAACAAGCATGTTGTCAACTCGCAATTGTTGGGTCTCGTGGATGATTTGATCGACCACGAGACACAACAAATGAGAAGTTATACAGCACATATAAAAGGAACTATGCAATATTTTTACAACTGCATTAGAGGATGTTAGCCAGTGGCGCACCCAGGATTTTTTTTTGGGGAGGGGGTACGTTTTAGTGCAAATGGCCATTTCTGGGGGGGGGCGGGTTACCGGGCCAAATTTTCGGGTTTGGGGGGGGGGGGGGGGGGTACGGCCCCGCTTTTTAAAAATTTTTTGTTTCATGTAACAGTTTATTAACCAATTTTTCCAAAAATTTTGCCTGCGGCGCTTTTATTGCTATTTCTAGATAAAACACAAATATGGGGCCAAAAAAGCGCCACAGGCAAAAATTTTTGAAAAAATTGGCTGTCTCTTTAATAATTGACTAAAATTTATCACTGAAATAAATTATAACATTGAAATTTTTGAATATTTATTGAAAATTGCACAAATTTTCGGCCCAAATTTTGTAAAAATAATGACAAACTACAAAGGGAATGAGAAAACAGCGAGAAAATTTTTTGAAATGTTAAGCTTGTTTGCGAAAAATTTCGCTTAGAAAACCCAAATCTTTCTCAAAATTTCCTCCCGGTGTCCCGCCTTTTTCCCATTTGGGGGGAGGGGGTACGTACCCCCGGTACCCCCCTGGGTGCGCTAGTGACATCATCCGGACCTGAAGATTGTCGTTTTAGGTTTATGACCTTTAAGCATATCTTTAAGCATATCATCCTTAACCATTTTTATGATTAGGCTAAATTCAAGTCTTTGTGTATGTTCATGTTTAGGGATTAAAGATATAATTATATGAAAAATGTCTTAAATTTAAACTTTTTACACACATTTGAATTCATTTTCGCGACGTTACTCCTATAGGTATATGACTGAAACCCTCCTATAGGTGTTGAAAAAAAGTGAGCTTTTTTGGAGCTCTACATATATCTCGGTCTTTCATCCGACGAAAACATTACGAATCAACTTTTAGCAAATATTCCATGTGATTGGCAGCGGTATAAAAATTTATTTGTATTGGAATATATGCGGCGATAATTTATCTTCGTCTTTGAGATTCTCTGAACTTTTTTTCTTCCGCCAATTTATCTTGCGTGGATGTTCGGCTCAATAGAACAAAAAGAGTAACGAAAGGAGAGCTCTCAAAAAAGTGACTGAGATTGGGCGATACCCAACGAACACCTGTTCGTAAAAAGAAGGGATATATTAGAAGCAGGACCTGACCTTCCTTGATGGGTGCTAAGAAAACAATTAAGATGGATGTATATATCAAAACTCGCAGGTTTTTAAAATTTTATAAAAATATTCAATGATTCATTCCAATCGATTCATTTAACAGAATAGAGCGAGAAATTATTAACCAAAGATATGAAATTGAGGTAATTCATGATGGATTTATACTACTATTTTTTGGCGGTAGGTAATTTTTTAGTCAAGAGAAAGTTTTTTCCATAGGTTTTAACGTAGTCTATAGCAAGTTGTTGATTAGAACATATCGATATAGTATTGTATGCGCTTTAGGTTAGAGTGGATATATTAAGTATAATAAAAATAAGTTCTAACGTCGCGAAAATGAATTAAAATGTGTGTGTAAAAAATTTAATTTTGAGACATTTTTCATATAATTATATCTTTAATCCCTAAACATGAACATACACAACGACTTGAATTTAGCCTAATCATAAAAATGGTTAAGGATGGTGTGCTTAAAGATATGCTTAAAGGTCATAAACCTAAAACGACAATCTTCAGGTTCGAGCGGCGCAAGATTTATCCCTTCATTGCCGAATGATGCGAAAACGCAACGATATTGATTTTATATTTCACAAAAAGAGAACAAGCGAATGACTGTTTATTACACAAAGAAAGAGAGCGTCTATGAAAAAGCTGTGTCGGCCATGTTGTTTTTTGATAAAGACAGCTCACCAAAAGGAAAGCTAATGGTAACGCAGACATTCTGTCTTTTGTCTATGACTTTTTTTTCTACCGGCAATGAAGGGTTATATGATTTAATCCGAAACTCTTAGGATCCACTTGGGTTGGGAAACGTTAGGTTAGCATAATATATTTCAACCAGACAGTCACATAATCAGTTTTTAGTTAAGAAAATGTTACGGTAATTTTTATTTGATTTAGGAAAGAGATAGGATTGAGAAAAAAGTTTGATTTATGGCTTGGTGCAACGCGTCTGTTTTGATTATCGGTTTAAATCTTTTAATGTTAATCCAATTTTATTTCCTCGTCGTAAATTTAGTGATTAATCACACTTGTTTCTCTTTCCTTACTCCCATTCTCAAAACTTTCTGGAAAAGTTCAAACGGACCAAGGTAATTATTAAAACCCATCGGCTAAACGTGACCTGTCATTTTTCAAGAACAGTTGTTCTCGAAATGAAACGTGAGTTTAAAATTGGCATAGGATGCAGGTCCACCCCTTTGGCCTGAATAAAGAGTTGCCGAAATGGCCGTTGGTGTGAGGTATGATAAATGGAGGAAGACATATTAGCGGTTTTCTGACACTTTTCGCTTTTAGTTTTATTCGGCCGTTCATTTGGTGTTATCTCAACTTTGGAATACTTTCGTGTTTTTCACCTGGATTTGGTAGTAATTGAGGCCGGGGCATTATTCGGATTTTGTCATTTTTTGCTTTTCATTATGTCAAGTAACAAATGTCAAGTTATAAAACAGAAAGAGAAAAATTCAAAGAGAAAATTCGTGTATGCTCCTGCAAGGCTAAACTACGCCTTAAAGTGATTCTGTGTTTGGTCCAGCTGTAGCATGCGGATCAAGGTTTAGTCTGTCAACATATCTGTGAGATCGTCCTCATGTCCAAAAATGGCTTATGGAATACATATACCAGGTGACGACATATGTTCGTGCACTGATATTTAAGCGTTTAAATTCGCGTCATTTCGGTTTAGCCCCTTTAGAAGGGGGCTAGCTCAAATATGATATTGCTAAGCCCTTCTATTATCTGTATCTGAAAAGATTTCCGCGCAAGCTCTGCGCACAAGCTGGCAAAAAGTCAGCTTTTGCGCGGCAATTCAAATGGGTATTTTTTGGTTAAAACCCAAATTGAGCGAAAAACGGAGCCTATTATATGTTGAGAGGAGGTCAAATAAGGGCTAGTGTGCGGTACACCGAAACGACAACGCAAAGGTTAGAGTGCAGAGAATGTCTTTGTCTGCCCGGTTATTTCCCACTGCCTTTGTTAAACAGTGGGAAATAACCGGGCAGACAAAGACATTCTCTGCACTCTAACCTTTGCGTTGTCTTTTCGGTGTGCTGCACACTAGCCCTTATTTGACCACCTCACTCCATATAAAAAGTGCCATTTTGGGCCCAGTTTGGGTTTTAACCGAAAAAACCCGATTCAAATGGGCGCCTATTTTTTGTGACTTGTTTACGCTTTGCAAATTGCTGGCGTACAACTTGCGCGGAAATCTTTTCAGATACAGATAATAAAATACGATTTTAAGATAGGGTTAGCAATATCAGATATGAGCTAGCCCCCTTCTATAGGGGCTAAACTGAAATGGCGCGAATTTAAACGCTTAAATATCAGTGCACGAACATATGTCGTCGCCTGGTAATTCTCGCAAATTGGCAACAAAATACTTTTCAAAACAGTTTTTGAAATATAACAACTGATATCGAATTTGGTAGAAAAGTTAGGCTTATTCATGCTAACCAAGTATGACGATACACTGCGTGAAGTATTCGGAATGTCGAAATGTGTGAAAATCCCTCGACCCGAGTTTTCTTTGGGGTTTCACTAGAATCGGTATCAAAATTTGAAACTATAGCTCTTTTTGTACAAGATAACTGTACAATGATTCATAGTTATATTGACTATGATCCATCAAAAAAAATCCCGCTCAAATTCTCTGATTTCAGACAATTAATTACCAAAAATGGCGACTGACATCGGAATCGAAATCCCCATTATGGTCTACGAACCTACCAACATGCCGACTCAAATCAGCTATCCAGAGCCCGGAGCGGCCACCTTCACCTTGTCTATTCCAATGTTTGACCGTTTCTGCAAAAAGGGCAACGAAAAGACCTTCAGCGATCTGGCCTATATTAACGACCTACCGTGGCAGGTTTACTCTCTTGTCGAGAATCTCCACATTGACAACCTGGGCCATTTGTTGCAGAACGGAAATGGAAAGATTTTCAATAACGGAGCTCCATGGATTCAGAATTTGGGTAAAAATTTAATGTGAAATTTGAAACACACAAGAAGCATTTGGTATACTAGTGTCTAAAATTCAAAAAGAAATATTGATATTTAAAAGCTTTTCAAAGGTGTAATGTAATGTTCAAATATTATAAATTGATTTAAAATTTAATTGTATTTAATTATGATTATTAATGATTATATTTAATTTATAATTAATAAGTATTTTTTTCGAAAGGAAAAAAGCAGCTTAAATTTTGACTTACAAAATTCTAACAAATTGCAGAAAATTGCCTCAGAGAAAATTTCGTTTCCTTTTTAACCATTGGCAAAATGATTTCAATTAAAATTTCCAAAAAAATATTTTACCGATATTTATTACTTTACCTTGATAATTCAGTTGTCTATCTTCAATGCAATGGCCACGTGAAAAATCGCGAATTTGTGGTTGGAAAGCCACACAAGCCAGCTTATGTGCTAATCCGCAATGCCGTGAACATCAGGAACAGTGTCCTGCAGAAATTCACTGCGAGAATTAACGAGAAACAATACTGGAAGAAAATTGAGCTTGGCAACGTTGAGGTAAATTCTTAGGCCATAGAAAGGAAAAAATGTGTAAAAAGTTTAGACATTTATATTTGTATTTTTTTAAACCAAAAACTTTCTTTTTTTGACACTACGATTTGCATTTTATTTTATCTTTTTTCATTTTTTACCTCAAATAATGAAATGCAACATCATAACTTTTAAACAATGTTTCAATTTCAGCAATTCTTCGAGCCAGGATTTATTCAAATCGACGGTTCACTCCAGCTTGAAGTCCACATAGATACTTAATCTTAAACCTGTGGATATGTTTATTGATTATTTTTGCCATATATAATCGATTTTTATGTTATTTATCGAAAGTTGCGTTATGAAATGCGACGCTTTATATGAAATACTATGCCAATTTTATTTAAATAAAATTTTCATAATTATTGTTTGCAATTTGCAGCAAACGATAAATCTCCGCATTTAGTGGGAAATGAGCTAGAGCAAAACGAGGAGTGCGGGGTGCAGGATAAACGGACAAGGACATTTTCGGGGACCCAGTACAAAATTTTTAAACAACTTACACTAAGTCTACGCACCAGGGCTGCATCCGGGATTTCGAAAAGCCGGACCGGATACCGGATAGTGCAAAAACACCGGATATTGACCGGATACCGGATAACCGGATATTTCAATTTTTGGCGCCAAATTTGAAAATTTTTTCCAATTTTGACGTTAATTTGCAAAAAGTTTACCTAAATGGGTGCTTTTTGTTTCCTTTTTATTAGAAATGTGCAAGTTTAGGATAAACATTGTAAAAACTCAAATATTTGAACAACTTTTAGCTACTTTTTGGCTATTTTATTGCAATATATGAGCAGTTTTAATCAATTTTACCACTATTTGTTGACAATTAAACGTTTTCACACTTTATGCCCGTTAACTTTAACGGCTTCATTGGGATTCCAATCCAAGAACTATAATAATTTTTAAAAATTAACTTAACGACTTGGAATTTTGAAAATTGGGAAGAATAGAGTCAATTTTCATTGAAAAATGTGAAAAATGCGTTACCGAATTGCTGCTACCAATGTGCAAAAATTATGTGAAAATAGCGCCGTAGGTGAAAATTTTTGAAATGGTATGCTTATTTGGCAAAAATTTCGCTTAAAAAATTAATTCATACTAATTAATAATAAATTTTACAGGCCTCCGCCATTGCCTGATAAAAATTTTTCAATAAATATTGAGAAATTTCAATCTAAAAATTTATTTCAATGATTTGCTATAGTCAATTTTTAAAGAGAGAGACAATTTTTTCCAAAAAATTTGCCTGCGGCGCTTTTTTTCCGCGACTTTTCCCATATATCTAGGATTTGACTACATTTTGAAAATAAGTGTCGTGAAATGTGTACAAATTTCACGATTATTCTTATTTTGTCTCAATTGAAAATTGTAAATAAAATTCCATAGCAAATAGTTCTCAAAAGCGTAAAAATCGTTCTTCAAATGTCTATTATTTCTATTGAATTCCACCTAAATGCGATCTTTGATTTAGCTTTCCTTTTCACCATATAAACCCTCTCAGGGTTGATTGTGTGACTCAGTGACTGTGTGACTCAGTGGCTCAGTGTGATTGAGTGTGAGTGTTGATTTGTATCAGTGCTCAATACCAGTGATATTTCATAAGTGCCGGAGTGAATGCAATTTTGCTCCTCCAGTGTTCATTTCATCCAGTGAATTTTCTCAAGGCACTTCACCTAGTGTTTTGCTATCAATTGGATTTGCATTGTCTGTTTTGTATTGAGCGAAATAAAATTTGGAACGATTCCAGTGTTACATTATCATACTCATATCATAAAGTCTAAGTGTTTTCTTCGGGATCGCGTTTCCTTGAAACCTCATAAAATCCCGAAATTGGTCCAGCGAGACGGGAGTTCAGAATTAGGTCGATCCTTTTTCTTGAACAAAAGCCCAAAATTTCCAACTCTTGACCCGTTCCCATTCATATCTCGTGATCATATTATAGTGTTCATTGGCCGTGTCCTTTGACACATCTCATATTCATTGATCATATTCATTTGATAATTACGTTCACTTCATCTCATAACACCAATCCATTCTAATACAAACTCAGAGTCATCAACTCATTGACTAACATCTTTCACCCCTCAAATATTTTTATTAATATTTAGTGATCAAACTACACATACTTGTTATAACAATGTCTGGCCCGATTCGGTCAGTGATTAATCTTCAAAAATCTTTGTTGCCTCAAAAATTGAATAAGATTCCTCAATTTACTATTACTGAGTACGATAGTAATATGACACCGGAGGAATATCGCGACATTCTCGATGAACTGGACGCAGATATCTCCAAGCATATAGAAGATATTACCTTTCAAATTTCTGCCATCGACAAATGGCATGCCAAGTGGGTTGAACTTATAGATGAAATCCAAGACGAAGAAGACAAGAAAGCGGAGCTGCTCCTATTCGACCAGGATGCCCTAGGAAATGACGGCTTTCTCAATGTAGTTCAAAATGCACAAGCCAGTATTCGAGACCTCAATTGCTTACGGAACAAAATTCGAAAGAAACACCTGAAAATGGATCGTTTAACGGCAGCGCAAACTACCACGACTGGTTCGACAAATTTAAAAGTGGATGATAGCGAGCCTCCAGCCCAGACGCCACAACTCTCTCAACCTAAACTGGTAACTTTTTATGGTGATATCACAAAATGGAGTGAATTTTGGGAGTCCTTCACTTATTTAGTTGACCAAAAATCATATTCTGATCAGTTTAAATTGAGTCAATTGATAAGTCACCTCGATGGCCGAGCCAAAGAGGAAGTAGAAGGCTATACATTAGAAGGTAAAAATTACAAAATAGTCAAAGACATTTTGCAAGAAATTTATGGTAACTCGGAAGTTATAAAAATGAGACTCCAAAATGAATTGACTAAATTACCTAAAGCTGAAAATAAAGAAATAGGTGCTACCATCAGACAAATTGAAAAAATTTGTAGGCAATTAGAATGTCGAAGTGTTGATTTAAACCAACTAGGATACCGAGCTATCCTCGAGTCTAAATTCCCATTTTGGTTCATTCGAAATATGTATACTGTTGCCTCTGCTGACAAAAATTGGGATGTTCAGAAAATGCGAGAATATTTCAGAAAATGGGTGCGGGATGAGGAAGCGGCCCGAGAAGCCGTTACATTCCAAACCTTTTCAAAATCATTCACGCAGCAAAATTCTAGTAAGAAACAGCATTCTCGTACCCCGTATGAAGAAGGTGGTTCTTCTATGGTTACTACCTCCTGCAATTCTAGTAGATTTCCCAAAAACCCGTGTGTTTTTTGCACTGAATTGCATTGGAATAAAGACTGCAAAAATTATAACACGGCTAATAAACGATTCCATAGAGCCACAGATCTTCAGATTTGCTATCATTGTCTGAAAAGACATAAAAATTTTAAGTCTTGTGAGAAACAAAGGGACTGTCGTTACTGTCCATATAAACATCATCCATTATTATGTCCAAAGAATTCAAATCAGGGAAAGACAAAAACTGAGCAAAGTTGTGCCATGACCAATTTTAAAAACCTCAGATCAAAAGCGGGCAAATATTTCTCTGGTTCACGCACAATTCCTGAATTCAGAAGTGAAAGTGAGTATAAGCCATCGGCTAATCTCAACAATGACGAACGTGAAATTCTCTACCTCACGAAAGACGTCACAATTTTTAATCCGGCAGATCCGAAAAGGTCATGTAAGGCTCTAATTTTGTTTGACAATTGTAGCAATCAAAGCTATATCCGGGAAGAAAAAGTGAATGTGCTGTTCCCAAAGGGACCTCCAGATTTTCATATGAAAGTGACAAGTTTTGGCTCCGATAGAGCTAATGTTTACGCTTCGAGAAACTTAGAACTTGGTTGTGTTCTGGCAGATGGGTCAACAAAAATGTTTCCGGTAAGAAGCATCAAACATATTAATCAGCGCGTGCGCAAATGTAATGTTGAAAAAGCGGAAAATTTATGGGCTAGTGAATTAGTTTTGCCCACTGCTATGCGAACTCCAGATGTGCTCATCGGAGCTGATCTGATCTACCAATGCATCGATTTTTCTACAACCAGGGAGCTACCTTCCGGATTTCAACTCATTGACAGTAAGGTGGGTAAACTGTTATCTGGAAAGGGAAATTTACTGTCTGAGAATTTTTGCTCGGTTGCCTTAGCAGAAAAGGAACTGAAACCTATTATTCCGGCGGATAAAGAGGCTGAGCCCATCCGGAGAACTATAAGGATTTCGAAAAATCGTGAGCAATTTGTTGATGCGGAAGCCATGAATCGTATTCTTCGCCGACGAAGACGCCAGAAGTCAAGGAGTGTAGTGGGACTACCGAACGTCAAAGTGCTGCAGCATGTACGCCAGTGGAAAGCGCCATTAACGCGGACGAACAATGTGACCAAAACAAGAACAGTTCATGTAAGAACTCTACCGGATCGGTGCATTAAATGAAATACTTCTTAATAAAAATACATTTATAGTTCAAATTTTCTTAGTGAAATTGTTTTAAATTGTTGTATGTGTTTTGTAGTGACATCTTTAAATTCCATTTCATGAAACTATCCCAAATTGCTATTGTAAAACTTTTTAATTTCTCAACAAATTGCGCTGTTGGTCAAAGTGTTATTGAAATGTTGTTTTGAAATCAATATATTGTTCAGGTTTGTTTCTCCAAATTTGTTTCTAATTGTTCTTTCTGCTGGTGTCAGTGTCGTGAAATGTGTACAAATTTCACGATTATTCTTATTTTGTCTCAATTGAAAATTGTAAATAAAATTCCATAGCAAATAGTTCTCAAAAGCGTAAAAATCGTTCTTCAAATTTCTGTATTTCGCCTTTCTCAATACAGCTCAGAACATCTGTGGTTTTCTGTCTGTCTATTATTTCTATTGAATTCCACCTAAATGCGATCTTTGATTTAGCTTTCCTTTTCACCATATAAACCCTCTCAGGGTTGATTGTGTGACTCAGTGGCTCAGTGTGATTGAGTGTGAGTGTTGATTTGTATCAGTGCTCAATACCAGTGATATTTCATAAGTGCCGGAGTGAATGCAATTTTGCTCCTCCAGTGTTCATTTCATCCAGTGAATTTTCTCAAGGCACTTCACCTAGTGTTTTGCTATCAATTGGATTTGCATTGTCTGTTTTGTATTGAGCGAAATAAAATTTGGAACGATTCCAGTGTTACATTATCATACTCATATCATAAAGTCTAAGTGTTTTCTTCGGGATCGCGTTTCCTTGAAACCTCATAAAATCCCGAAAATAAGCATCCTTAAGAATACACGGGAAAATGTGTAACGGACACCCCGACAGCAGCGAAATACTAGTATAGAATTGTGCCTACATTAGTGTATTTTGCCAGAAATATAGCAAAATTAAAAAAAGCGCCGCCGGTAAAATTTTTGAAAAAATTGGCTTTCTCTTTAAAAATTGACTAAAATTTCTCATTGAACTAAGTTATAAGATTGAAATTTTTGAATATTTATTGAAAAGTTCATAAATTTTCAGCACAAAATTTTGAAAAAACAATGAGGCAAACTACAACGCTATGAAGAAAACAGCGCCGCAGACGAAAATTTGTTGAAATATTAAACTTGTTTGCCAAAAATTGACTTTGAAAAATGTTGTAAATCTTTCGAATAAAGATCTGGAAGTATAAATGCATCAAATTCTAAATGCTAAAACTGTATTACTGAAAAAGATATAGAAAAGAATGAGTTTTAGCGAAATAAAATTAGTTTAATTTGGTAAAACAGAGAAATAGAATGGAAAAGACAGAAGAAAAAATAGCGCCGCAGGCGAAAATTTGGCACATTTTGGCCACCCCTGGCCGATAGTGGCCAAAATGTGCCAAATTTTGACGTATTTTCGCGAAAATCGCACCTTTTTCAAAAATTAAAAAAATCTTGGGGACTAAATCGACCCTGAAACGACAGAAATAGTGGTCAAAAATATGCCCAGCATAGGTCGAAATAGTAGAACTCGAAAACCCACAGAGCAATCCATATGGGTGCGTGGCCCAAGGGTTACAAATTAATTGCTCGTCTGGTCAAACTGATTCCCGGCTCCAAAAAGAAAAGCATATAGACAAATTTCCACCCTTTGCCCTTAAAGACTCTGTTTGTCTGCTCTCTCGCGTCTCTTCACATCTCTGACCATTACCTTCTCAATCGGACACACAAAGCTGTCCTTCATTTCGGTTCTTTTCTCTGGTGGTTTTCAGTATAAACGACTGTTTGCAAGGGTTTCCTTTTATTTCTATTAAGAAATTATTGTCATCGTTTTTGTGAAGAGTCTGCGCACTCTTTAAATATGGTTTTGGGAAATATGTCTACGAATTTTATATTTTCCCAGAAATCGGATTTTCGAAAACCCATCAGATTGTTGAATAAATCCATTTTATAATCTGGCTGATTCTCTTATAATAAAACTAAAAGAGATAACTTTTGAAGAATATTTGAGAATAATCTTCAAGAACTGAATTATTGTTATGCAATTCTGATCCGCAAAATATTTTTGAATTTTTCTCACTTGCCCACACCAAAATAATAACAGGTGGCAAAAAGTTGTAAGACTTTCATTTTGCAAATATTGCTTATGATCTTTTCAGTTTAGCCGTATTTCCTATTTATTATCACGCTTGCATAATCTCTTCCCGAAGTTTAAACAGCTGGTACCAGTTTAAATCAGTAGAACATCAGTTTTTGGGCCAAACATGTCAAATTTGGCATACTAATGAACAGAAATTCTCACACCGCCTCGCTTTTAAGTCAAATTTTACCAATTCTTGACTGATTTTGCCAATTTTCAGACCCAAACTGCACATTCCATTGTCTTTCAAATTCGTCGCCCGATGACTTCCGACACCAACGTCGCACCGGCAGAGACAAATGAAAATGACTCGCCGGAGCAAAAGACCATCCGATGTCGGACTAGGGACGGAGTTCTCTTCGATGTGTCCGTCGATGTGATCTCCCAAGCCGGCACGTTCAAACAAATGTGCAGAGATCTGCAACTGGGCGCCGATGGCACACTTTCGTTCGAATTTCCGATGCCGGGAGTCAGTGCCACGGTCTTTGAACAATTTCTCAAATTTTGCAAGCAACGAATCGGTGAGTGACTGGTTTCAATAGTTTAAATGATTAGATTTTGGACAATTTTGGCTATTGGGTTCCAGAGATAAAAATAGAGTAGTCTTTAATCTTTGATATTTTAAAAAATTATACAATTTCAAGTGTATGCCACTTCAGTTTTAAATTCAATTTCAAGGTCTGCCTGAAGCTGTGATCGATCGCGAACCGCCCTCTTACAAAGCCAAAATGTTCCAGCTGAGCAAATTTGAGACGGACTTTCTCGGAACGAAGAATATATGCGAACTCAAGGAATTGTGGCTCGCTGCCCGCTATTTGGATATCAAGTCGCTCGACCTGTTTATCGCTCAGGAAATTGCCACTCGACTGATCGCGGCGGTTGGAGATGACAAAAAGGCAAGCGTATTTGCATTCATTACGAATAAGAAAATAGCATTCGGGCCAAAAATTTCTATAGTGAATAAAATGTTTTGTGATTTTTTATTTCCTATATTGAGAAGAAAGAGAAAGAAATTAAAAAAATAAACTGATTTAATGGAAATTTTGTCTTTATTTATTTGTTAGTATTTTATGCCATAAATTATCAGAGAAAAATTTTAATTATTAATACAATTTATACGCTCTCATATATGAATTGACTTTTTGGAAAATTTTTTCAAGTTTCTAGACAGCCATAATGAATCGTTTATCATTTTCTGTTCCAAGAATTAGAGTAAATGAGACAAAAATCATGTAGTTGAAAAAATCATGTAGCTTTCCTCCTTCCTAAATACGGTTCCTGGAATATTATTTCTGCATTCTATCTATTTTATGTCTTTTCGAACGTACCGGTTGTTAAAATTAATTGATTTCCGTTCAAATTCCTAAAAGAGCAGGATATATAAATAAATTTTAGGTGCGCGAAATAGTGAACGAGGCCGACAGTTTGAGTGAGCAAGAAAATAATAAGATCCGCGAAGAAAATATCTGGCTCAAATACTTGTGAATTCGAAAACGAACACACCGCCCAGAATTATGATATCAAAGTTTTTCATGTCAAGGTATTGCTATTTTATGTAGAATTTTTTGAGAACGTTTGTATCGAAATAAAGCTTTATTCATCGATCACATTGTTGACAACAAAATTTGAAAATAGTCCATACCAGTATGACATATACCATATATGACACATACCGGTAAGTGTTTAGCCGGAAATTGTGTCACCCATTTGTCGTTTTTAATTGATTTTCTAAATTCTTCTCAAAATTTATTTTTTAGACGTTTCGATTTTGATCAAATCTTAGACTAAATCTAAATTTAATTTTTAAAATCAAAATTCAAACTCGAATTTTGCTAGCATGCGACAAAACCAAAAATTCAAAAAATTGGCTTGGTAGTTTTTATCATGGGAAACAATATTTACATACTTGGCTTGGCAGGCCAAGCCAATGTTGCAAAAATATATTGGTTAGGTCGGAAAGTCTTTGCGGTTTTTGAAAGCCAATTTTTAATCATCTAAACCGCAAAGGTTTCCGGCCAAACCAATAGATATGGGCTGGAGTCATTCATTAATGCTCTTTATTCCGTTACACATAAATTATCAATGTTCAAAATGTCCAAAAATTCTAGTCAGTCAGCTGAAATTGCTCTTCGCCTCAATTCAAAACTGGAAACTGTAATAGTTTCGCTGATTTTTCTTGAGTGCAATCTCTTTCGTAAAAAGAGCACAAATCGGCCAAATGCTGTCTCTTGCAGAATATCGCGAACTTTGGCATTTGAGCAAAAAATCACAATGGCGTGTATGCTAAGCATGAGCACGTTAGTGGATTGTCGGAAGAATCGCATAAAATACGGCCATTGACCAGTCACAGTGTCTGGCATTATGTGTCTGGCAAAACGCAGCATAGCGGACCTCGTACATAGCACAGATAATGAAACTCTGAAAATGTTTAGTGTAATATATCACCTGTGCAATATCAGTGTCTCTAATCACCTGTATGAGGAAAGCCTTCTCGAGCTTAGTGATGCGTCTATTCTGAGTGGAGACTCTGCCATGCCGACACAAGCCAGAATCCCATCGTATTTTGACGAAGATAATGAAATAAAGAACGATCATTGCGACAGGTAGGAACTCTCCGATTACGTTTTGTGCCTAAAACGATGGCATATATTCTCAATTTTAGGTATTCTGTAAAACACTTACTGCGAGCAGAAAGGAGAGAAGAAATGAGAGAAATCCGGGAATTCCTGAAATATCGATGAATTTCACAAACATTTGAAATTCTGACATTTGACTTACCTTTTCCAGTGGAAATTTGCATTGTATAGCAAAAGAAAATGGTCATCAAAATGCCATTTAGAAGCCATACAATGCCGATTAATCTGCAAAAATCGTTTTGCGAAGAGATATTTCATTTTGAGCTCAACAGAAATGCGAAAAGTTTAATTACAAAATAATTTAATTGAATGAGAGCAAAAGCGACGTGTTAATTCTTAGTTCTCAGGTGAAAATTGTTAGTTCGCAGGTGAATTAGTTGCACTGTTGATTTTCACTTGGCCATGCGTTTTATTTATTAATGATTTATTTCATAGAGTGCTTTATAAGTTGTTCCCACGACAGTCATAGGATTCGCACCTTTCGAAGGGTCCTATGAGTACTCTTGCAGCCCTTTTTTCGGACCCTATAAAACTTCCAAATCCATGAAAGGTTAGGGTACGGAAACAATTTGCATATAGCAAAAGTCAATTGGAATAGGATATTAGAGGATATGTTATTTTAAGAAATTTGATACAAAGCAGTAATTTCTATTCAGAAAACTGGGGCAAATGTAAATTTTGAAAGAAATTTATTTTTGCAAAAATTTTGCGACTTTTTTTATAATTTCGAGGACAGTGCCGAAAAGGTCTTAACTTATTTTCATTTTGATATTTGACATAACTTATACACATAACTTATTTTCACATTTAGCAATGGTTTCAACATTTATGGGCAAATTCCAGAAAATTTGGCTGACAATGTCATTCATTCACAGTTATGCATGCACAATATAGATGTTAGTGTTGTTTAGTTTTTCAACTTCTTGTTTCGAATTTGGTTGTCAGTTATTCATTGTTCAGGCTTATGGGCAAGACTATTTCCTGATTCAGTTTTGCCGCTCTTACCTCCAAACGGCATCGGAAGTTGAAATATCTTTTCGACTAACTTTCCAACGATCTTCCCAGCTTTCTTTACGATGCCGACGAATTCGTCTTTTATTTTTCTAATTCCAGCCTTAGTTTCTGAAAAATTATTGCTCTAAAATTCACGTTTCCACTCAAAATGAACCCAGAAAACATAATATAATAAAATGGCAAACTCATTTTTCAAAAAACTTGATTTTTATGAGTTAATTTTGGTCAAACAGAAAAAAATTGGAGGAAATGTTTCACCACTTTGATTTTCGAAAAAATTACAAACCCTTTGGAGCGACAAACTTCAAAACATCTCCTTCGTCCATATGCTCAGTAATAATCTTCTCAGAATCTTCATGATATGTATGTTTTTCTTTCCCATCGTTCCCAAATAGGACAAGTTTCCGGTTCAATATTTCAGCTGGCGTATGAACTGTACGGTAGTCTTCCTTGAGTTGTCCGACGGTGGTCGCTTCCCGTAAGGCGATCTCGCGCTTTTTTTCAAGTTGAAGCTCAACCATGAATTTGATGCTAGGGTCTGAAAAAAAACATTTTAAAACTATGGAACAAAAATTTAAAATTTTTACCTTCCAATGTTTCGACAAGTCCGTCTGAGCTATCAAGTCCTTCGAGGAGAGATTCTACTTCCTTCTGGTTGTCTGCATGGAAAAGATCTAAACAGATAAATTTATATCGTAAGGTAATAGATAAAAGATTAATATATTTTAGGTCAAAGTGTGGCACAAAATATAAATAATATTAATTTTAGTACAAAACTTAATTTATTTATTTATTTATTTCAAAAGTGCTTGGAAAACGAGATTTAAAAAATTATTTATGTATATTTTATATTATATACACAACACAATCATCATACCTTCCGGAAAGAAAGCAAGAAACGAAATTCCATGAATATCTTCTCCGTTGATAGTCACTTGGTCGGTATTACGTTTATATTCAAGCAGGATTTCATATTTAGGCTTTAGGATATTCATCACCCGTCGATGTATGTTTTTTCGCATTTGCCGTAAGACATGCTGGGAAAAGTCCACACCCTGGATTCTTTGAGAAATTGACTCCTTCAAATCTCCAACAGTTACGATGCTAGCCTTGCAAACACTGTGTTCACCAGAAAAAGTGCTGATTTTGGCGCGAAATATGTATTTGAACTCCACACATATCTCTAAAAAATAATTACTTTACACGAACCAGAATGCATTCAACAGGTTCGGGATATTTAATCCACCTAAAAGAAATGTTGTTAATTTTATTTCACTGTCTAGAGTTCAGGGCGAAACAGTAATCGTATTTTGTTACACAAATCCTTTTCATGTCTTTTTCTATCTTAACATAGGATTTTACGTATTAATACAATCTTTCCTATCAAATCCCCGCAGAAATATTAGGAAGAACTTTGAAAATTTACTGTTGTTTGAAAACATTTTAAACTAAAATTAAAAAGATTAAACTTGAAAACCAAAACTATTTTTTAAAATGCACATAAAAATTTCAATGCTTCCTAATTCCTACCTCCGATTTTCGTTTTTGTCATGTCCACCCCAGATTTCGGCATATATTTGAGCACGTCTCCATCTTTCGCATTCAGCGGACCGTCCTCCGAATAAGTCTCTAGCTGCTCAACACCCTCCGGTCCTCTCCAGCGAGTCAAAAAGTATCCATCTGCACCTTTATTGCTGAGATAATCCTTCTTGAAATTCTCAACAGTAATTGTCGAGTCAATGTAAATGCATGAGTCGAAGTAATAGTTGAGATTGTGGATTGTCACGCCTTCCTCCTTCAGAACAAATGGCCCGCTAGGAATTGTGAACAGACATATCCGAATTTTGTTGGTTGTGCCTGGAATTCCTTTTTATTTCAATTGTAAAATTAGGTGCTGATTTAAAGGTAATAGTGGAAACATTTCGTTATACAAAGTGCCCAAAAATAAAAAATCCTTATGTGGATGGTGTTGTGTGGGGATAAGGGGTTGGTCGTGCAGTACAGATGGTCGTCAGGAAAAGGCAAACGGACATTGTGTGTTATTATAATTTTTCCTAGAATATTCACTACATAAACTAAATTATATACTATGATAATCTTTAATTTTGCCTGCTAATTACAAATTCCAACTTAAAAACTGAAGAATTTTGTCTTAACACAATCGGAAATTTCGGCATTAATTCTGATAAACCATACCCGGAGCCGAAACAATCATCAACAAGCATTGCAGAATTACTAGTAAACCAAGCGAGTAACTGAATTGTGAGTTAATGAGACTCATCACCTAGATTACCTATCAAAATACCACAGAAAAATTTTGAACTTGAATATTAAATTTATCCTACGACTATATAGAAGTCTGCTAGGCATAGACAAAGAGGACTCTCTCCGATTGTCTGGATTCTTCTAGATCTCGAATATAGAGAAAATACTGCCTATTTTCTCTCGGCTCTAACATTTTTCACTATCTTTTCTTTGTTTAACAGACTATCGCTAAATACAGATTTTGTTTGAGTGTATAGATCGATATCAGACGTCACACGGTACTTGGGTACAGTCGATGCATAGGGCATCGACTTGCGTCAATGGCCTATGGACATGCATGCCGTATAGACCACGAATATTGCGAGATGCCAGGAATTTAATTTTTTCGAAATCATTTTCATCTATAACCATATTGGATAAAGTCTCAAAAATCAGTGACGTACCAAAAATTAAAATATCTTGACTGATTTTACATTCGTATCGAACGATAACTATGCTTAGTCCTGTTTTCAAAGATAGCTGTTCATATACCTTGAAATTCTTGATATAGCTTGAAATTCTGTTCCAAGTTCGCTGGATCTTCTGCATCAATGTTTGAATCCAAAGAGATGGGCGTATGCGAGTATAAGAATATACCGAACACTTGTTTGCTAGCATAATTGTTCAAATATCCGCAATTCGATGTATTCGCTTTTGGAAAATGCCAACGATTAACGTTTGGAAACATGAAACAATGTTTGGCAAATTAAATTCCCAGCGATACAATTGACATTCGTGAGCGCGTTATGTTATAAAATGTTTCGTATTTTTAAATTGTAGTCGTAATGAAATCACGGGTATTGTTATAAACTATTTTCACATAAGAAAATGGCATATTTCTAATGATTACATGTAAAACATAGTCAGTTCTAAATATTGCTTGCCTATAAACCATCCCTTGGTATAAACTATTAACGAAAATAGGAACTTGGATCTAGCACTCATTTCCGTTGCTTAGTTTATAAATATAAGTGCTACAAATATTACCATGTCAATAAGCGATTTGATTCTACGCCGCTATGAATTTATGCAAAAATATAACTGCACATATAATGTTGATTCAATTCCTGCTGAAGTAAGGCGAAATATTGGCGCAGGAATTCTATTTCTTGCAATGTCGGCTTTAAGCGAGGTTCGTTTTTGATAGGCAGAATTTACAAATTTTTACAAGATTTACGGTAAACAGTTAACAGTTGAATAGAGAAATGGACTCAATTGATCCGGATGACTCAGATTCAAATTCCCGCTTAAATCGGAACAAAATGTTGTTCTGAATTTTTCATCTTGTGCGAATCTCACTTCTCTCAGGATGTAGAGCTAAGTATGCTCTATATTGCAAAAAATACTAACCATGCATGAAATCAGCAATTTGCGGGATTTCAGACGAGTTATATTAGACCAAATATGCGCATGTCCGTATTCTCGCAGTAAACAACGTATGACTGTTCTTACAGATCCTCTACATTCCATGCGTTTGGGCAATATACTGGCAAATCAAATCTAATTCTTCGACTTGCTACATTTTTATGTTTTATTTGGGTATTATGGACACTATTGGCCTTTTCCTCTCAGGTATCAACTGCGGACTGCTGACCATAAAAGGAAAAATGTGGTGCTCTCCACCAAAAGCTTTGTTGTTTGACTACCTGCTTACTCAAACGGCAATGTGTTGGTTTTTATTCAGGCATTTTTAACATTGGGCGGATTTCATTGTAAATGTACTCCAGAAATCGGAATTTCACTTTCATGCATTTTTTGTGTTTATAGGACGGTTTATCTATATTTGCTATTTTTAGCTTTTTTCTTTTAAATTAAAACATGTCACTTCAGTTGGCTGGTACGCTGCCAATACCACGACATTGATTCTGGCAATAAACAGATGTCTGGTATTATACGATGAAGATATAGCCGATAAACTTTTCAAAGGATATCGCAGTATGATGTGGCTGATCGTTCCTACAGTTGTTGGTCTCGAATGCATTTGGTTGTCACCGCCCGTGTTCTATAATCCAATTGACCTGAGCGCTATATTCAATCCCCACAGGCATTACTTGCCTGACGACGACTATGTATCAGTTTGTCTTTAATTCTAAATTAACTCTCGCAATTTACAATTCGGTTTCTTTCTTAAACAATCTTTTCAATCACAAAGTTAAGAACTTATGTTAAATTTTGAATCTGCGCTTTGAGACCAATGCTAGCTTGCGTAATTTGCGTTTTTACCAAAAGCCGTAAGCTAGAATTTAAACATCCAATTAAAATTTTTGTAATTCAAAATGGGTTTACAAATGTATAAAAAAATTTTCAGTTCCACGGTACTGCGCACGTAACTTTTAATTGGTTTATTGTCATCGCTATTCCAAGCACATACCTCATATTTGCTGTATTCCTCCTAAATACGTTGAGGAAGGGTGGTATCATGGATATGCGCCGTGCTCACTTGATAAGAGAACTCAGTGTTGGTTTTATGTTTATAATTCACCAAAATTGAAATTCATGGCGCAATTCTGATCTAAATTTAACTCGGTTTTCTTCCTAGCTTAATAATACTTTCTCGTTTTTGAAAGCAGAATACCCCAAAGGACTCTGCAACGAATAACCAAAACGAGAATTTTAAAACAATAATTATAATTTTTTGCTTTTAATTTATTACGTCGCCAGTGAGACGACACTGCGTCTTTTTACAACGCTTAAACACGCTTGAGTATGAGATAGAAAAAAGACAACAGAAAATACCACACTCTATTAAACAATTTCGACCCAACGGCAATGCAATAACGGTTATCTCAATGTTTTTGTTTTAGATATTCCTGCAAGTGTTGATAACATCTATTTTTGTAGTTTTAACATCACTTGGATTTGTTTATCAAGAATTTGTAAAATCATTTCCTGCAATTAATTTCATCATTTATCTTATGTATCAAGGTTGGTATTTTTGGAAAAACGAACGCTTTTTGTATGAATTATGTATGTGACATTTTAGGAAGTCCTGCATTTATCTACCTTGGTATGAATCAATCAATCCGGAATACACTGTTGGCTAGCATGCCAAGAATGTTTCGTCCAAAAATCTCTTCAATTATGGTTTCAACTCGCGAACAGATCACCTGAACGAAGTCTAACACAATTCGTAAGCTGTAACGTAAGATTTTTGCAACTAAAGCGAAATTTCGATATGGCTCGCAGTGGTCTTGATGGCTGAATTTTGGTGACTCTAGCCTGTATTGTAACGTAAAATGATGTCATTTTTGTAAATGTGGATAAAATGTGTTGTTATTATTAACTAGAAGATCTCGGGCTTGAACGAACATATATCTGAGGCAGCGTGTCATTCCATATCGAGCGGAAACTATTATCACATGAAACAAATGCATAATTCGATGAATACAATGGTTTTATTTTTCCCGAATTCCTCATAATTTTTTATGGGATATAACACTCATTAGCAGTCTGGCACTATGTTAATGAAATTTTCGTTAAATAATAAAATCAGGTTGTGGTTTACAAACTGATATTCTCTCTATTAACAAAAGAGAATAATATGCTCTTGGACCTAGATATTGATCCGTTTTGGTTTCCGTAGTCTGATTAGTACTGTAGGTAAGACCCAAAAGCGACACATTAGCAATATGTTTGGTTCAGTCAATCTCTAAGCAATATTGGTCAATCTTCTTAGGCAGCCATATGCACAAACTTCTCCGTATATGATAAAGCAAACATGGTTCGTACACCAGAGAGTTAGAAAAACACAGTTTGTAGTTAAATTTTTCGTCTAATGTCTATCAGCTGTCACCATCTGTCGTCTGTCAGCATGACTGTGTATCAGCTGTAGGGTACCTTGCTCTATCTTCGGCCTGTCAGCAGCAGGTGCCTGTCGCGAAAATCCTAAATCGGAAGACAAACCAGGATGTGTTTGACGTCGAAGCGGCATGAGAAGAGCCTAGTGAGCCTTTTTCGTCTAATCGTTTTACTGATCTCTTATAATTGTATCGTTCTCCATTTTGGGTAGTATATTGGGCTATGGCTAGGAGAGGTAATAAATTTGTATCGCAATCATATTGAGAGTAACTTCAACGCGTTTGACGACGAAGCACTTGAATTTGCTTCTCAAACCCTAGCTCAAGTACACGTCTCATATTTGAGGTTGTTTGCGGAAAATAAACAAAGTACAACTACACCTCTCTAATTGATACCAATCGGAAACGCCCAAAAATGTCCCGATTATAGAGGGAAAATTGTTCGGTTTCCAAAGCGTTCCGATTTTGTATACATGAAAAAAGGGAAATGCACTACAATTTTTCGGTCATATTTTTGTTAACTTAAATGTATGTGTATTTTGATAAATTTTTGCGCAATTGGGAAAAAATTGTTAGCGATATTTAATACTAATGTTTCCGATAACATTTGAATTTGCGCCACATTATGGTTGGTCCCAACTAATGAGTGAATGTCTACAAAACATTTCACTTTAGTTACTCACAATTCATTCCGATTACAGTCGTCCCTCTCTAATCCGACCCTATCCGTTTTAGCCGAAAAGGGTCGGATTAGAGAGGGTGACGGATTAGAGAGGGTCGGATTAGAGAGGGAATTTCCATACAAAAAAATCCATCTCGGCCAAAATGGGTCGGATTAGAGAGGGTGATCCCAAAAATGGTAAAAATACACAAATTTTTTAGTATGAATAAAACCTAGCTAGATCGACTATTTAAGTCGTAAATAAGCGTTCTAGATGGGTCCGATTTACCTTTAAAAAATTCCCATTTTTTTTAGTTAACCCTTCCATGCCCGACCGTGGAATTTTGCTGATTTCCCCAAAAATTGCTGATTTCAAACCCCAAAAATTCCAATTTTTGAGTTTCGAAAATCGGATTTTTTTTTATCCATGATACCCCTCTAGGGGGTCAAAAAATTGGCCAAAAATTACTCCAAAGTATATAAATACGCCTCTAATCCGGCACCATTTGGCCGGAGCGGAGAAGTAAGAGAGGAGGAAAATCAAAAATAATGCAAAAATGGTTAAAAATACACACAAATGTCTGCGAAATTTTGAGAAAAATTTGAAATTTAGAAAAAAATTTTGCTTGAAAATTGAATTTTTGGTGTGAAATTCAAAAATTTTTTCCTGGCCGCCGCCAATGGCGGCGGCCGGAGAAAATTTTTGAAAAACAAAAGGGGGGACCCTTTTGTCTTTTTTCTGCCCTGACCCCCAAAATGGGTCGGATTAGAGAATTTGGGTCGGATTAGAGAGGGAATTTCCATACAAAAAAATCCGTCTCGGCCAAAATGGGTCGGATTAGGGAGGGTGACGGATTAGAGAGGGTCGGATTAGAGAGGGATGACTGTATATTGAATAATCGATCAATAGAGGAAATCGCGAAAAAGGTGAGTTGCCATGAGTATTAAATATCACGATATTTTTACTTGTGAATATTTACTTTTACAGTTGTAAACCGTTAGAAAAACATTTTGATTCATTCGACTTCTATACAATGTTATCCAACATTTTCTGTTATCTGACAAAGTGAAAAATGAATCGTTTTGGATACTCCTATCAGTGATCCGTAATAATTATCAGGAACTATCTGACAAAACAGAGCGAAAATCCTTTCAGTTATTCGACACATTCGTTATTTTTAACACTTTATGGAGTTCTCTAAATTTATTAGGATCCAAAAATGCCAACATTGCCAAACATCGTAAAAACGACCTATTCTGATCCCGGATGTGTCGGATAATAAATGTTTAAGTGGATGTAAAATTGGAAATTTTTCATAATTTAAGGTTTAGTTCGTTAAAGTTAGTTTTAGTTAATTTTACTTTAGTTTCATTTTTCCTGACCAAAATATATGCCAAAGGAGCGAAAAGAGGCATATTCAAATCGAATTTCGTAACTTCCATGGCGGGTTTTGTTTTGAATGACCCAATATGTTATTTGTCGGGCAAGCAACGGCGCTACGATCAAATTATAGCTCGGGCCGATAGAACTCGAAAATGCGACAGCTGTGCTGACACGGACAAGGTAGCCAAATTCTACGTGACATCGTCGGAAAATTCGTAGGCGTCATTTATACGTTTAACGTCTGATGAGGCCGAATGGTCCAAAGTCAGAATCGAAGCAAAGCTCCGGCAAAACATCCGTAGACGGCTCCCTGCGATTGACCCCCGTAGTTTGACCCCCGTCGATTGACCCCCGTCGTTTGACCCCCCGTCGTTTGACCCCCTGGTACGTTTGACCCCCGTCGTTTGACCCCCGTCGTTTGACCCCCAAATCTCAAATTTCACTCTAGAAAGCCCTAATTAGGGCTTTCTAGAGTGAAATTTGAGATTTGGGGGTCGAATTTCTGGCCTTTAGCTAAAGGCCAGAAATTCAAAATTTTGGTCTGTTTAGGCTTGGGGCTTAGGCTGCTGATACAGACTCAACCAAACTTAGGCTTAGGCTGCTGTACAGACTCAACCAAACTTAGGCTTGGGGCTTAGGCTGCTGGGCAGGCGGAGGAAGGACTTAGTCTTAGGCTTGGGGCTTAGGCTGCTGTGCAGGCTTAGGCTTTTTAGCAGGCTGAAATTTGAGATTTGGGGGTCAAACGTGAAATTTGAGATTTGGGGGTCAAACGGCGGGGGTCAAACGACGGGGGTCAATCGACGGGGGTCAATCGACGGGGGGTCAAACGTAGTAGACCGTCCGTAGACGTGTCCCTCTATCTATAGTCTGATCAGCGATGTTGACTAAGCTCTAGGCAAGCGATTTATTTGAGACTATCTTCGCATCGACAGTGAGATGGAAGCGACTTCCGTCGGTTTTGCTGACGAAAATTTAAGAGGCAAGCTACAAACATCCTCAAGCTTAACGTATGTGCGTAAACAAACAGTGCACGATATACATCCGAGCGTTCGGAAACATAACCCGCGGCTGTCTTTTTAGTCTGATTCCTGCTTGTCTGCTATCTTTGCCTGTCAACCGCGGCTGTATATCAGTCGTGGAAACCTGTGCACTAATCATCAGTGGGCAGCAGTTAGCTGTCGCGAACATCCTAATTTAGATTTGTCCTAATATATCGAAATAATTTCGTATAATTTACTCTTAATATCCTTCGTCGTAATTATTTCATATTTTACTTATTATCTACTATTTACAAAATTGTCCCTTTTTAAAACCGTCTCTTTCTTTAACATTGTCACGTCCTAGAGTTGTTTGGCTTTTAATTCTTGATTTCACGTATATTTATATATGTGAAATATATTTTACCATTCCCCATAATCTAGCGCAAATGATGCAAAGATGACACAGAGATAAAGATGAGAAATATAAAATACGTCAATTTGAAAATTCAGCAAATTCGAATATCGCCGAGTGGCATTTCTTCTTTAAGGATTTAATTTTCGTTTGGTGGTCTTCGAATGGATGGAAACCGCAAATTGCGAATTTTCGTGATATCAAATTTTTGCAACGAGGATGATAGAAACTTTGATCAATGTTTCCTAGCATAAAATTGTCAAAATTGAGTAAGCTATAAAATGAAGAAAATTTCAAGGATTGTATCCGGAATCCTAGGCATAAACTGCCTTCCAGACACGTTAACCGCAAGCGTTGTTTATGTGATAAAAGCGTAAAAAATCTATTTTGAAGCCTACGTGTCGATAGGAAGTCCCCTTATCTTGCGCTTCATCATCAGAATGTTTAGAAATTCATACGTGTCGTCCGTGTCACCACTCCGAAAGCTATCTCGTTCTCTCGTCCCTTGCATCAGATTGCCGTTATTTGGATATTTGGCAGATTTGTGATGCTTCCTAAAATCACCACGTTAGATTCCGTTTTCTCTCCATCGCTCTGCCTCAACCATGTATTAGCTTATATGCAGAGGATACACGGCCCTCCCCGTCAGTTAACAACATAACATTTTTTCTTATGGATCTTTCTTTTACACTCCTTTTACATTTATGTTTCGCTATCTCAAATTAGTGTTCTTATTGTAACTTTATTATTCCCCTCATTTCTGAATAATATTTCCATATTACAATGGTTATGGGACGTTTTATAGTCACAAATGTATTGTAAATGCACATTATAGGGGTTCTCAACGTGTACCATTACAATTGTGTCTTTAACTTTTCTTTCTAACTTTTCTTTTTAGTATAATGTCAATTACAGTAATTAAACATATATTTCAGAATTTACAAAAAATTATTGACGATGGAAATTCTTTGGCTTCTAGCACTTTTTGCCTTTGCGCTATTGCCATGTTCTTATGCCGTAAAAGGAGAGGGAGTATTCTTCGCTATTAGAATGGTGGATAACAAATTACGACTGTGGTTCTATCGAAACGATGGCAGCAAAAAGGGTTATCCGGTCTACGAGAAAGGAGATGGAGCTGTGCTCAGTAAATTGCGGGACCTAGACTTACCGGAAGATGCTCCGTTAACCGACATCGAAAAGCATCCGGATTTTGATCAGAAAGAATACGACACCGAACCGCTTTATTATTACTATGAAGACAGGTTAATTGTGAATATGAAAAATAACATTTTTTGAGAAATACTTTTAGAAAAATACAAATTTGATATTTAAAAATAAGCAATAGTTTGAACGCCGCAATTGAGAAGAGATTAGCGAATTTGGGCCACTTTTTTATTCTTAGGGTTGTAAGATGTTTAGGCTATGGACAGTTCTTAGGTTGTAAAGACCTTTCGTGTAAACAACCTAATAATTTAGTGCGACCAACAGAAAGCCGGTGAATTTGGAGATTGTCGAGGCTGCTCGTCTATTGCACGTTTTCACTTATGTTGATGGTGAAGAAGTGCCAAAAAGACATGAAAATGAGACGAAAACGTATCAAAGTAAGCACTATTTGAGCATTTAATATCAATATTAAATTTGTGAAACGTTAGAATCTCGACATTAAAAATTCCAATCCAGATTTCTTCATTTCCGACGAAAAACGAATGGAATATTTTTCCAAAATTATCATTTTTTATAAAGTTGTGGAGTAATTATTGACTAGTTAGCGTGCCGGCTTCGCCGCCAAGTTTTTTTTCTAAATTCCCAATTTTGGCCCTATTCTCGCCTTAGGGTAACTTCGAGAGTCGAAAACTCTCGATTCGTATTTGACTTTATGGCTGATTTTTGTGTCAATCGTCTTCCCTTGAGCTAAGCTGTCGATCGGTACCAAAATTAGCCAAATCTAACGACAGCAGAAAAAGTTGCCATTTCTGGTCTCAGGCAACTTCGGGAGTCGATAACTCTCGATTCGAATTTGACTTTATGGCTGAAATTGGTACCAACCGTCTTCCCGTGAGCTTAGCTGTCGATTGGTACCAAAATCAATGATATCTGACGAAGGCTAAAAAAGTTGCCTTTTAAATCCTGGATTTTGGTCAAATCCCGAACTTCGCGCACCTGTAACTTTCTTAGCCTACGTTAGATCCGGGGGCGGATCGGGCCATATTTCTTAGAATTTTATGGCGGTCATTTTAAGCTATCACTCGGCCATAAAGTCAAATACTTTTCGAATATGGAGACCAGAACCGCGGCCCCTTAATATGGGGGGATTTCATTATATTGAGTCCAAAATTTTTTTCAAGAAAAAAATATTTGTTATTAACACTATCGCTATCTATTCACGTTGCGAGGGTTTCAAAACATTCTTCCTTCGAAATATATTGAAGTATATTTATCACAAATTCCTTGACACTTTAGCTGGCGGAAGATTCAACCAAGGCCAGGATGAAACCAAGCCAAAAAATCCTTACACACAAAGGGGCTGCTGGATTGCTGAAAGAAAAAATGGTCAAGTGCGTGACGACGCGACTGTTTTCGAAGTAAACCCCGAAACGAATGGCCTTAAAAATCCTTACAAGCCAAATTGGGAAGATCAAGGTGTTCAAAGTACTATTGGCGCAATACCTGAATCATCCTATACAACAAGGTCACGTTCCGTTACGACCGAGAAAAGAGTTTCGATGTCAGGCATTGACACGTTTAGTCCGGAAGAAAGGTCAGCACAAAAAAGCTTTAGAATGTCAGCAAGAAGCAGCATGCTGGCAGTTCCAACATCGCTGAGCGCAAGAGTGAGCGTTTTCATTTCTCTCTATAATGCATCGTATTAGCATAGACCGTAAATCGGTGTAGGCTAAGTACACACCTTTCAAAATTTTGTCACAAAAATTTTGGTTTCACAGTGTTTCCTGATACCTTTGTGATTTTTGTAGTATAGAGAAAAATTATAGCTGTAATTTGTTTTGATCTTTAGGCCGAATCCTCAAGATCTCGAGCTCCATCAGGAACTGGAACAATGTCAACTTTGAAATCAGTAAGAGAAGGAAGCGAGGTACTATCTTTAATTATAATTATACAAACAAATGAAAATACACCTTTAATGATGGACAACTGACTTGTCTCCATAATCCGAGACGATATACAGTGCGTTGCATAATTATAGCCGCACCCTATATTTTAGGTGTTTCGTAAAATTTTTTTAACTTCTGCTTTACCGGTTATAACTATCTTGTAGAGCACATGCAAATACACACTTTTAATGGAACATTCCAGAAGTCGGTCAATAATCTTTTAAAAATTTGAGCTAATATGTGTAAATTTGGCATTGCATAATTATAGCCGCACTAAAGGTAAAGTGGTTTATTTTAATTTTTTGCAAAGTAACCTATGCTGCATTTGGCTGTAGATTGTAGCAAATTTTCAGACCGACAAAATGACATATTACTTGCCCCGGCGTCAAATCAGAAACCAAAGAAATTTTGGATTCAATCACACCCACCCATAAAAATGACCATTTTTTCCAAAAAAGTGCCATTTTTGGACGAAAAATGCCACTTTAAACAAGAAGTGCTTTTTCTATCCCCTTATTTTCTCCGAGTTTGATAAAAATTGTGCACTCAGAAAAACGATATCTCACCAAAAAACATGATTTTTAGCACTTTTTAGACAACACAGTTTTTTGAAAAATATGGGGCCACATTCAAAAGTCTGCGAAAATTGGCACTTTTTGGGGTTATGTCAAAAATTCGATCACATTTCCAGAATGACAAGAAAATTCTGAATCAGATATCGAAAACAGAATGTTGAAATCGAAACTGCATCGCGAGCACGCGCAGTTTGAAGTTTAGGTTCCGAAAATTCCTTGGATTTCCAAGGAAATTAGTTACCCTAAACTTCAGTCTGCGGGTGCTGGCGATGCAGTTTTGAATGTTACATACTGTTTTCGATATCTGATTCAGAATTTTCTTGTCATTCTGGGAATGTGATTGAATTTTTGACATAACGCCAAAAAGTGCCAATTTTGGCGGACTTTTGAATGTGGCCCCATATTTTTCAAAAAACTGTGTTGTCTAAAAAGTGCTAAAAATCATGTTTTTTGGTGAGATATCGTTTTTCTGAGTGCACAATTTTTATCAAACTCGGAGAAAATAAGGGGATAGAAAAAGCACTTCTTGTTTAAAGTGGCATTTTTCGTCCAAAAATGGCACTTTTTTGGAAAAAATGGTCATTTTTATGGGTGGGTGTGATTGAATCCAAAATTTCTTTGGTTTCTGATTTGACGCCGGGGCAAGTAATATGTCATTTTGTCGGTCTGAAAATTTGCTACAATCTACAGCCAAATGCAGCATAGGTTACTTTGCAAAAAATTAAAATAAACCACTTTACCTTTAGTGCGGCTATAATTATGCAACGCCAAATTTACACATATTAGCTCAAATTTTTAAAAGATTATTGACCGACTTCTGGAATGTTCCATTAAAAGTGTGTATTTGCATGTGCTCTACAAGATAGTTATAACCGGTAAAGCAGAAGTTAAAAAAATTTTACGAAACACCTAAAATATAGGGTGCGGCTATAATTATGCAACGCACTGTACTAACAAAACTGGTGAAAACCGTTCATCGAATTTTTGCTTACTGATTCATTAGTTTTCGACCGGTTTCAGAAATGTTTCCATATGTCAATAGTTTTATTCATTATATGCGCAGAACATGCAAAAAAGGCCGCCATCGAAAAATTACTTAGAGTCACCTCAGGCATTCTAAACTTTATTCCAAACTTATTTTTCGCGCCCTTTATCTTCGCAAGCACGTGTAATTTACTACATGGAGGGAACACAATCCCCAATATCTCGAATTGGGCACTTCCAACAGAAGTAATATTAAAAAAGTTCCTTTTATTTTATGAAAAACAAGAATATATATTGCGATGCAAAAAGGTTGGCAAAATAGCTTCAAGAAAAAAAAAATTTCCAATAATGTTTTCCCGAAAATTGCAACATTAGATTTTTATGGGTATATTAGAGAGTTCCGGAAATACTTTGTCTAAAAACGTTGCTATTTTTAGACGCCAGCAAGCCCTTCTGCCAGCAAGCAGTTGAGTCGAGCTCTAAGCCAAATGTCTATAAATGGACCGGTAAAAGTTTAATTTATCAAACTTTAATGGAATCATCTTTTTTACACTAAAACACCAAAAAAAGCCTCCGTCTTAGCGTCACCTCAAGCTTTCTAAACTCACGAAGCACAAGCAAAATCGGCCCATTCACGGTGATTATGATAAGGAAGTGGATTTAGGAATATTTATTTGGAGTGAATAGAGGAGGAAAAAAAGAAGAATTCACTAATTTTTGAATACATGATAGAATACGTATTCGATTGTGTATCCTTTGCTTATGCCAATCAAATATTAATCACTGAATTAATTTGGTGCTATTGGCATATCGGGGGGGGGGGAAATGGTTATCGGGGGGGGGGGGAAATTTTCATACATTTTTATATAGCAAAAAATCAATAGGGGGGACCCTATTGATTTTAATTTATTTTTTGACATACATTGTGAAAAAAATCAATAGGGTACCCCCTATGAATTTTTTGAAAAAATTTCGAAAAAAATTTCCAAAAAAAATTTTTTCTCAAAAAATCCATAGGGGGGACCCTATTGATTGAAAAAATATTTTTTGCTGACAATTTGTGAAAAAATCAATAGGGTACCCCCTATTGAATTTTCGGATGAAAAATATTTTTTTTTCGCAAAATACCATAGGGGGGACCCTATGGTATGAAAAATTATTTTTCTGAATAATTTGTCAAAAAAATCAATAGGGTCCCCCTATTGATTTTTTGCTTTATAAAAATGTATGAAAATTCCCCCCCCCCGATAACCAGTTCCCCCCCCCCGATATGCCAATAGCACCATTAATTTCCTCTGCTTTATTTATTTTGCGTGTATGACCGATAGTTTTAATTTTTTGACACATTTAGCGTTGACCTTAAGTCTGTAAATGGAATTAAAAATGATGAAAGTAGTGATGAAAGTCGGAAATGTGATCACGTTATTTAACGAAATGTTGCTCATTTTTAGGAGTCAGCAAGAGATCAAAGCCGTGCAGGTCCAGCTGCAAGCAGCCAATTAAGTCAGCGCCGAAGTAATTTTCCATCAGTATCCGAAAATCGGCCGGTAAAACTTTAACTTGCCAAAGTTTAGTAGACTACCCTTGTCTTCTATAAATAATTTGGTAGAACTTTGACTTATTAATTATTGTTTACGTGAAATAATAATTTTAATAAGCTAATATAATAACAAAGCACCCGAAAACTGATAAGTTTTCGAACATGTATGCATATGTAATGATTCCCTATTCCTTAAAATATATTTTAAAATATTTCTATTTTACTTAATTTTAAAATTTCAGTATTATAGTTTCATTATTTCGATTTACAATAAATTTACACATGATAATAATTTCTCCGGTCTTCCTTATATTTCGTTTTCCAGTTTTAACTAAACCTTACTAAGACCTGTGTAATAAAACGAACCAAATAAAGTGTTTTTATAGAATCAATTTAGAATACTGCCTCATCGGCTTCGACGATTAGGGGTCCAGCTGTAAGTTAATCTTTTGTATTGCTCCTCACTGAAAATTTGCGTAATCATTCTTCTGCGGAAACATTCTATTAAAAGAGCTTCTTTGAAATCTTTTTTTAAACAGCCCTGAGGTTAAACAATGACTAATGAAAGCGCAAAAAGCTGGAGATATTTGTACACTTTGATTTTGACCTGTTTTGGAAAGTTTTTGGTTATCCAAAAATTTGAAACTTATGAGACTCGAATACAAACATTTTCCTACAATTTTCATAATGGCCAAAAAGCAGTTTTCGGAGTACGCTGATCAAATGTCAGCACATCTCCGACGTTCATTCCTCAAAATTATGGGCCTAATTTTTATTCTGAATTTACCTATAAATCGATTATGAGATCGCGAAGAAAATAAATCTTTAAAATACATATTTGGATTAACAGAAAATATTTAAGTGGTTTTATACTTTTTACAGGCATCTAGTATGATGGACACAGCGTCAAGTCGTAGAATTTCAACGTTACACGTTCCTTCAGCACATTCAACGGTTAACTCATCGGCGTCGGTTCGATCAAATGCTAAATCCTCAAGAGCCAGCAGGAAGCCGTCTGGTATTGCTGAAACTGGTGATGAAAGTGAATTTAGAGGTGGTCTAATCGATTTCGATTCTAGACCCATAGCTCAATCCGTTGCCAGCTCTGTGGGTAGCCGCAAATCCCAATCCCGCAGAGCATTTAGCCGACCACCTTCTTCAGTTACAGGTGGATAAAGCATCACCCGTGGGTGCTGCATCTACTACGAGCTCAATTCACACAGCGCTCATCGAATGATGATTAACGCTATTCATCCTAAATTGAACTATCCACTATCACTTGGTACAAACTATCACTGGTACAAACTACACAGTTATCATTAATCCTGTAATAGAACCACCTTAATTTAAATCCGCAGAGATTGAATACTACAGCCACTGCAATAGGACTTTACCTCTAATATAAGCAATCACTCCGAAAATTTCCATTTTTTTGTCCAAATTGTCAAACTTTTTAGCACCACTTTGAATTTTTGACGCGAATTTGAATTTTTCGAAATTGATTTCTTTTGCAAATGAAACCGCCCCCAATTCAGTTCGCTAGAGTGAATATAAAATGCAACCATCGTGATTCTGTTACAGTACTGTTTACGCTATATGTTCTATCTGGATACCTTACCATATCGTAATTTCCAATCTCCCAGTAAGCAATAGCAGCCTATTGAAAATCACTATCCCGAGAGTACAACGATGAGCGTTGTGCTCCTGTTTCCGCTAATGAAATATACAGATCGCGTGGCAAAAAGTTAGGCATAATTTTGGTTTTCGAATCAAACGGGAAATGCTTTGGAAATGCTGAAAGGATTTTTAGTGAAAAATCGCTCCACCTTGATATTCAAGACGTCCCCTAAATTTTTGGCTAACGAACTGTATATTTGAGATTTAGGTTACTAGCATACTATAGTACATTTTCTACATGCGTAGTTTCATTTGATCATGTTAAATACATTTCTTCCTATAGTGCAGTTGCTATATTGACAAATTTTCACAATATTCGATATTGTTTGATTGCTTCGGATAAAAAATTTGGGAAATTACAATGAATACATGACGTGTTGCGGACTAAAGTGCTTCTTTACATTGTCTCTCTCTTTTTGTCTTTTTCTCTGCCTCTAACGATCTCTCGTTCTCTATTTTTCTATGTCATCTCTGGTAAGATCGCTTCAGGACAAAACTCGGAAAGCTTTTCAGATAGTACTTGAATACTAATCAAAAATGCATTTTATAAGCAGAAACGGTTTTAAACATATACTATTCAGGTATTTTCCAGGGCATGGAAAAATGGCCTGGGGCATATCTCGAAATAGACACCACCAATCGTGAAAATTCCTTCGGGCTCGTGGTCAATGAGCCCGAAAACCCCTAAAAACACGTTTTCCGGCAAAAATAAAAAATTTTGAATTTTTGGAACCATAGGGGTATCATGGTTTTTTGGGAATTTCCGACACCCGTTTCCGGGGGTAAAGAGGGCCCCCAAAACCGGGTGCCGGCTACCTTCCTAACTTGGCCAGTACTGTAAAACCGCACAAAAAAATCGGTGACTACTAACCGCAAAAAAAAGAACAGTTCGTGTACTTCCCTTGTCAGTAGATTATTGGATCAATCAGATTTTGGGTATCGGGATTCAGAATCCGGGTTTCTGATGCACCGTTGACTTAGTGTGGAAATGGTACCAGCCCGAACAACTCTTAGGCAGCCCATTCAGAAAAGGAAAAGGCAAATTCAGAAAAGGCAAATTTAAACCACAATTTTGGATAAAAAATTTTCCTCTAAGATTCGCTCTATTGATAATACGACATTGATTACATTATCTTCTCAAACTTTGCCAAAATGTGACTAATTCAAGATTTCACTTTGATACTTGTTTAAGAAGGTGCAAGTCTTGATGAAACTCTGACACCCACGCAGACTAAAAAGAAAATAAGGAACAGACGCTGAAGAAAAGTCCAGTTAATCAGTGCAAACTTAATTAGTCGAAAAGAAGAAATGAGAGAGAAAATTGTGTAACAATTTGTTGGGTTTCATCGAAACATGAATGATTTGAAAAGTGCATAGTTTGGGTGATAGGTGAACTTCGATGCTCTCTGGGTTGTAGTTTGCCAAAATGTGACTAATTCAAGATTTCACTTTGATACTTGTTTAAGAAGGTGCAAGTCTTGATGAAACTCTGACACCCACGCAGACTAAAAAGAAAATAAGGAACAGACGCTGAAGAAAAGTCCAGTTAATCAGTGCAAACTTAATTAGTCGAAAAGAAGAAATGAGAGAGAAAATTGTGTAACAATTTGTTGGGTTTCATCGAAACATGAATGATTTGAAAAGTGCATAGTTTGGGTGATAGGTGAACTTCGATGCTCTCTGGGTTGTAGTGAAAATGTTTCAAGAAAATAAGACTATATAAAGACGATGAATGTTTCAAGAAAATAAGACTATATAAAGACGATTCAGAAAAGGCAAATTTAAACCACAATTTTGGATAAAAAATTTTCCTCTAAGATTCGCTCTATTGATAATACGACATTGATTACATTATCTTCTCAAACTTTGCCAAAATGTGACTAATTCAAGATTTCACTTTGATACTTGTTTAAGAAGGTGCAAGTCTTGATGAAACTCTGACACCCACGCAGACTAAAAAGAAAATAAGGAACAGACGCTGAAGAAAAGTCCAGTTAATCAGTGCAAACTTAATTAGTCGAAAAGAAGAAATGAGAGAGAAAATTGTGTAACAATTTGTTGGGTTTCATCGAAACATGAATGATTTGAAAAGTGCATAGTTTGGGTGATAGGTGAACTTCGATGCTCTCTGGGTTGTAGTGAAAATGTTTCAAGAAAATAAGACTATATAAAGACGATGAAAGTTTCATGCTTCATATCGCTTGAATTTTAGAGTCTTTCGTTCGATAATTTCAGTTTTCCTTGACTTTTACTTAACAAACTGGTACACTAAAATGAAATTTCTTTCGATGGTGTTCGTGCTTTGCCTCATTCTTGGAATCACTTTGGGAGAGATCAGGTTTGTATTGTTTAGGGGTCGGCAAAACGCAACGAATCCGGATTCGGTAAGGTTCTATTTTAGGTTGACGAATCCGGATCCGGATCCAGATCCGGATTCGTCATCGACAACCGAATCCGGATCATTTCAAATTTCGCGCCAAATTTTTCGAACTCTAACTCCAAATTTGCTCCCATTTTTTGTCTTTTCTATGTCATTTACAACGTTGATTTTATTTTTCAATCACACAACGCAAAGTTCAAGTCAAACAAATTAATAACGGTAGTTTATAACAGGCAAAATTCTGTTCAAAAATATGATCATCTGTGCTTTACGAGGTTTCAAACTCATTCTCTGGTACGTGAACACGTTCCAGGGATTCTTCTTTGCCATTTCAGACTGAAAATTAATTTCATTAATAACATAATATCGCGAAAACAATACAAATTAATAATAATATTATCTCGAAAGCATTATATAAAAAGTTTAAGAAAACAAAATTTAAAAACGAAAATGCATCCAGTGTGGAAATCTCTCTTTCCGCCGTCTTTTCTCTTTCGATTTTCAAGCAGCCGTCACAGCCAAATGGTAACCAGTGGTGAATCACCACTTCTTAAACAGCTTCAAATAATGAAATGCAGCGCTGTACACCAATTGAAAAATTTTGAAATCAATATGGTTGACTCTTTTATTTTTTGACGAATAAAAAGACCGAATCCGGATTCGGCCCCATTTTTACCGAATCCGGATCCGAATCCGGATCCCGTCGTCCGAATCGAATCCGAATCCGGATCTTGCCATCCGCAACGAATCCGAATCCAGATCCAAAATGGATCCGGATTCGGAAAGATTCGGATCCGGATTCGCCGATCCCTAGTATTGTTAGAATTTAGATAATTACCCTGTGATTCAATATCCCGGAGTTAATTTATGCAATATACCCCCGAGAGGGGTAAAGTTGGAGGAGTAAACGACTTTCACACAAATATGTCTTATTCGAACGCCCCATATGATTAGATTGACGGGTTTGAGGCTTAAAAACTCGTAAACTTTTCAAACTGATATTTTATATAAAATTCAAAGAACCCCCAAAATTTCTACTTCTAACGACTCTTTGAAACAAAAATCGTTTTCAGTAATCTCAGAGCGAAACGCCATGACTTTGGACGTCCCGGATTTGGTGGTCCTGGATTTGGACGAGGACCGTCATTTAGATCAAGAGGACCAACTGTCGTTACCAAGACTGTGACAAAGACGGAAGTGATCAGACGTGGTTGAAGATTGGCTTGGATACTTTTATCTTTCAACATAACTGCCATTTAATAAAAAACAGATAGTTCTCATTCGATACATAACGTATTTTCTCTAATTAGGCCCCCGGGGGCTTAATTATTTCAATCCCCCAAATTCGGGCAAAATTTTTCTCTAACCTCTCACTTTTACACGCTATTTCTCTTTCTCTAGGGGGGGGCTCAATTAGAGAAAATACGGTATGTAAAGGATAAACATAACAGGAATAAATTATATGTCTTATCTGAACTAACTTTTGTTGCATATTAAATTGTTCGGGACAAATTTATTAATATTTATCATTTATGATATATTTTTCAATCAAACAAAACATCTTCTTCCAATTTATATACCTTTACTCCGACATACCGTCTAACCTCGATATGAGTATCACCATAGAGTAAAATGATGCTTATACAGTCGTTCCTCTCTAATATGACCCTCTCTAATATGGCACCCTCCCTAATATGGCGCACTTTGGCCGAAACGGATTTTTTTGTATGGAAATTCCCTCTCTAATATGGCGCTCCCTCCCTAATATAGCGGATTTTTGGGGTCAGGCCCGAAAAGTGTCAAAAGGGTACCCCCTATTGTTTTTCAAAAATTTTCTCCGGCCGCCGCCATTGGCGGCGGCCGGAGAAAATTTTTGAATTTCTTACCAAAAATCCAAATTTTTTGGCCCAAAAACCATAGAGGGGACCCTATTGATTTTTTAGACAAATTTTTCAGAAAATAATTTTTCAAAACCATAGGGTCCCCCCATGGTTTTTTGGCAAAAATTTTTTAATGAAAATTTTTTGGCTAAAAAAAACCATAGGGGGGACCCTATGGTTTTGAAAAATCATTTTCTGAAAAATTTGTCTAAAAAATCAATAGGGTCCCCCCTATGGTTTTTTGGACATGAATTTGTATATTATAGTTCCGCTTAATAAAAATTATACAATATTTTTTACGCATTTGGACTAATTTTGGGTTGACCCTCCCTAATATGGCGCATTTTGGCTGAGACGGTTTTTTTTGTATGGAAATTCCCTCTCTAATATGGCACCCTCCCTAATATGGCGGATTTCGGCCAAAACGGATAGCGCCATATCCGGGAGGGATGACTGTATCGGAGTTTCACTGAACTAAACTTGCAAAAGGTCACACGCATTTCAAGTAAACTCTTATCAGCACACAATTTTATACGACCAGCCGATCAATTTCGATTTAAAATTAACTAGTTGCTAGTTAAAAAAATGGGGGAATCTGTGTTAATATTGTGTATGGATTTGTGGTTTCAAGTGGAAAGCGGTCATTGTTCTTGAAGGCGCTGACGCGGCTTGGCCTGCTTCTAGAACAAAATAGACAAATTTATTGGTGTTTTAACTGTCGCTAATAAAACTTCGCGCAGGTGTACTTTTCGCGCGGGGACCCCAAAGTAAAAGTTGCTCAACTCATCCTTATAAGCAACTTTCGCCTTAGGACCAACGCGCGAAATGCGCACCTGCCCAAGATCTCGTCACGCGGAAACAGCAAAAATTGCAACATTTGGCCGTTTTTTGAAGAAAATAGCGGTTTTCACAGTTTTCGTGGCGGGACGACCTAAAATCTGACCTCAAATTCGGATTCCCCGCATCAAAAAACCCCTATATAGGTGAAATCGGCAAAATTTCCGGACCCTCGATTTTCCGGTAAAAAACCCTGCCTCGAGTGTCAAAACTTAGTTGCCAACTAATATTAAGGGGGATTATTCGCTAGGCAATTCCCAGCTTTATCTTCACTTTTCATTTTAAAACTTTAGAAAACACACTTTATATGTTTTGTGTCTTCACATCTCTTCCCACAAATGTATTGTATAAGATAGCGTTTTACGAACAAAATGGGTACAAACAGTCACAAGCACACTTTATCAGTGTCAAATATTCAATACTTACTTTGCTTTGCGGCCAATTTATTGCCCTCCGCGAAAGATCTTGTCTTTTTTTTGCAGTACCAGGTGGCGACATAATTTTTGCGACTGATATTTAAGCGTTTAAATTCGCGCCATTTCAGTTTAGCCCCTTTAGAAGGGGGCTAGCTCAAATGTGATATTGCTAACCATATCTTAAAATCGTATTTTAGAAGGGGTTAGCAATATCAGATTTGAGCTAGCCCCCTTCTAAATGCTCTAAAGTGAAATGGCGCAAATTTAAACGAATAAATATCAGTCGCAAAAATTATGTCGCCACCTGGTATTTAACATTAATTAGAGTTTTCTTAGGATTTGCTGCTCAAATCGCGTATTTTTTCCATTTAAAAAGGACAATTTAAAATTTGATTATCGTGAACTTTTTCTCAAACAGATGTAATATTTCTCTGTGGTAAAGTATGAACGTATTTTCATCTTATGTTCAAAGAATGTTTGCTTTTTGTTAGAAAAGAAAGTTTTTGTATTTTTCTCTTGAGCGATCAGCGCTTGCTTTGACGAACTAATTTGAGTAAACAAAGGACGTAAGCGAAGCATTCTGCTCTAAGAAAAAGCAAATAATCTTCCAGTGCTTTGAAATAATACTCGATCAAAATACGTTAATCGTTTCAAGCACCAAAAATATGTGTATTGTGTAGTAAAGTTATAGGGTGGCCCAAACTCTTTGCCTCTTTAAATAATTTAAATGCGAGATTTTGAAGGCACTTCTGCTTTGAATTTTTCTTTGAACTTTTGCTTTTAAAAGGTTCCAAACAGAGAATTCCTTTCAGTATCGCTGACTTCTCCGACAGCTCGCACAGACACGAAAAACACTTCCTTTTTCAAACTCCGAAAATTTTCTTTTCAGTTCCTGTCTTCAGATCATCTAAATTCTTAGTGAATTCCACAATTTCAGGTCTGTTGAATATCAGAATTGTTGTGTCATGGATTCCACAACAAAGAGAATATGCCTATGGAGCTGTCCGCGAAACATGTCAACCGCTACGATGTATTCCTTCGCACAACGCCCGGATACTGTAGTTGTAGACGAGCCATTCTATGCGCATTACCTAAATATCACCGGTGATGATCATCCAGGACGTGAGGAAACTCTTGCTTCGCAATGTTCTGACCCAGACAAAGTGATCCGGGATGTTATCATGGGTATTTTTAAAAATAACAAAACATTTTTCAAACTATTTTACTAAAACTAACACATGAATAACTGACAAATTGAATTATTCATAGATAATTATTCTAGAAGGTTTTTCCATTGAAAATAATCTTAGACATCCCATTTTTGCTCAAAATGGAACGCTATGAAAAGGATACTCTGAATTTTCCTTCGAAAACTGACAATTTCCGATGTTATTCGATATCTTTAAAAAATTCTACAATAAATTTCCATTTTGTGCTAAAATATATTTTCCGTCTAAACAAATTACCGGTCTGCGCTGCAAACACTTTATTAATTTCAAATAACGAACAAATTTAAGGTATGAATGTAACCTTCCAATGCTTATAATGCAACTTTAGCCGACTACCCGAAACCGGTGGTCTTCTTTAAGCAGATGACTCATCATATGGTTGGCAACATTAACGAGGATTTTCTGCAGCATACAAAGAACATTATTTACATCCGAAATCCAGAACAAATAATTAGTTCTTATGCGGTAGTATATCCAAATGTCACCATGGGTCACGTGGCTTTGGATGAGCAGTGGAACTTTTTCAACAGATTATTGAAAACTTCCCCTCCTGAAAATATGCCGATTGTATTGGACTCAAACGAGCTTCTTAAGGTAAGATTTTTTTTGATTAAAGAAATTCATTTTTTTCCGGATAGATCACTAACCTATTTATAATTCAGAATCCACCCAAAGTGCTCAAGATGTTATGTGACGCTTTGGAAATACCATTTTACGAAGAAATGCTGACGTGGAAAGCCGGCGCAAGACCAGAAGACGGATGTTGGGCCAAATATTGGTACAACAATGTCCACAATTCAACCGGATGGACAAAACAAAGGAAAGAGGAAAGAAAATGCCCAGAAAATCTCAAACCTCTTTTAGAAGAGTGTAGACCGTATTACGAAAAACTCTATGCACATTCATTGAAAGCTTGACTATGTGATTTTTTATAGAATCATTGCTGCCCATATTAGGCATATTTGCTATAAAGTTTATGTTTGATCAGGAACAGTTTTACAGACTTAAGGTTACTTACAGTTTTACTGACTTACTTACAATTACTTACTAAAATTGTAAACTAGCGCAAAAATAATTCAAACAGGCGCAAAAATTCTAATCTTATCTTCTTACAAAATATTATCGTTCTACTCACCAAAATCTTTCATTCAAGTCTTTTGCTTATTGTTTATTGTGCAGATTGGAGTACCACATGGGTGGTGTTGGAACGCCGTATTTTGCGGCACTTGGAACGCCGTATTTTGCGGCATTGATCAAATTTGTATTTTATACCAACTATAGGGTCATCTGACTGATGAGCGCAGCTCTATATTTATTAAAATTAGTTTCATTATCTCAGATTAAATGCGAAACGATGAAATTCCTCTATCATTTTCTCCAAAAATACCCTTCAATAATAGTTCATAAGTCTGTCAGTCACACCCACTTTTACGCATGCACGGGGGAAAGTAACTTGGGCAAGTTGCTGGGTTTGGTGAGATATGTGTCCATGAATTTCCACAGCCCGATCGGCATGTTGTATTAAAAGTTACGGGCCCTGAGGGCATTCTCCAGAACCATGATCCCCCTCATGGATTTTTTGGGCCTTTGATTGCGTAATCGTAAACAACCTTGCCTCTCCTTTGTAAACATGTTTAGGTAAACATCGGGTGGAAAGGAGAGGGGCACGCGGCGCAGGGCCCGCGGGGGCGGGGTACCGAGGGGCGGGGTATCGCGGGGCGGGGAACGCGGGGGCGGGGCCAGTGACAGTACACAGTAGCCTAACGGGTGTGTGCGATCACGGTGTCCCGAACAACCCTTACATTAGGCTGCTGTACAGAGTCAACCAAACTTAGGCTTTAGGCGCTGTAGCCCGTTAGGCTACTGTGCACGCACCAATCGGACTTAGTCTTAGGCTTGGGGCTTTAGGCGCTGTGCAGAATCCCGAACTTAGGCTTGGGGCTTAGGCTTCTGTGCAGGCTTAGGCTGCTGTGTACGATCACGCGTGATCGCACAGATTCCGGGGGTTTTTACCCCGATTTCTGGATCTCCCTTAATTGGGCATCTCGAGCGGGGATGCCAAAGGCAAAGTTGCTTGGAATGCCCTTATAAGCAACTTTGCCTTTGGCACCCCCGCGCGAGATGCCCAAATATGGGAGATCCAGAAATCGGGGTAAAAAACCCCCGGAATTGAAATCGCTACCAACTCGGGTGATTTGAGCATGAGAAAAACACTCTCTCGTGCCAGACGAAAAAGATACCACCCGAGTTGGTTTGGAAACTCGAGTGGTACAAAATCACCCGAGTTGGTACCACCCGAGTTTGTAATCACCCGAAGTGGTATTCTCCCCCATTGGTAACATGCTTCCTCGTACAATATGGAATTTAACCATGTTTATGCCCTGTTTTGTCTAAAAAAACGTGCCCTTTTATGTCAACAAGAAAAGTATTAAAAGGAGAAAAAAAGCAGAACAAAAATGTAAAATAAAAATTGTAATTCCTTTCTAAAGAATCTCTGTAGGTTCGTCATATGGCAAGGGCCATAAAACGAGCAATATCATATTTCCGGTTGGCCAAGCCACAGATGTTCGATCTTTCACATACATTTTTGACATGTCTCCTCCTTTGCAATATAAATGCTTCATCAAAGTTTAATTTTGCATTCCTTCGTCGGTGAAATCCGATCCAGTTAAGCCGATTTTTGAACTGTTGGTTACAAATTTTCCCCTGATTCCCGCCATTTCATTTGCTTCTTGTGGGACCTTAACCTTTTTCTTAGGTGAAACATTCAGAAATACTAACTCTTTCATTGAATTTCTCAGTGCAGGCTTAGACCCAAAGCTCAATTTTGGTATATTATATCATTTTTGGATGTTTCCGGTATTTAGTACCTTTGAATTATGAGACTAAGTCAAAGAATGGACAATTTATATACGAAAACATTGTTCTAAAAATCTCAAGATTATAGATAATGACGTCAGTTGGCAGTGAAATGACCTCTATCGATGTTAAAGAAGAACGTCCGGAGATTCGCAAAGTGGAACCGGAAAATAAGGAAAACGATGTCATAATTATTGAGGACGTCAATTCCAAGGATATTACTACAGAATCAGAAGATGTTGCCAAACAGAAAGAAGAAACACCTGCGAACAATTCCGAGTCTGGAGTTAAACTAGAAGCTGAACCTCAAATAAACGCAGATGCAACAACCGAGAACGTGATTGTTCCAGCTCAAATAACGTCACCTAAGTGGGCAATATTTAAACTGAATATCAGCAGCTTTCGTCAGCTTATCAAAGGCACCGACAAGGCATTTAGCGACTTGACTTATATAGGTGAGGATTTATGTATTTATTAAAGATTTAAGCCGAGATTTAAAAGCCAAGATTTAAAAATTTAAATATAAATTTTGCAGCAAAACGATGTCTTAATTTTTTCATTTAAAATATTACAAAATTATAACTCTCGTTATTGCAATCAAACGACTTAAAAATTTGTGTCCTGCATACTTTGGGCTCGCGGACTTCAAAATTTTAGTTGTACTCTCTCGAACAATAAAGAATAGTCTAACACCTGTCCCACTGCACTTGATTCTATGAGATGAGTAGTCTTAGGAGTATCCTTTGGAGAGTAACTGCGTTTATATAAGCCTTTTCAGGTGGACTGCCGTGGCAAATATTTGCGATGGCCGAGAACAATTACATTGACGAAGACAACAACGACATAAGCCTTCTGGCGAACACCAACTCTCCAGCCAAGCACCGTCTTGTTAGACAACAGTCCTCCATATCCTCGAAGAGTTGCCTGAGTGTCTATTTGTTGTGCAATGGAAAAATGGCCAAACGCGAGTTCGTCTTTGGCGGTGAAACTTCAAAGGCTTACGTTATAGTGCCGTCAACGATCAAGAATGGGAAGGATATTGTTTGCGAATTTTCTGCGACGTTCAACGAGAGGGACTACTTGGCGAAGGTCAATGTTGGGAAAGTCGATGTGAGTTGCATTTTTGGTTTGGAAAAATATTCAACATAGAAACGTTAAATTTGAACAAATTATGAATTAGAAATGTAAAACCTTCGTGAAAAAGTATCATGAGGATAAGAGGAAAGGGGTGGATTCATATTACCGTAAAACCTGTAATTTAACCCCCGGGGGCAGAATTATTCAATCGACCTCTAGAGGGGGGCAAAAATAGAGGGTCAAAAAATCCGTACAAAATGTACGGAAATTAGAGGGGGTATAATTATTCAATCGACCTCCAGAGGGGGCAGAATTAGAGGGGGGTAAAACAAGAGGGGGGGGTTAAATTACAGGTTTTACGGTATCTCAAAAATATCCTGTCGGCGTACGATATTAAAATAGCCTATATTTTTGCCAAATTTGGTTCAATTTTTTCTTTATAAAATGAAGAAAAAATATATGTTTCTTCCGGATATCCTTTCCCAGGCCTTTCGCTAAATTGTTTGAGAATTCATTTAAAGACTAACTAAAATAGTTAATCATTTCAGCAATTCTTCGGCCCAGGATTTGTGAAGATTGATGGATCACTTCAGCTCATGGTCAAAATTGATGCACAGAATTACAACAAATGAACATCGTTTGCTTTCAATGTCATGTTTACTCCGTTATATATCCCAAATAGTATTCGTGTCACAAAGTTGCAGTAAAATTTTATTTTAATCAACACAATTATATATAAAAAAGAAATTACTTAAAACAGAAATAATAAAACGTAAAGCTGCCTATCTCCAATGTTCATTGTCTCTCGAACTTGAATTTCCATTCTAGTAGTCGAAAGCTTCCTATATAAAGCACTATCCAATAATTCGTCTTTCGAAAGTTTATTCGCACCACCCAAAATGGGCAGTGCTTTCCAAAATTTAATTCCACCGCGGCTTTCCGGGCAGAAACGACCAAGTACCTCAAACTTGGGTTTTTAAACCGAAGAAGTCGGCTATCCTTCGCTCTTTCTTTTTGGAACGGGCCAATTCAGTGCTAGTGTGCGACGCTTTGAAAAGACAACAAGACGAGGCAGAGCACAGAGCAGTGCCTCCAACCTCCTCGCAGTTTGGTTATTTCTCACTACCATTTGCAATAACAAGATAGCCGGCGAAAAGAACCGACGGAACGCCAAGGAATCAATCACACCTTTGAATTTTCTTTTCTTGCCTGCTCTCATCAATTCCTTTAATAACTTTCCACTACTCGTTTCACTTTTCTCATATTTGTACATTGTTTGCAAAAATTGATTTTCACCGGCGGCAATATTGATCCAATTTAAAAATGATCTCGGAAAGAGCTCGACTCGGCCTAAATAAACCGCAACAAAGTATGCTACAAAATCGACGTTTCCAAGCAGATCCCTACGATCCGACTCAAAATCCGGACGGCTACATCAAGCTCTCCTCCGCCGACAATTTGCTGTGCACAGATTTGGTGAACGGCAGATTCAAGTTGATTGAATGGCAGAAATTCATTGTTCATGAATTGCTAACGTATCCGAGGTTGGCGAACATTTAAGTTGTTTTAAGCTTTAGTTTTTTTGGATTTAAAAATATCAAAATAGAAATATTTCCAAAGCTCCTCAACATATATAATCCTCAATTACATAATCTCAATTTATTCGGTAAGCACTTAAAAATTCACAAATCCGAATAATTGCAAACGTATAAAAGAGGAATTATCGGACAAAAAAATTTTAAATTCCTACTTTGGTCATCCTTCAAGGCTCTTATATATGTTAATTCGCTCCACTCAAAATTGTTTACAAGAACAACACCCAAATGTCATTCCGATAAGCCTCAACAAATTATTCGCATCACCCAAAATGGGCAATGCTTTCCAAAATTTAATTCCACCGCGGCTTTCCGGGCAGAAACGACCAAGTACCTCAAACTTGGGTTTTAAACCGAAGAAGTCGGCTATCCTTCGCTCTTTGTGTACTGAACGGACCAATTCAGTGCTATTGTGCGGCGCTGTGAAAAGACAACAAGAAGAGGCAGAGCACAGAGCAGTTTCTCCAACCTCCTCGCCGTTTGGTTATTTTCTATTGCCTCCTCGTTGGTTAGGCAATGTTTATTATGTTTGGAGTTAAACGTTGCAATTTTTCTCTCGCTTCCTCATTCCCAACATTGTCATCATTTAATTTTCCATTACACTGATTTTCGCTTTCTCGTGACAGCCACAGTTATTATTTTATTGCAAAGTCCAAATGATTTCCGCACGCGCCCAGCTCGGGCTGAGCAAGGCCTGTTTATGCAATCATCAAGACCGACTTTACGATGATGACCCATACGATTCTACTCAAAACCCCAACGGCTTTATTAAGTTATCTAATGCGGATAATTCTCTTTGTGCTGATATAGTGGACCAAAAATATAAGTCCATTCAATGGGAAAAGTTTGACACACATGAGTTGCTCACCTATCCCAGGTATGGTATTTTGCTGCCTTGAAAGCTATGTTAGCTAACTTAAAATATTTTTGTAAAAGATATTTACAGAAAAGTTTTAAATGAATTTTGAAGTTTAAAAAATCTTTTCCTACCATTTTCGTTTCAGGAGCGGTGGAGAACCAACCACTTTGGAATCGCTGGCCAAATTCATCAACAAGTTTTGCCGTCCAGGTCTAAATCCGATCAAAGCTGAAGAATTGATCTTAGTTCCGGGAGTGACTACCGGCTCTGATGTTTTGAGCCAAATATTATTTGAGCCAGAAGATTCAGTTCTCGTGCCGGGACCAAATTACTACAGGTTTACCAACGATTTGGGTGATAGAGGATTAGTCAATGTGCAGGTGGTACCAGCACTATTTGAGCAAAGCGAGCTGAGGATAGAGGAATTCCAGAAAGCATATGAAGTAGGAAACATTTATTGACCAGATTACTGGGTCCAGGATGATATTTTATGAAAATTTAGAAAAGATCCTCAAAACTAAAAAAAAGAAGTGAAAAAGTAAACTTTATAATTTTTTATTAAGACCGCTCCATCTCCCGTCCGAGCAGTTATGATCACCAACCCACAGAACCCCGAAGGCCGCTTCTTCACTTTGGACGAACTTCGCCCGATTGTTAAATGGGCTCTTTCCAAGAAGCTATTTGTGATCCTGGATGAAATTTACGACCTCACTATTTACGACCAGGAATCAAATGGAAGAAAATATCAGACCGCAACTGAACTCTTTGAGACCGATGAGGAGCGCCAATATATGGTAAAAATTCATCAGAAAACCAATTTGCTGATATTTTTGTTAAATTTTGTCAAATGTTTGTCTTTTTTATATTTTTATATATTATACGTTGCAAAAAATGATGCCATAGATTGAAACCATTTAAAAAATTTGAAGCAGTATTTTTTTAAAATGATATTTTTCATCTCTGAAACATCATACCAATTCCAGGTGTGGATGTGGGGTCTATCTAAGAATTTGTCAATGCCCGGGCTCAGGGTATCAGTGATACGCTCATCGAACGAAATGGTCACAAAAGCGGCTGCCAGGTGCCTCATGTTCCACCATCCAAATGCGCTGACGCAATTTGTGATCAGAGAGATTGTAAATGATCATGGTAAGAAAAAGCAAATTTCCTTATATCCCAGAAGAAAACTACTAGTACCAACAAAAGTTTGTTCTAGATTGGGTACAGAACGTATACATTCCAACTAACTTTCAACGCTTACGCAACGCTCGAGAATTCGTTCTACATCACCTGGACAAGCTCGGACTTCCATATATGAAACCAATGGCTGGGTTTTACGTCCTCGTGGATTTTCGAAAGGTTTTTTATATTCACAAAATCTTAAGTTTGGGATAAAATTGCAGTTTTTATAATAATAAAAATGCGAAATATGACATTAGTTTCAAAACTCGTGGAAAATATTTAGCACCTGGATGAACCATCCTTCGAGGCCGAACGTCGCCTTCATACGCGCCTTCTTGACAACAAAGTGATTCTTAGCGCCGGAGAGACAATGTTCGCGTCTGAACCGGGTTGGTTTCGGCTCGTTTTCACAGCTACACCGGAATCGGAATTGATCGAGGGTATTAATAGAATCGAGAAGACTCTCGCAAGCAAGTAATATATTAATACCTGTACTACCTCTGATCATTTGAGAATTGTTATCATAGTTTTGAATTTAATATTCTAATTGATAACTTGAATATAAAAACATTGTCTAAAAAATTCATCATATAATTATAACCCTTCATACAACTGGTCTATCTCGTTCTCACGTTCAATCAATAATTTTAATCATATCCACTTCTTGGAGTTATGCGCACCTCTGAAAACCATGGCTAATGTATCATGAATCGATGGATCTTTTCATGGAATGTAAACCATTGTTTCTTTTTAGAAATTACCTGTTAATTAATACATGAAAAAGTTGTCAGTCATTAACCTTGGTACCTCAAACTTGGACTTTTAAACCGAAGAAGCCTGCTAACCTTCACTCTTTCTGTATTGAACGAACTATTCCATTTCTTGTAATTAGGCTAGCCTGGAAAAACGATAAAACCAAGTCAGCGATTCCAAATTAATAAATTTTTCCTTTTAATCTTTTCTGCTCTTATATTCTGGATGATCAATAAAAATGAGTTACGAAAATTTCCACGCCTTCAGAGCGACAAATAAATGGTTCAGCATGGGTGTGCTAAGACCGCCCTAGTCGCTATTCATTATCAGCGGGATAAATCCTCGTAACGATTCTCTTCTCTTTCCCAGAAGCTATATGCAGTGGCTAGTCCTACAGAGTCATAGGGTGGAGGAATCGCAGAGAAAGAAAGACACACTTGGCAAAGGATGTAATTGTCTGACATTTTCCTTCCTATTGGCCAGATAGGTCGATTGAAAGTGGAAATAATTGACTCTTTCAGAATATCATTTCATGGCAATGTTCAATTGGAAATCAGTTTTACTTTAATAAAAAAAAGTTTATTCTAATTTCTTCGCCTTTGGCACATTTTGCACATACAGTTCCAATTTCCTGAACAACCTGAAGGCTGTTCTAATCAAAAATACAAGCATGAATGTTAGAATGGAAAACAGGACAATACTGAACGAGATCACGTCCAAGCTGTAGTAGACAAATAGACTCATTTCATCTTTTGTCGGCAAATTTAGTTCGTTCAAATCAGGAAACTCGGCTGCAAATTCGACCCATTTCACAAATTTCTCCTTGGGCTTGAACGGAATATTCAGAAGTTTCTTCTGTATAACCTAAATATGAAAGTTAAATATTAAATGAGTCGGAAACAATTTTTTGACTGCAAGCCAAAATGTTTTCCATGATCAAAATGTCACATGTAAATTAGTAAATTAAATTAGGCATATTTTCGATCTTGCATAATGAGAATGTAAAATAGCTATATAATCTTACCTCCGCATTTTGTGAATATTCTGGATGATGTAAGACTTTTTTCAGAGCGTCGACCAAGACCTTCGATCCCTTATGTTCACTGTACATATCAAGTATATCCACATATACTCCACTTTTCTTGTGATTGATTATAGCAGCGTTGAATGCTTGGTCACCAAACAGCGGGATTCCGATCATTGGCACGCCTTCGGAAGCTGCCTCATTCATACTATTCAGGCCACAGTGCGTGATAAATGCCTGAAAAGTTGAATACTTGAACGCTCTTGCCAAATTTGAAAAAGATTGTCATTAACATGTTTAAAGATGATTTTAAATTTTTGTTAATGCTTTTCTTTATGGAATTAGAGTAAAATTTTATACCTAATCCAAAATTTTATACCTGATCCAAAATGCACCTATATTGTGGATGTAACAGGAAACAACGATTAAAAATTTTGTCATTTACAGCCAAACTTTATTGACAAGTTCAAATGAGGTGGTTCTGTTACAAAGTTTACTGTATCTAATTACGACACTAAACATTTTAAACTCACCCTAAGCTTAGGCTGTGCTAAGATCGTCTTTTGTTTCACCCATTCGAACGTATGGACATTCGGTCGATTTGAAAACATTTCCGAATCATTTTCGCTCTTCTCGATTTTCCATATAAAATCATACGTCGGAAATTGCGCAAATGCTTTCAAAAACGCCATTTTCATTTGGTGAGTCATCGCTTTGGTGTTGGTGATTGTGCCAAAGGAAAATAGTACAACTCCGTCTTTGGTGTTATCGAAGATTGACTGAACTTCAGGCGAGAGTGTGGCCTTTTTAGCAGGTGATTTGTCGAACACATCGGATGCAATCCCGCCAATGTGAATGATTTTGTTCGAGAGCGGCCTTGGAATTTCGAAGAATTCGTTACCATTGACGAAGCAAAGAGAAACACTTTTCGCAATGGACCACAGGCTGGGGAATTTAGGGCCATAAACGTCGTTGAAAAATTGTTGCTGAAAAGTTTTATTATGGCTGAATTCGAGAAAAATTGCATTTTCGATACCATTTAGATATATAGACCTTATCGGGCAAACATTTTTATAAAAAATTCAAACTTTCCTCAAATTTTCCAATAACTACAATGTCAATAATTCACTAAAACTTATTGAAATTTTCGAAAATGTCGGAAATTGCTAATAATGTCACAATTTCGCCAAAAAATACTTTTTCAAAGTTTCGATCTAGAAAGAAACCCACCTCTGTTGAATAGATTTGATCTCTTTCTAGAAAGTATTCCTGCGCATAAGAGTAAAAGTTCAATGTCCTCTCCCAAAAGTTCATATTGGGTCCGTTGACAGACGGTGCGAAATAGTCTAAATTAAGCCATAATTAGAGTTGGAATACATTCACAGCGAGCCCACTTACTTGTCACATAACTTGGAATGTTCGGAATTCCGAATGGAGCGCCGGCCCAATTTGTCATAGCAATGGCGAAGGTGCTAATTTTCGTTTTCACTCCGATGGCATGAAGTACCCCGAAAAAGCATGGATCGTACGACTCTGATATTCCAACGTCATAGTGTTCTTCGGCGAGTTCTTGGAGCAGAGGTTGATGTAGCGTCACGATATCTGAAATTATATAACGTTTTTGCTCGACCAATCCGACATTAAATTGGTGTTTTTCCTTACCTTCGCAAAGATTTGTCAACAATTTTTGGAAGTTTTCCATCAGACCGTTCCAAAACATATTAGTAGTGCCCTCGAATGGATTGTTCATAATGGGCATCTTGAGAACATCATTTTTCTTTTGCTCTGACATGGATGCTCGGAAAATTTTATGTGCTTTAAAAGTTCCATTGTAATCGCCCACAATTGGATTCTGTTCAAAGCGTAGAACGTGCTAAAGCAAAAATATTTGCCGATAGTTTTAATTTGGAAATAGCCCTTGCGGTTTTTAGTTGGAAGCTCTTGAGTGTATACTCAATGTATCAAGTATCTACTCAATAGTATAGAACTGTGGTATAGACATAAAATTCTGTTGTGAGTGATTCATTCGAAGCACATAAATCATCCGAGGATCCATGTCAAAGTAAAAGGAAGAGGATGTTCTCATCACGTCACATTTGTTACGACCATGCCATTTGACGGTACTAATAATGGGGTTTGGAATGGTATGAGTGGTATTTTATTCTCACACGCTGTGTAAGTAATATGTGAAGTAGTTCTATCATTTTCTTACCTTCACACAAGTTTGCAAACAGTTTCCGGACGTGCTCGAGTATTCCGCTCGAATACTGATTGGTAATACCCGAGAAGGGGTTTTCCATATTGGGCATCTTGAGAACATCATCTTTCTTTTCTTGTGACATGGATCCTCGGATGATTTTATGTGCTTTAAACGTGCCATTGTAATCGCCCACATTTGGATTCTGTTCAAAGCGTAGAACGTGCTAAAGCAAGTTCTTGGGCTAATATTTTTGCTAAAACAAAATGTCTGGTGCTGGGCATCCAAATTGGGGGCTTCAGTTGTGAATTTTCCAATACATTTTTCTGTTTGGAATTTTTTGAGAATAAAGGGAAAAGTTTGAAAAATTATACCTTTTAAAGGAAGCAACTTTATTTTAATCGAATTTGAATATTTTTTATCTACTCAAACTTTTCGGAAAAATCTAAGGGATTGGAACAATGTTGAAAATATTAAAACTTTCTAACACACATCAGAAAAATTAAATTACTTTCTAAGTAGCCTTTTATCCACAAACTCACCACTTCATGACCAGCCTCCACCAGCACGGTCAAGCTGGTATTTAAAAGAGATTGGGAGCTGCCAAAAGTGATAATGATAGTATTCTAGATAAAACTTACCACTTCATGACCGGCCTCCACCAGCACGTCGGCCAGTCTTCCCTGGAATTGCATATGACTGAAGCTCAGGCCGGGATTGTTTACGAGAATCTTCAGTTTTTTCTTGCCATTGGAACTGTTTTTGGCGTCTAAGTTGCAATAAAATGCCGAAAGCAAAGCTGATAAAATTGAAATTCTCAGCAGAAAATTAGCCATATTTCCCGCCAATTTGGAATAAAAACGAAGAATGTTATCGAAAGGTACTTTATAAAGTCAACTAGAGGGCAAAATCTCGTCGGTAATTTCCGAAACACAAAATATAGACGTCTGGGACGGAGCGCAGAGGAAGAAAGAGATCACATGTCTTGATTTCTAGTTCCTGGCGGTCTCAGCGGACCTTACACTCCTTTGGCAGTTTAGGCCAACTATGGAAGTAGAACAAGTTCTCTCCTGCGAAAAGTTCAATCGTAGTTTGTGATTTCGAAACACGCAAAAATGATGACATAGGAGATAATTGATTTTACATATGGATCATAATTCACCGCACAATAAGTGCAAGTGCTACGCATGTGAATGATAAATGCAACCTTGCCATGGGATCGGAAAAGCTCAGGTTGCTAAGGTGATTTTTGCTATAGCGCAATATTTCAAGATAACGGATTTGGTGCATTGCTATTGTAGACGTTGATGAGTGGTGCAAAGCACACCACCCATCAAGTATTGCTAAAACAAATTTTTTATGCTTACTAGGGTCCACTGAATGAATTTCTAGAGCCATTCGTCGATATTTTACAGAGACACTCATGTGCTCGCGAAAGAGAGCTACACTTTGGGTTAACGTTCGTTGGGAAATAGACTACTTTCTCGTTTCATTGTTGGAAAGTTTTACTGAAAAGCTTTGAAATCGACTAATAATTGGCCTAAGAAATCGGCCAATTTTTAATTTGCCACTGTTGTCCCTCCCAACCGTAGAAAAATGATTTTCATTTATATTTTTACAACTTTCAGTAATTTTGAAAACTTTTTCTTGGGAAGGATACAATACAGAGTGTTCAATTTAAATCCCACGTTTTCTTTTCCAAATATCTTTTTTTAATTCACGCTTCAGATATAAGGGTTTATACTCATTTTGTAGCTAAGGCTTTACCATTTTGTTTTAAAAAAATGATCAGCCCGATCGGCATACAAAAAAGTGGAAAACGGCCTAGCCGGAGACGAGAGAAATTTTTCAAAAATCCAATCGCTACAAAATTGCAGATTTTTCAGGTTTTACCCGTTCTTGACGGCCGTTTGTGCCAATTTTTTGCACCAGGGGGTTATCAAGTATGCTGATTCCGAATCTGAGGTCGGTTTTCAGCTCGAGATTCAAATTTGGCGCTTTCTTGGCATTCTGCCCGGATGCGCTATTTTGGCCCAGAAATGGTCAAAAATTGCAGTTTTATGCTGCGATATCGAAAAAAACCCTTAAAACCACTCATTAGCGAAAAATGTCCTAAAAATTGTGAAAAAATTGCAATTTTTGGCAAAAATGGACGAATAAGTGGCAGAAAATGGCTGTTTTTTAAGACCATACGTAAAAAATATCAGCAAATTCGTGATCAGCGCATCCGAAAACCCCTACAAACACACACAGAAGAAAATTTTTGCCTATTTTCAAAAAAATTGATTTTTCCAAGAACCATATGGTCCCCCTATGGTCCAAAAGTGACCAAAAAATCAAATTTTTTCGGATTTTCGGCAAAATGTGTTTTTAGGGGTTTTCGGATGCGCTGATGGTACTTCCGGGTTATCTGTGTCCCAAAAATTAAAATTTCAAATTAGCCTAGTCCGTGCCTTCAAAATGATTGTAAAAGTGATGAGTCATTGCTTTATAGTGGTTTGTAATTGGTAATACGAGTAACTCATCACGAGGAACTCATCACTTTTACAATCATTTTGAAGGCACGGACTAGGCTAATTTGAAATTTTAACTTTTGGGACACAGATAACCCGGAAGTACCGCGCTGATCACGAATTTGCAGTTAGTTTTTACGTATCGTCTCAAAAAACGTCATTTTTTGGCAAGTTTTTGGTCCATTTTTGGCCAACCATTGCAATTTTTTCGCAATTGTCAGCACATTTTTTGGCAATGAGCGGTTGTAAGGGTTTTTCGATGCGCGGATTCCAAATCTGCCATTAGTTTTTCAATATCGCAGCATAAAACTGCAATTTTTGTCCATTTCTGGGCAAAAATAGCGCATCCGGGCAGAATGCCAAGAAAACGCCAAATATGAATCTCCAGCTAAAATCTGACCTAAGATTCGGAATCAGCACACCTGAAAACCCCAGGTGCAAAAAATGGCTACAAACGGCCGTCTAAAACGGCCAAAACCCAAAAAATCCGCAATTTTGCAGCGATAGGATTTTCGGAAAATTTATTCTGCATTCGGCAACGTCGTTTTCCACTTTTTTGTATGCCGACCGGACTGATCTTTTTTTATACAAAATGGTAAAGTCTTAGCTACAAAATGAGTATAAACACTTATATCTAAAACGCGAATTCAAAAAAGATATTTTGAAAAGAAATCGTGGGATTTAAATTGAACACCCTGTATATGCAATTCATTGCATTTATTCAAGAGGTAAAAAGGAACGACGATTTGTGAGACACTGAGGCAGAAGTGGGTGTAGAAAATAAGAAATAGCATATGGAAGAGAAGAAGAACAGCAGAGAGAACGGAACTGACTCAAACATATGTTTGTTTGAGGGCAGAGAACTGCAGCTGGACAATTGTATTAGTGATAGAGTAGGAGACAGGTAGAGAAAAGGTGTGGGAAACATTAACGACGGCTGCGAGGTGGCAATCGCAAGTGAATGATGCAAGAGTTTTGAAATAGGCTGCATCGGCAGCGGTATATACGCGAAAGGAGAAAGGACATTATTTCAGCTTTACAAATTGCCGTTATCCATAATTTCCCTGTATCTCATTGACATGTCTAAGCAACTAAATCAAGAATGCTCAGGTATATCCTTACTTTATTTCGAACAGTATTTTCAAAATTTAGGAACCCCATCTCGTAGAGAAATAGAAGACCTCTATCAACTGGCACAAATTTATACTAAAACTTTGACTAAAGAAACAGCCTATGTTCGAGCGGTCTATTTGTCGTACGTGTCACCAATAGTGGACAATATTTTGGAGGAAGGTAGCTTGAAGGTGTCGCGTGGCCACGTTCCAACCTCGCATGAAAAGACACCTATTGAACATTTACCAGGTACTTTCTCATAGCTTGGCACCTGGTCTTCCGTAAAAAGCAAGTACAAAAACTAACACTCCACAATTTTTAGGTGAAAATTCTTGTTTGTAAATTTATGATAAAATTCAAACATTTTACCTCAATCTCCAAAAGCAAATCCCTAGTTACACCCATGCAAATATTTCCAAGCATGTATGCAGGAAATTATTGTTCGAACTTTTTACTAAATTATTACCAGGGAAATTACCCTTTGGTATTTTATTCCAATCGCCTGCTGTCATTTTCAATTATTGATAAATTTAAAACGAACAAGTTCAGGCATTGTCTTTGCAGCGGATACTAAAAATGGATCTATCTGGAACGATGGAAAACTTTGCATCCTTCCCAATGTGCTCATTAACAAGGAGGAAACTAATTTGTACTTTGGCAACTTCTTTTGTTATACCGGCTATACACATTTTGTGACACTTGTGGTGACACGGGATGGAAGTGAAGAAGATAAGTAGGTGCCCTTTAGAAAAACACTTAAACTATATTCATTAGGTCCTCCACAAATTGGCTGTAATATTCATCGAACGGCAATTTATGGTTCGAAGAATATGCATTCGATGATTCTGTAGAGTCTGCATGATCGGAGGTGGTGCATGATCTAAGAGACGGAGGTGGTGCTCGGTCCGTAAGCAGTGAAGAATATATCTTAGAAAAACACATTTTGGCTTTCATATTAAGGGGTAACAAATAATGGTGCTAAAAAGTAAGAAAAAGTCCAGAAATTTTCAATCCCCTGTTTCAGGATAAAAATGTTAATTATCAAATAGCGGAAATTAATATATAATCTATTCACAGTTTCAATTTAGATATTGTTCTGAAAAATTGGTCCGGATTGACGTGAACGATAATCTCTACTTCCGTGCTGCTAAAAACGATGAATCTTCATTTAACATGATTTCTGGACAGAGGATAGTTGTGGAAATAATGTACGCACATGACCTTACATACACGGCCGGCGATGGCAGGATTTGGGCAATGCCAGCGGCGCCTGATTTTCAAAGATGGGAAAATGATTCCTCTGAACGTGAGTGAGCTTGAAACTACTGTTGGCTAAAAGAACTGATAACCGAGAATCGTTTTAGCGTGGCGATGGTGTACGTCATGTGACATCTGCAATGTCAATCCTTGTGGCCGGAATGGAAGATATAAAAATCCGAAACTTGACAATTAAGAAGTTTAAAGACTGACAACGCAACAAATATTTTACACTTACGGATCAGCTGTACATCGAAATGTTATTCTCGCCGTTCAACATGATCAGATCTTTCAAAAATTTACTTCCAGCACGGATTTCCGCACAGAAACGGCCATTTCTTACTGCTTTGTCGTTGTAAAAGTTTAATTTGTGAACATAAATCCTAGACTTATAGTTTATTTGACAATTTTCAGAAAACCCAAAATGTTAAAAATACAAACAATACTGAAACGAGCAGAATTATTGTAATTTCATAGACCTAGATCTAAAGAAGGAAATTCTAGCTCTTCTGACTAGTCGAAACAGTGACCAAATCACTACAACTAACAGTAATATAACGGTTATACCAACTGCAATGCTGAATGAGATCACATCCAAACTATAATACACGAATAGACTCATATTATCCGAAGTCGGCAAATTCAATTCGTTCAAATCCGGGAATTCCGCAGCAAATTCGACCCATTTCACAAATTTTTCTCTCGGTTTGAAAGGCATATTGTGAATTTTCTTTCGGACCATCTAAAGACAATATTTTTGATATTTTATACGCAACAACAAAAATTAAAAACATTTCAGAAATTTAGTCTATTTTAAGCTCTCAAATTTTTACCTTGGCATTCAGCGAATATTCCGCCTGAAGTAAGACTTTGTTGAGAGCGGCAATCATTGCATCTGAACCACGATTTTCATTCTGAAGATCGAGAATGTCAATATAAACGCCAGCTTTTTTGTGATTTATCGTAGCAGCATTAAAAAACTGGTCACCAAATAGCGGAATTCCAATCGTTGGTATGCCTTCGGAAGCAGCTTCGATCATACTATTCAAGCCACAGTGTGTTATAAAGGCCTAAAAGTACAAGATTTAGAAAGTTTGGTATCAGAATTAAATCAATCCTTTGGCTAGAGTAAAATTTTGAGTGAAAATTACACACCAACCTTTAGTTTCGGATGTGCCAACATCGCTTTCTGGTTTACCCATCCGAAAGTATGAACGTTGGGTGCGAAAATTTCAGAATCGCTTTCATTTCTTTCAAATTTCCATATAAAGTTGTATGTCGGAAATCGAGCAAATGCCTTCAAAAAGGCGCTTTTCATTTCTTGACTCATCAATTTGGTGTCTATAACGGTTCCAAAGGAAAACAATACTACTCCGTCTTTGGCATTGTCGAAAATTGACTGGACTTCGGGTTCAAGTGTGGGCTTTTCAGGTGGCACTTCAGGCAAATCCTTTAGAACGTCCGAAGCAATTCCTCCGACATATACAATTTTATGGGATGTTGGCATCGGAAGTTCAAAGAATTCGTTGCCATTCACGAAACTGAGCGATATATTCCCTGCTATATCCCTTAGAGATGGGAAGTCGGGACCATAGACTGAGTTGAAAAGCGGCTGCTAAAATTCAGTAAATTTGTTCGCGGCATTTAAAATCAATATTTGTAGGGACAATTTGAAAAATGTATTAAAAAACAAACCTGAAGTCGGAAAATTGATCCTCGCAATGTGAAATACTCATGCACATGAGCGTAGAAATTCGATATTCTTTCCCAAAAATTCATATTTGGGCCTTTGACTGATGGGACAAAATAGTCTAAAATCATTTATAAAATTTTTGCATGAAGAGAAATACAATTTAGGTCATTTTTATAGCATTGTCCCGTGAAATTTGGCCGAATATTTTTCTGGCTACAGTCCTTATGTGCCCTTCTATAATAGCACCAGTGTCCGTCGGTCACCAATTTTTTTCCCACTCACCACCAAAGTAACTTGGGGAAGTTGCGTATTAGGGTCGACTTATATGACGAAAAAAATTTACCTTCTGAGTTACCTCCATTCTATTCAAAGTTACCATTATGACCTGGGCGCAGCTGGGGGAGGCTGGGGCGCGAGTCGCGCATCCGAAAATGGGCGCAGCTGGGGCTGGCTGTGGGGCGAGTGGCGCAAATGTAAGGGGCATACTGATTCAGACTTCCTCGGCGCCGCCGACAGGCGGCGCACGCTCCACTAGTTATAACAGTAAAAGTTGCATACTTGTCACATAGCTTGGAATGACTGGAATTCCAAACGGCTCTCCAATCCAGCTAGTCATTTGAATGGCATAGGTGCTGAATTTAGTCTTCACTCCAATGGCATGGAATATGCCGAACATGCACCCATCATACGCCTCTGATATCCCGACATCGTAATTTTCGCGCGCAAGTTCTTGAAGTAAAGGTTGTTGCTGTTTTAACAGTTCTGAAGAAAATCGCGTTTTCAAAGTGCAAAAAATTTACCTAATCGCCTTACCTTCGCAAGCACCCACGAATAGGTCATTAAATGAGTCTTGTGCGCCATCCGATAGCATATTGCTAAATCCTGAGAATGGATTTTTTGCAAGTTTGAGCTTCAGTATGTCGTATTTGGTTTCCGATGACCTGGCTATCCGGATAATCTTCTGTGCTTTAAAAGTTCCATTGTAATCGGGTAAAAAAGGGCTTAGCTCAAAGATGAGCACGTGCTGAAATAGTAATCAAAAACTTATAAATTAGAGGAAGTAGTACTATTTTATATATTACGCCCAAGAGTACTATATTTGTGCCAAACAAAGTTTAACACCTGTGTGTTGTGACTAAAATTTTTTCCAGTTTTCGAAAAGATCGTTATATTATACAAATGTTCGCGGAAAATACGGATGGGATATTATTTTTGGGACCTTTTTAGTGAAGAATGCCGAAAACATTGGAGCTGCGGGTGCTACAAATGTTCATATGTTGGGAGCTATGCAAAATAACACCAGAAATGGTACCGTTACTAAAAATGGGAAATGCATTTTCTTGTATAAAATTGGAGAAAACATTTCATGCAAACTTTTCTTGAACAAAAACTCACCACTTCATGACCGGCCTCCACGAGAACATCCGCCAACTTTCCATTAAATTGCATATGACTGTATCCCAAAGCTTGGTTATTTAAAAGGACCTTTAAACGGTTTCCTCCATTTAAAGCGCACAGTTTAGCGCTGCGATAAAGTATCAATATTGTGAGAAGGAAAATTAAATTATTCATTGAAAAAATCATTTAATTAAATTTGTTTCGGCTGCGTAAATTTAGTGCAAATTCGAATAGAGCAAATCTCTTGTGTAAATAATGTGAAAATAAGAACTTCGTCCACCAAAATTTTATCAATACTCTTGGACCACTTCAAAAATCAATTATGTCTGACACACAAAATCAATAGAACGAAATGAAAATACAGATTTTTAAACTTTTGCTTCTCTTTTAATAAGAAGAATCCAAATTACCTTGTAGTTTGTGATTGTCATTCGTAGTTTGATCATAGCCTGCAGTTCAAACATTATCTCGACGCTTGGATCTTACAAAGTCTTGGTAAAAGCATTTATTCAACTTTCATCAGCCTATACCGATCTGGTACTAGGAAATTCTTCACTTTTCTGAACAACCGAAACAGTGAACAAATCACTACAATTAACAGTAATATAACGGTTATACCAACTGCAATGTTGAATGAGATCACATCCAAGCTATAATACACGAACAGACTCATATCATCCGAGGTCGGCAAATTCAATTCGTTCAAATCCGGGAACTCGGCAGCAAATTCGACCCATTTCACAAATTTTTCTCTCGGCTTGAAAGGCATGTTTCGAAGTTTCATTTGGACTGTCTAAAATATGCGCTTCCTATATATTATTGTGAACTGGCGTCCGTGAAAGAGTTCAGGAAATATTAGATTTTACCTTGGCATTCTGTGAATATTCCGTCCTTTGCAACACTTTACTTAATGCATCGATCATAATATTTGATCCATAATTTTCAGTGTGGAGGTCAGTGATGTCCACATACACTCCAATTTTCTTGTGGTTTATTGTAGCGGCGTTGAATAATTGGTCACCAAATAAAGGAATCCCGATCATTGGAACACCTTCAGAAGCCGCTTCGTTCAAACCATTTAAGCCACAATGTGTAATAAAAGCCTAAATAGTATTGATTCATGTTGATACAATATTTTTCTTAAGCCAAAAATGAAAAGCTAAAGTAAGAAAATGTTTCTTTAAAAGGTTATTTTCATTGCCATTCACGTAATAATTTCACACCAACCTTTAGTTTCGGATGTGCCAACATCGCTTTCTGGTTTACCCATTCGAAAGTATGAACGTTGGGCGCGCTCGAGAACATTTCGGAATCGCTCTCATTTCTTTCAAATTTCCATATAAAGTCGTATGTCGGAAATCGAGCAAATGCCTTCAAAAAGGCGCTTTTCATTTCTTGACTCATCAATTTGGTGTCCGTAACGGTTCCAAACGAGAAAAGCACCACGCCATCTTTCGCATTGTCAAAAATTGACTGGACTTCGGGAGCAAGTATGGATGTTTTCGTTGGCAATTTGTCGAAAACGCCGGAAGCAATGCCGCCAATGTAAATGACCTTGTGGGATGTCGGCTTTGGAAGTTCGAAGAATTCGTTGCCATTCACGAAGAATAACGAAACGTTTTTAGCTAATATGCGTAGTGGCGGAAATCCAGGACCATATATGGCTTTGAAAAGTGGTTGCTGCAATTGTATTTATTGATATACTACAAATAAGTAGTGTTTCTAAACTTAAAAATTATTTTCGCAAAAAAATAATTTCAGATTTTATTTTTGAGTTTTTTAATTTCTCATATGCTTAAATATTTTCTGACACCTGACGCAAAAAATTTCATTCTTTGATACTGATTAACCATATTACAGTTAAAAAAGCTGACCTGAAGATTGTGAAGCTTTTCCCTGAACATGAAATATTCGTAAGCGTCAGTGTAGAAATTCGATATTCTGTCCCAGAAATTCATATTTGGCGCGTTGACTGAAGGCGCATAGTAATCTGCAAATAAATATTCAATGGGAACCTTTGTCATTTGCAAACAAAAATTTACTTACTTCCATATGAGAACCGAAATCTCGGACATGTCATCTTAGAGATACCTATACGTATCTCGAAGCAAACTCGGAACATATCAGGAGTGGGCTTTGGTTCGGTATTCGGTACTTTTTGGCCAATCGGTCTTCGGCTTTTTAAAATCCCAATTCGGTGTTCGGCAATTGAAAAATGGACCGAGGCCAGCCTCTAGAACATACCAATTTGGGGAGAATCGGGGAAATTACTAAGCGCACCTATTTCTCTAGAGTTCACCAAACGCGATGACAAGTTGCTTACTTGTAACATAGCTCGAAATGACCGGAATTCCAAATGGAGCACCGGCCCAGCCAGTCATTGAAAGAGCACACGTGCTAATTGTAGTCTTCACTCCGATGACGTGGAATATGCCGAACATGCATGAATCATAGCTCTCGGTTATGCCGACATCGTAATTTTCGTTTGCGAGTTGTTGAAGCAAAGGTTGTTGCTGCTTCAAAAGTTCTGAATAAAGTTTTTGTAATACTTAACCTTAACAATATAATACCTTCAGGATTTTAAAGTGTATTATTATCAGACATTCCGCAAAATAAATAAAAATTGCATTCTTCCAAAATTTAAACATTTACCTTCACACGCCCCCACAAAAAAATTGTTATATGAGTCTTGAGTGCCATCCAAAAGAGTGTTGCCTGCGGCCCCTGCGAATGGGCTTTTCGCAAATCCCAGCTTCAAAATATCGTCTCTTGTTTCTGGCGATCTGTTCACTCGAATGACCTTTGCCTTATATGTCCCATTGTAATCGCAACGCAGAGGATTTAGAGTAAAAATCAGGACGTGCTGAAAGTGTACTTTGGCAACCAGTTTAGTAGGACTTAGTTTTTCGGTTGCTCAAGAACTATCACCTCAGATAAAAAAGTTTGAAGTAAAAGGTCTTCAAAATGCAAGATACTTTGAATCAATCAAATTCAAGCCCTAGTGGTTAAACTTTTCTACCAACTCGGGAGATAAATAAATTTACGGTAAGGATAACAGAACGCAGAAATAAATCCACTCAACAAAAACAACGCACCACTTCGTGACCCGTTTCCACAAGCACGTCCGCTAATTTCCCTTGAAATTGCATGTGGCTGTATCCCAAATCGGGATTGTAAATTAGGATTTTTAGCCTTCTTTTTCCGTCTGGAGCATCTTCGGCTTCAATGATGTGTGCGGCTATCAATAGTAGAATGATAATTATTATAGAATTTATGAATAGATCAGCCATTCTTGACTTCTGTTTAGGACTAATGGGCAAAAGGGGCAAGAGGGATAATGCGACAGATGTCTGCCAAAGGTATCTTTCACCTAGTGGAGTTCCCGGCTGCTTTCAGGGCATACAATGTCCTTTAAATAGTCTCCTTTGATTGCGAAATTCTCGTGCACGGCTGTGAAAGGACTTGGAGCGAGATAGAGAAGCTGGATAGAGAGAGAGAGGCAGGAGAGAGAATAACACATTAGAATGGTTAGAGAAAACAAACATTGTATCACTGTTGAGAGAAAAGACCGCCCTTTGTCCAATTCAAAGTCAATGGAAATAATTTAAGTATTGATGTCATTGCAATCAAAATTCGATTGCAAAACATTTCGAAACTCTATAGTATTTTTATGAAACATTTCCTTGTTTTCCCTTCATTCTTTATTTGAGCATGCACAACATGTAAACTTTCGTATCATTTCAAATCAAATATATATGATTTCCTTTGAGAGTACGAAGAGATCTTTTGAGGTTCCATCAAGAGTAAGACACTCGGAGGTATTCCACTTTACATTTAACGTAAAACGAGCCGTCCGGTTGAAGAAGTAGCGGCACAACGTCTCGATCCACAGCGAATACATGAGCTCCTTCAGGATTCTGTGTAGCGTGCACCTGGAATCGAGTCTCATCAGCCATGATCACATTCAGATCCACTTTCGCTCCAAAGACGTCGTCAGATCTCTAAATTAACAAATTTAAGTTATTATTTATTTACAAACATATTTGCATAGAAAAACAAAATATCAGTTTTAAACAAAAAGCAGATTTAAATCTCAACTTTTGGCTGTTTAATTAAAATAATCGATTTTTACCTTTTGCCGGTTAACAACTATATAAATCTCGAAATTGAAAACTTAAACGCATCTTATTAAACAATTATTTAGAATTCACACCTCATATTCAAGCCTCCCGACTTTGAACCCAATATTGCTTCGGACTCCGAATTCCTCAAATCCATAAGGAAACATATTGAGCTGCCACATGTTATCAGGATCATCGGCAGTAAACGGCTTTGACTGAAAACATTCCTTGATTCGATTGGGCCTATCGTTCATTACATCCAAAAGCACTCGAAACTAAAAATGTTCAAATATTGAAACATAGAAAATATTTGAAGAAAATCTTACGCCTCTATATTTGCAACTGAGAAATGCAGTATGCTTCGTAAATTCCATAACTTGATGAGAGGACGACTGAAAATTTATTATTACTAATCTTACCAAATTTCCAATGTAAAATTTTTGAGATTAAATACTGCTTTAGAATCCAAAAATATTGTCAAGTCTAAAACCCCTAACAATTAGATATATAATTTATAAAAGATCCGGCGTATTGGTCCTACATCCGTATATTCACAATTCTTCCCAAAGTTTATTTGAAACACGTCATTTAGACGTACAAGTAAATTTTTCTAGAAATTCTTTTGAAGTTCTTTAGTAAGGAATTCCATTTTCGTTAACGTAGTACAGAGATAATGATAATAATACAAAAATATCTTAGCGGTGCCCTCTAGCGCAAATCTTCCGAATTTATAATAGTATAAAGTTATTTAACAAAAATTTCGCTCACATCGTTATCCTCCAATTCCGGCATTTTAGGCCAACTATAATCAACTTCGACATGTTGGGGAGGCATTGCTTTGCTCAAAATATTCTCAAGATTTACTATGGATTTGCTTTCCCACGGAGTCCATTCTTCTGAAGATATTAAAGCAATTATAAAAGCAGTAGTTGTAGACTTTTCATTTTATTTTAAGTGCAATAATGACTTACCAAATTCCTCTTCGGGATGCTCGGAAATTGTAGTGCCTAAAATAGAACTTTGATCTTTTCAAGATATTTATATCTGATATATACATGAGGGTGATATGATCGCACGAGGGGTCTGTAATGGCAAGTCGTATGGAAGCGGGTTGACTTTCTGCTGCGCCGGTTGTTTCAATGCTTCGGAAAAGGTTTTGCCTTGCATTTTCCAGACACATTCCTCATTTGTTGCTGGCATTTCGCTCAAAGCAGGAAAAGCACCTAAAATACAAACGATAAAATCTAGGTTTCCTTGTATTATTTGTATCCACTATTTATATTTACAATTGTATGCAAGTTCTCGAAAAATTTTTGGGGCCGGACTTATAAAATTTTGGCGAGGACATAATTCGTCCATCATATTTCAGAATTTTAAATATAAATGTCCATTTTAGGTGCAATGGAAACTTACTTGGAAGAAGATGAACTGGCTCCTGGATTGTCGTTCTTTCAACATAGTCATCTGGATCCGATTCATCTTCATATACAGATTCCGTTTTGAATCTCTCGACCACTTCTAAAAATATTTTATTATTTCAAAGCGATTTTCGAAGTGAATTAATACCAATTGCTGGATACTCTTTCCTGCTCATTTTGATCGCCCGAGTAGCGGCATGACCATCTTTTGATCCCAAATTAACCGCAGGTAATTCCTTGCGAGACTTTTTCTTCTTGGTCTTAGGCATTGGTTGTGTGGTCAGTGGCTAAAAGCTTAGGGATTAATTATAGTCATTATTAGAAAATATAATAAAATACTCATTGTCACACAAAATGATATCACTACTTCATCGCACGGTATATTAAAGCTCTAACATTATAAAAAGTTACCATCTTCACTTCCGGCACAAAAACAATTTTGCCTCGACCACAGTGACAATCCAGGAAATCGAATATTAATGGAAGACCCTTCTTTTGCCACATGTTCGCTTGACAATTCTTCTCAGGCCAGTGCCGACCCCTACCTGAAAATAACAAATTGGAATATGTAACATCACCAGAAAAAAACCTATGCTAGCCATGTATTCCACAAGCTTCCCTTGCAAACGGTCAAAGCATTCTCGGTGAACCAAATCTCCGTCGCATGGACAACTCGCATTGCCACAGGTCATTTTCACGCCATCTTCGAGTGATTCCGGGAGAGGAGAATCTGAAAATTTGAAATGAAAAGTTTTGAAATTTATCTTCATAAATAGAATTTAATAATTAGATGGCAGTTATCAGTTATGTAGTGTGAACATGTTTCCCAAATGGATAACTTGAAGCTTAGACTCTCTCAATATGTCTCTTCAAATGTGCTTATTCAGTAGCGTAGAGCCAACGCTTCTATTTGAGATGATTCCGGTAAAATATTGGATAACAAATTGGATAACTACGATTATGATACGGCCCCTCTTGAAATAATTTCCCGTTCATATGGATCCAATTGTGGAGACACAAAATCGCAAATATTTACATTCGGTAATCCCAGAACCCAAAAATGATTATCCCGAATTCTAATCAAATTCATTTATTTTTCACTTAAATTTAAGCCCAAAAAGCACCAACCTGGAAGACAACAATCTATATGCGGGACCGGGCATCCAACATATCCGTTCGCATTTGTACTCTTTTGCCTTTCGAACTGCTGCTGTTGGTGAACCTTCTTCTTTTTAGCGATAAACGCCGCGGACAACCTGAGATTTTAAACACAGAATACTTTATAAAAATGAGAATAACTAACTTTTTCTGTTTATCTTTGCCCATGTTGACGATGTTCAATTATTGACAATGTTCTAGGCGGTTGAAAAAAATGACGACAAAATGACAGAATGTTGCAAATTTCAACAATCCCGGATAACGGTCATTCAACGGTTAGTGAGCGAAGAATATTGAGAAGTTGGCTGAAATAAGAGAAACATTGTGGATGAGAAACATTGTGTGAATAAGTCATAGCCAAAAATTAAAGCAAAACAAATATTAAGGATGCCGGACGGACTATAGGAAAAGAAAAATAATTGACGCCGTAGCTGTTTAAAATTTATATCAAATCAATCAATCGATGGATTAGATACGAGATATCAAACGGATTTCGAAACCGGTGTTGAAATTGATAAGGATATTCAGAAATGCATACCGTGCAATGCATACCTTTCAGAGAAGAATATTTTGCGCCGTTTTGAAAAGTATTCTTCGAATTTAACATTGATTGCATTTTAACGACCATTTTTTATTCACGAAACAGTGCGGCCTCAAGGTCAGATGTGCGAAATCCGAATCTCGTGATTTTGGAGTCTCAAATCGAAAACCTTAACTGCACTTAACCTTGTGGAAAAAATTTTAAAGCTAGGTGAAAGGGCGCGACGCGAAAAATTTTGACTAGAAAGTGTGAAAGCAGCAAACATAATATTGTGGCGTCGAGAATGATAAATCTCGAGAATTTAGTGACTCAATACATTATATGGTTAATAGTTCGTTGATATTAAAGTACAGATAAGGATTAGTAATAAATTGGGAGTTCCTAAAGTAATGTTTACATTCTCTAATACATTTATGAGAATACCGAGAACCGAAAGATTACATACAGTCAATGTTGATTGACAGTAAGTGCCTGTGGGTATTGGGTTACCTGGCACTTTATGAAGGCAGATAAAAGAGTAAAAATCTAATAAACACTTCTTCCGGAAAAGTCCAATTAAAGTAATTTTTTGGTGTTAGTGAGGTGTACACTTCAATTTTGTACGGCATTTTGTTTCTTTAATGATTGTATCGCTTCGAATTTCAGGGATAACTTTTCGTAAAGAAAATGAATACTAAGGCCTAATGCTTATCTTTTCCTCTCTGAACAAGCAATGATTCTCGAGATCATTGACGAGATTCTCGACCTGTAAATGAGATTTGCCCAGAGTAGCCCCAAGTATTGCTGGCCCATTTGACTTAAGGGATTAACAATCTGATATCCTGCTCCCTTTACAACACGAAAACATCCTTGATAGTGACGGATTTCTTGCAGCCATTACATTTTTCGGAATATGAGTGTCTTAAATGAATAAAAAGTTTGAAAAAATGTTATGACAATAGAAATTTGTTGTACCGAAAAGATTAAAAACAGAAACAAATTGTACCATTCATTTTTCGTAATTAAACGTAATAAATAAACTGAATTCGAAAATATAAACTGCACAAATTCGGTTATGATTCATCGCTTGCAATCGACAATCATGCGCAAGCTATGCTAATCAAAACAGTCGAACAAAATTCTCTTGCTGACTTTTGACGGAAGTCCTAGAACGAATGAATGAATGAAATCGTTTATAGGTTAGAAGGCCCTCTCTCAGTTTTTGTACAAAATTGGGCTATTGGAAAAGATGTTGTAGATTAGGACAGAGAAAGAGAGAACGAGTAGGCAGTGAGATTATATCGGAATAGAGCGGAAGCAAAATTAGCATCCAACGAATGTTTAGGGATGGATGTGCCAAGGACAGGCTTGCCAGGAGTTACACCGGCGATCTTTTTTGAGCTGCGATGACTTTTCCGCCGACGCAGTAGAACTGTAATGTTTCTGGAACCCCGGTTGGAGCTATAATATATCCACAGGCGATCACAATCGGATCTGGATGTGAAAGCGGGACTATAAAAAAGAAATAGAGGTACTATCTTCAAAAATTAACAGATGGGCAAATAACAAAAAACCAGACGAAACGGGAAAAGTCAAGTCAAGAGGAAGGGAAAATATGTCAAAGAAAACACCTGAAAATTGAGTAAAACACTTTTTACCTACCTCCCATTAAGTCAGGTGAAGTAAATTTTTCAACCAAATTCAAAATGAATGCCCATTTTCTGTGCGCATGTAATATACAACACTTTCGCCAGCTTGGCTTGGGCAGATATTCCTCCTCCGTTTTTGTGGCGTCGTTGCCCTTTTCACTGGCAACTAAAGAAAATCAAATCAGAAAGCGAAGAGAGCTTTTGTTTAGGAAAGGACATGAACCGGGCCAAATCGATTGGTTCAGCATAGCGAATTTGGCCGAAGTAAGAAAAAGTATGAATAATGAATAGGGATGGGATCTTTAGGTCCCAAAAATCGCATTTTAGGTACCTAAAAAGGTCCCAAAAAAGGCCATTTTAGGTCCCTTTTAGGTCCCACCAAAATGGTCATTTTAGGATGAAATTTCCCCAAAATTCCCCAAAAAGGTCATTTTAGGACCGTATTTGTGGGAGATTTTGATCAAAATTTGCCAAATTTTTAAAAATTTTTATAAAATTCAAATATTTTTCGAGAAATTTTTCCAAAATTTTTTCCGGCGCCGCCGACGGCGGCGCCGGAAAAAAATTCCAAAGGGGGGACCCTATTGATTTTGGGACCTAAAATTTCTCAAAAAAGGCCAAAATAGGTCTTTTTAGGTTTTTTAGTTTTTTTTAGGTTCGGACCTAAGAATCCCATCCCTAATAATGAAGATTTGGTTTTATATAAAACGGCAAATGAATGAGAAAAATGAATAAGCTGGATCAGAATTATGATTTCAAATTGTAATCAAAGGATTATGAAAAGCATTCTTAACAATCAGAATGATTTATTCTGAGTTTTTGACTCGTAAGAATTAGATATTTTTAACGGATACGGTACAATAGCAGAGGAAATATTCAATGTAATTATTACAGAAGCTTTTTTAGCACGTCAAATTACAAAAATTATGAAGCATATAGTTTAACGGACATATATCTATTAGTTTCATACATTATTAAGAATAACTACATACAATTTGCAGGATGTAACTTCCTACAAATTTGTGGTATCCCTCAAGGCGGAAACGCCAGTCCTATAATAGCAGATCTTACATTGACCGCTATGGAGCTTAAATATATGAAGTCTTGCTCCAGCGAAACACTACTAAGAGAAATGTCACTTTCATTCCGATATATCGATGATATTTTATGTTTAAGTAAATTTTTCAAAGAAGAAACAATTAAGATATACGGAAATGTATTGGAATTAAACCAAACTAGTAAAGAAAATGAAACAGCATTTCTTGACCTTTACATAAAAATAAACAAAGGTACAATACAATACCAAACCTACGATAAAGCTCGGGACTATAATTTTGAAGTTATAAAATACCCGAAATTTGATAGTTGCATTCCCAAAAACATGATTAGCAATATACTAATCACGGAAGTAATTAGATACAGTAAAACTAACAATACTATAGACAAACTCATGTATAATCTTACATTATTATTTGAAACTTTCAAAAAGAATGGCTGCCCTGATCATTTTTTAAAAAACAATATCAATCGTATCATCGGCAATAAAAAAGAATTTTTAAACCATATAAATAAAGATACTATATCGTGTCTCCAAAGTTTCAGGGCAAAATTTTCCACAACTCCTTAACAACAAAATAACAAACTATAATCAATATACTGTCTTACTCCAAAAACGATTAATTACTCTAATTTCAATACGAATATATCCTACCACGACTTAATAATTCAAATAAGAACTGTCCCGAAAGGATATTCAAAAGCATTTTCACCCAAAAGTCTAATTCTACTTGCTTCAATTTCTCTTACAAAATCGACTGATCCTCATCATTAATTAACAGAATCAATGAATTGATGGAATAATTACATTTATTTAACAAATTGCTTGTATTTATTATATGTACTAATAAATTTAAAAACTATCTTAATTTTAAACCTATTTGATTACAGGTTCACTCTCCAAGACATCCTAATCTCAATGCAAGTCGAGCAAATTATGGAAGACATCTCTGAAGCCCACGACAAGAGTTCCAGCGAGCCGAGCGCAAACCAGACTCCGGTGACCATTGCAACTAACGTGGATAATGGACAAAAGCGTAACGAGAAAAGACAGGTAAAAAGTTTTAACATTCGATCTGACACTCTAGTAAGAGTAAAATAGTGTCAGATAGGTTCTCAAAATTCCCCTTAGGGGTGATAAAACTTGTTAATCTACGTAGGCATCTACTGATGAGACTCAACCTTCGTAGTATTAGGATAGTTCTAACCGTCTAGGTTCAGAGTCGAAACGGTTAGATAATCATTTACCTCTTACATCACTCTTTCGTACTCTCCCAAATAATATTATTCACTAGTAACAAAAAGTAAAAATTAATACAAAATATATGTTTAAGGAAATTGTTGAATGAATATTTTTAAGAAGGATATAAGTGACGAAATTTGCAAGTAAAATCGATTTGTATGTGATAAACGATATGATAAGAGATATTATAATGAATAAATTTTAAAGCAAATCGTGGCGCCGTATAATTAGTGCGGGAATTTGAAGAAAAATTTGCGCAAATTACGTTGAATTGGAATTTTATTTTTTCCATAATTACAATTCAAAAATTGCTATTGAGCCAAAAAAATGCGAAAAATATTTATTTGGCCCGAAAAAAGTACACAGATAACATTATTCCATTGATTGTGCTTTGTTCATTTACTCTTCGGTAATCAATATTGTAATGTCGCTGGCATTAGCCGATTCAATGGCCAATGATTCAATTCGCATAACATTATCACACATCATTGCGAACGTATTAGCTTTGCTAGCCGACCTTTTCAGCGATTGTTGCGAATTATGTTGCCATGTCTGTGTCGAGAATGGAATACAAACGCATTCACAACTGAAATACTTTTTCTCGTTTCTTACTTAGGGAAATAATTTGGGTGACCCACACGTGGGGGACGAACGCTATTGGCCAAGTCACTGCCCCCTCCCCAACCCCCTCCCCCCAACCGTTAAAAATCCTATGTGAAAATTATGAGTTACCCGTAATTATTAGTTTCCGTTCCAATCAGTAGTTTTTCTTCGAAATTCTCATAATTTCTTCAGAGCAATTCACAGTCGCAAAATTGTTTTGACTGTTTTCCACTGCAAACCATAGCGATGAATTGATATATTTTTGATGCATTGAAATCAATCCTTGATGGGAATTTGCAGAGGCAGACTAAATTCTTTCTAAAGGTTTATTGGCCGTCGGAAATGGACGTTGCTGTAATAGAAAATGTCCATTTACTTTTTACTTAATAATAACGAAATAAGGAGACTAGTAGAGAAATACAACGGGACTCTCTTTCTCTAATGCTGGCACTCCACGATATAACTAAAGTTGGCTGGTTAACTAAGAATGTAACTACAGCCTAAACTTAGGTCATATGGACACGTTTTTCTTTTCCATTTCAAATCCGGCGAATTAATGCGGGGTGCATAAAGTGATCATAAGTATGTAAATTTGGTAAATACCTGTATTTTCTTTGCCCACCTGTTTCTGGAAAGAGGAAAAGATTAGCACTTTTCTATGTGTTTCGTCCGTGCAATCTCTTTAAATTTCTTGAACATTTTCAACCCTAACATTGTGGAAATGTTTCTTTGTTATGCGCATCGAACAGATCTAACATTTCCATCATCAATTATCATTTTATTCTCAACACCTTCAGACTCTCGAATAGGTAGAGGTTATAAATCAGGTGTGCATTGCAACCCAAAAAGTATTTGTGCTGTATTTCACCGCAAACCATTTTCATTCACAGTGCACCGTTCACTATCGCGGTCAACAAAACAAAGTTTTAATGACAGCTCTCCTGATCTATGGGCCATCTTGAAGATTTTAGTGCGCTTGAGATTGCTTTGAACAATGATGAGAATAATGTTATTATGACTTTAACTGCTACTAGCCATGGGGGAGTGCCTTAGACACTCGATTTTTGGGCGGTATTTTGCCAGGGTTGGGTTGTACGACCGTCTTGGCCTTCGGCCGCTCCAGGGGACTGATTATGGGAACTGATTTTGACTGACAGAAATAAGCACCCCTTAAGAATGCGGTCCCGGAAAATTTTGGACTACTTTGGCATATATAGAGCTCAAATTCGGATTCCCCGCTAAAAAATACCTAAAATAGGTACATTTAAAGATTAAGCACCCCTAAGAATGAATTGCAAAAAATTTTGAACTAACACGGCACAACAGCCAAATACTAGATAGGTGGATATTACCGCTAAGTACCACTTTGGAATCCTTTTCGGAATTGGGGTAAAAGAAAAAGTAAAAAATTTGAAAAGCGGTCAAGCCATAAGGTTGAGCGCTTGAATGGACAGCTTATTCGAGATACGTCCAGAATAAGACATTGTTTAACTCACCGTTGACTGTTTCGTTTTCAATTGCAGTTTTCTCTTCAAAAAACAGATCAGAATGGCCATTTTCTCCGTATCTTTTCAGCCTTGTGATACTTCATCGACACTCCTCCTCCATCATCCGCATCACTATTACGCAGTGTTGTCGCGATTCTCAACCTCTTCCGTCCACACTCCATACTATCCAAAACCATTGAACCTTCAGATCACATCAGTCCGCCCAAAACCGTTCAGAATGGACGGCCGTTATAAATCACGTGCTCGTCCCGACGAGTATCTTTCTAGGTCTCAAGTTTCATTGCAATACAGGTGTTGATCGCCAAAAACAAAGCCACCTGCGCTGATTTTCGGCCCATTTCGCAAAATTTCACACAACAAACTCGCCTCGTGGTCTTATGAGATGATCATATTGGTGCGCGAGGTCACACACAAGGTCCGATCATTCACGTTTATTCACTCGAAGAATATTGCGCTCTTCTATAGGTTTCATATGGGATATTGCGTTGAGTTTCGGTCAATACTGATTTTGTTTGAATAAGTTAAGTAAGTATAAGTAAAAAGTTATGAATAGTTAAATGCCTCTGGCCTGGTAAAACAAATAAATTTCACCACAAAAATACCATAATTCGTCCCCTTCAGTTTAGTTCCTCTCCTCAAACATAATGCCAACACAATGCTTGCGGGCTCGCTTGTGCTATATACCGTAAATCCTCCAATAAGTCCCGCCCCCTCAATTAAGTCCCCCCTCAAATAAGTCCCCCCCTAGACCCCCAACGAAAAAATAAGTCCCCCCCTCAAATAAGTCCCCCCTAAAATGGGTATTTTTCCAAATTTTTCCAAGTTTCAAATTTTTGGCGCAATTTCAAATTTTTTGGCGAAAATTTGAATGTTTATTGCAAATTTTGCTATTTTTTACAAAATTTTGTCAAAAAATTGAAAAATTTGCTAAAAATTGGCGAAAAATCGATCAAAAATCCAAAAAATTCAAATTTTTGGCCAAAATTTTTCGACGCCAATTCAAAATTGGTTTAAATTTTCAAAAATTTTCCCAAATTTTGCCAAAAAGTCCCAAAAATTTTCGCCGCGCCTTCGGCGCGGCCACGAAAAAATAAGTCCCCTCCCTCAATTAAGTCCCCCCTCAAATAAGTCCCCCCCCAGACCCCCTACGAAACAATAAGTCCCCCGGGGGACTTATTAGAGGATTTACGGTATCTCGTCGTTTCACGTAAGAAAACTCCAATGCCAAAGTTTGTCATTGAAAATATCGAAGAAAATTGAGTTTAAAAATTTTTTGAAATCCCAATAATAAGTCCTCAGGGAAACTAATTAGAGGACTTATGGTAAATGGTTTTATTTTGTAAAAATTATCTGTGGTAAAAACTGCTTTGGACTAGCTCGTTTCTTAATGCGCTGTTTTTAGCTTCCGTTTTAGCCGGATAGCTTCAGGTTCTCTATTTATTTTTGTCAAATTTCTGTCAAATTATTTTTTCCAAAAAAAGACGCATATGCGGCCAATGTCATTAAAAATCGTCAGAAAATTTTTATGAACATCTCAACATTTTGCACCTAGGTCTTGAGCTATTTTCATCGCCCAAAGTATCAGTTTCTGGATCTGTTTTCTTCTTTCTCTTCACAAAATTCAATCACTGGCTTCATTCTCCCACACTCCCTAAAACGCAGCCCGAAAAACGGTCCCACCCATTTTTTTGGCCATTTTCTAAAACAGCGCCCTTTCAGTTAGGTGACAACTTTCTGATCACCGCAAAAATGATAACACCTCGTGGCCTCTTACAGTTTCTTTTCTCCGCAAATCCACCAATTTCCCGCAGCAAATGATTATTTATCGGTCGCGCCCTTAGTTTTGAAGTCAGTTTTGCAGTGTGACTCCTTCTCTTCTCGATTTCACGGAAAAGCATTCATCATTTGATTCCATTTTCAAAAAGCCGCAGGCGTTTGCTTTCGTCTGCGTTAGAGTGCAATTGATCCGCCGCGTGGACTTTTACCTTTCACGTGGCTTTTGACGCAAAAAGTGAATGTTTTGTGATTTTTGAGCGGAGAAAAGTTAAAACGAAAATTACAAATTTTACAATCATAAACTATGCAGCAATTTGTAAAATCATCATTTTACGTTTCGTAAGATTCATGATAACTTTTTCTTAACTGGACTGTGGCAAGCACAAGCACAAGCTACTTATCACTCTTAGTTATCATTACTTCTACGTCAAGCTCAAAAACTTAAATAATCCCTATTTTAAACTATTTTTGCAACATTTTCGCCCATTATCGCAATATTTCTGCCATTTTAAACAATTCCAAACCCGCATGTGAAAGAGAAATTGATCTATGCCCACCAATAAATATGCACGGGCATCGAAACTGCCCCAGGCGCTTTCTTGTTGGGGTCTGAGCAAAGCGTATAACTTTTTCTTTGTATCCACGTGAAAGCGTGAAGCGTCAAAACGAGCGGTTTTCATGTGAGCCTCGTGCCTTTTGCCCTTTCTGTCTTGCTCCATAACGGAGCTCAGGGCGGATCTTGTTGCTTTTTATGCGTTCGCAACGTGCTAATAGGCAGAGGAAATAGTACAGGTCTCTGCTTCTCTGTCATTCCGCGTTTGGTGCAAATTGTTATCCTTTGCGACTTTCTTTGACATTATTTCGCAAAAGGTTCCAAAAATCCCGAAAATGATAAACTTTCTATTGCAGACATTTTATTCCCTATATCAAGATTTTATTGGAAGCAAATCCACGAAAATGGTAGCTCACAATTTCCTGCTCGACCCTGAGGCCATAGAACGAGATGCTTTGGGTAACGCGCCAGGTGAGCCCGCTCTTCACGAAGCGACGCCCCATGGCATGGGCATTGAGAATACGGCAATGCCTACGGCCACGAGTTTGAGGGAGGAAGTGAGTCATGACGACATCACTATGACAGGCATTGAGCACTCCAACCAAGCGTAAGTGTACGAAGCAAAAAAGAAAAATAATCGATACCGTTATTTGATTTTTCAGCAAAGTTATATTAACATGAGTCAATTTCAGTTACAATGTGCCTGAAGGGAAACGACTTTTGCTCTTGGACGGATACAACTTGACAGTCGAAGATTTAGTCGATTGTTCAAAGGATCTCTGTGTTATTCAGGTGAACCGTTATTCAGTGTCTTGCTTAATTTTATAATTTTTTAAGTATTTTTATTGTAAAGTTCCTTTTCAGCTATCGGAAAATTCCAAACAACACGTCCGAGAGGCTCGGAAATTCCTTGAGAAAATTGCGAGAGAGCACCGAAGTAAGTATTTTTCTGTTATTTTTGAACCAACGATTTTCAGGTAGGGGCATTTAATTAGAGCGCTGCTCTCAAAAATGCTCAAATTTTTGACATGTGCTCTGTAAGAAACAAAGTTTTGTATTCAAACATATTTCCAAATTTTTAGTTGTCTATGGAATTACGACAGGTTTTGGCACTTTTGCGAACGTCGAAATCAAGCCGGAGCAAATTAGGTTCAGTTTTTATTAGACACGTGAGCATTTGACGTGAATGAATCTAAACTGCTTCAGGCAGCTTCAACTGAACCTCATTCGATCCCACTCCACCGGATATGGCGAAGCTCTGGAGCCCTCCAAAGCCAGAATGCTGCTGGCTCTCCGGATAAACGTTCTGGCAAAGGGCCACAGCGGAATCTCGCTCGAGAATGTGGAGAAGCTTGTGGCTGCGTTCAACGGTACTTTTCACTGGTCCAATTTTTGGATTCTCCCAAATTTGAAATTTCTTTTCAGGAAAAATGTCCCAAAAATATGAGATTTTTGCATTGTGCAATATTCCTTTTCCTTCACGTTTGAGACTAAAAACCGAACAAAAATGTAATTTAACACTAAAAACGGTACACAAGTCTTTCGATCAGAAGACAGAAAATTTAAATATTTGGTCAATAATTTTCTTCGAATTTTGTAGAAACTTTTTTCTAAATAATTTAAACATTTTTGGTTGTTTTTAGCCTTTTGTGTCTCATACGTGCCGGAACAGGGCACAGTCGGCTGCTCCGGCGATCTGTGCCCCTTGGCTCATTTGGCCTTAGGACTTTTGGGCGAAGGCCGCATGTGGTCACCTTTAACAGGGTGGGCGGACGCGGCTCATGTCTTAGAGGTGAACGGCTTGCAGAAAATGGAATTGGGGCCGAAGGAAGGATTGGCTCTGATCAATGGAACGCAAATGGTGTCCGCTATTGGAAGCATGGGTGCGTTTGAAATAATTATCGGTTTTTAAAACTTGAATAAGGGAATTGTGATTTGAATTGAATTTTTTGGCATTAAACTATTCTAGACAATTTTTTTTAATTTCTTATATGAAATTCTATATAAACTCCTCCCCCGCCCCGATAACCCAAAAGAACCGAATTGGCACTATTGTATCTCTCTAATCTGTGCATATCTGATTTTAATTTTTTTATTCAGCGTTGGCAAGAGCCGAAAATATTGCCAGACAGGCCGATGTGATCGCGGCGCTTAGTTTGGATGTGCTGAAAGGGACAAGTCGTGCGTATGATGCAAGTAAGTGTCCATGTTTATCCTTTTTGGATCCTAGAACCATATTTTCAGACGTTCACCGTGTGAGACCTCACAAAGGCCAAAATATTGTTGCGGGCCGACTTCGAGCTTTGCTCCATTCTGATCTGAATCGGTCGGAAATTGCTGGTACGTTACTTTCTCATTTTGCTGTTATCAAATTTTTAAGAAACGTTATTAAAAAAGATTTTCTAATGGAACATTTTGCACTAATGCAGCTATAATTCGGCACTATAATACCACTTTACGTTACTTTCTAATATAGCAATATTATATTTTTAGAAATTAATACACTTAAGCCTTCAAAATTTTAAAAATCGACGAGCCAGAAAGTTTCGCATTAGAACAAAATCAGAATAATTCTTATTTAGAATCTCACCGCAACTGCGGCAAAGTCCAAGACGCTTACACCTTGAGATGTGTTCCGCAAGTCCACGGCGTTGTCCACGACACTATTGAATTTGTGAAGGGCATAATGTCCACCGAAATTAACTCAGCCACAGACAATCCTTTGGTTTTCGCGGAGATAGAGGAAATCATCTCCGGCGGAAATTTTCATGGCGAATATCCCGCAAAGGTAAAAGACTATAAAAAGTAAGTAATCCAGGATGTTTCTTTTTTCAGGCTCTGGACTACCTCGCAATTGCTGTCCACGAACTGGCCCAAATCAGTGAGCGTCGTCTCGAACGTCTCGTGAATCACGAGCTTAGTGGCCTGCCAACTTTTCTGACCAAGAATGGAGGACTCAACTCCGGATTTATGACCATTCAACTTTGTGCTGCCTCTTTGGTCTCAGAGAACAAAGTTCTTTGTCATCCGTCTTCCGCTGACAGCATTCCGACCAGCTGCAATCAGGAAGACCATGTTTCTATGGGAGGATTTTCCGCTAGAAAGGCTTTGAAGGTCGTGGAGCATACTGAAGCCGGTAGAAATTAAGCTTTCGGATTTGGTTAAAATAACAATATCTGAAGAAAAAATTTGAGAGAAATTCAATTGCCATTCAAAATTCCTTGGATCATTAATAATATCGGTCACAAATTGGTTTACTTTCAAACTTTTCAGTACTCGCCATGGAATTGCTTGCAGCCTGTCAAGGAATGGAATTTTTGAAACCACTAAAAAGCACAGATACACTCCAGAAAGTCTACGATTTGGTTCGGACAGCGTCGGCGTAAGTCAATTTTGGAATAAATTGGACCGAAATTAAGATTTCCGAAAAAAGATTTCTAAGATACTCCAAAATCTAAAAACTCCAAAAGTAGTCAATATCTGGTTCAGGCCTCTGGAAGAAGACCGCTACATGCAGCCTGAGATTCAATCCGTTATTGAACTAGTCCGGCAAAACAAGGTCTGGGAGGTTGTGGAGCCGCACTTGTCGCGGATGAGTCACCTCGAGTCTCACATTCCCGAGTTATTGCGACAGGAAGCAGACAGTCCTACGGCCAAAGCTTTGAACCAACTGGACTTTTCAAGAATGCTCCAATAATCACTCCGATTACTCACATTTTATCTATGAAATGATACTCAATAAAATGTTTATTTTTGTGCTGTGTTTTGGTTATTTTGTTTCAGAGTTTCGTTTTCTTCATTTTGGCACTCTGGGATTTTCGGAGTCTCTGATTTTGAGCACAGCGTCAGTTTCGTGCGCCTTCAAGGCATGTTTGATGTCTTGGTGGTTCTGAAGGGCCTTTCTGATTTTGGTACTCGCATTTATTGGGATTTGATCTCGAGTTCGAGGTCAGTTTTATAAGCACAAGCATATATATATAAGTGCCCGCAGGTCATATTCGATCTTTTTGGAGCTGCTTGAGTACTTTTACAGTATTTCATCCCAAACAAATGTTGAGGCGAAATAAGTAATAAAATCAAAGCCCTAAAACACAATTTTATATATCAAGTTGTATTTTGACTGCGTCATAAACTTATTTCCGCTACCAATCCATTAGAGAACATTCGTCCTAATTGCGTATTTTCTTTTCTCATTGTCGCCTTCTACTTTCAAATCACAAACTCCCAAAACATGCTCGTCGCACTTGATCGAAATAAAAGACGGTGATCACAATCCCGAACTACGGAATGTCGTAGTCAACTTCAATACACCGCGCAATCTTGTCTTTGGACAGACAGAATCAATTGTATTTTTGAAGTTTACGAACTACGGAATGTCACACTCAATGATGCAATTCGGTTCGGCTGACAGAGTTTATTAGAGAACTATTTAAGAACATGTCTTTAGTCTGTCGCTGTTGTGAGGAAGTATTTCTACCGAACTATTTAGTTCCATTTTTGTGGTCATGTTTTAACTATTTAAACCACTTTTTGTTCTCATTGCACCTGACCAGGTGCAATGCTTTAGCTTCTCTATACCTCTACCAGGCAACGACATAAGTTCGTGGACTGGAGATCCTTAGGGTACATTATTATTTATCTCAACAAAATGTTTAGGTTTTGTCTTGAACTGAACCGAAGATGGCAAATTTTCAACTTAAGGCTATCATTTTTCTTTCTACACTATTAATTGTCGAGTCCAATACTAATGCCGGAGATGCATCGATTGATAAAAGGAGGCTGAAGATCCTTTTGAACAATCCCGTCCTGGGATACAGTCACATGCAATTCCAAGGAAAATTGGCGGATCTTTTAGTGGAAGCGGGCCACGAAGTGGTGAGTGTGAAAACTGATAAAAATCCCGCGAGTTTAAAAACTTTTATTTAGCACGTCCTAATGTTCGAACAAAACCCTCTGTTGGGCCACTACAACGGAACCCATAAAGCACAAAAGGTGATTCGTGTGGCCAGGTCACCGGAAACTAAAGACGATATGCTGAAGATGCCAGTCATGAAAAACCCTTTTATGGGAACAAGCAACATGTTTCGGGATGGCATGCTGGACGAATTTTTTGGATTCTTCGAAGGGTCTTGTAAAGGTATTTATTTTTATTGTACAGGGTGGCTCAAAAAAAGTCTCTATTTTGAGGCCTTTATATTTCTTCGATTTTGAACCGACCCGAATGATGTTAATATCTTAAAAACTGCTGCTATCTGAGCTTACTTATATGCAAAAGAGATCTCATTCGTGACCGGTGAATTTCATGGGTAACGGTCCCTCGGAATATACCACACTTTGCAACTTTTTCCATATAAATTGAAATTTCGGAGGCCTGTTTCGACCAGTTTTACAAAGGAATTGATCAAACCAAGGTCAGATTCAGATCCGCCGTAGAATTCTGGGTAAGATAGGCTATTCTACGGCTGTCTACCGAGAATTTTATTTTTTTCCGACTTTTTTGGGCCATTTTTGACACATTCTTGCTCAAAGCTCAGGGAAAATCGTCCCAGACCACCATGCCGTTGACCACAAAGTTGTTCAGTGAGTCGAATACTACCCGAAAAACACATTTTCTCGATGGTAAAAAATTTGACCAATTTTTCCATACCATGTGGTCCCCCACATGGACCTGAAAAATCGCATTTTTTGGTCAAATTTTTTACCATCGAGAAAATGTGTTTTTCGGGTAGTATTCGACTTAATGAACAACTTTGTGGTCAACGGCATGATCGTCTGAGGCGGTTTTCGGCAAGTTTCGGCCAAAAATGTGTCAAAAATGGGCCAAAAAGTCGGAAAAAATAAAATTCTCGGTAGACAGCCGCAGAATAGCCTATCTTACATAGAATTTCACGGCGGATCTGAATCTGACCTTGGTTTGATCAATTCCTTTGTAAAACTGGTCGAAACAGGCCCCCGAAATTTCAATTTATATGGAAAAAGTTGCAAAGTGTGGTATATTCCGAGGGACCGTTACCCATGAAATTCACCGGTCACGATGAGATCTCTTTTGCATATAAGTAAGCTCAGACGTGAGGGTTTTTGGTGTCCCAGATTTGGGTTTTTTTTGTCCCAGATTTTCGGATGTCACAGATTTGGGGTCTGTTGTCACAGATTTGTTTGTCACAGATTTGGGGTTTCGTGTCACAGATTTGGGTTTTTTTTTGTCACAGATTTGATTGTCCCAGATTTGGGTTTTTTTTGTCACAGATTTTGGTTGTCACAGATTTGGGGTCTGTTGTCACAGATTTGGGTTTTTTTTGTCACAGATCTATTTTTATCATCATAATTGCAATTTTTTATATATTCATCAAAAATATGCCATTTCTTTACGCCAGATGACATTTTCTATGAAAATCGAGACTTGCTTGTGTAAAATATAATTTTTATTCAGTAAGCAATAACTAAGCAGCTATACAATATGCACAATATGTGACTAATCGTTTAATTTCCTTGATATCGGGTGACGAGTTGCCTCTTTCTCGGTCGACCAGTGAATTTTGTATTGAGCGGCAGCGCTGCAAATTCTTCCGGCCATCGAAACTCCCCCTTTTCGTGTTTCACCAGCAAAATATGCTTGCATAATTCTTTCTTGATACCTGAAATATTATTTACAGTTTGCAAATCATAATCTTAGTTTTATTCAAACTTACCGATTTGACAAGTGCACAAAAACGCTTCACGTTCTCGAGCTTTAACGGCATGGTACTTGAATCGTGTGTCCTTGTAGTCGTTCCAGTTGGTGAGGTAGGCATCCAAATTTGTGCCAGCAACGTAAGCGGCGATCCATGACTGACATTCAGGTGCGCTGTACAAAGTCCCGGTTGCAGGCAAAATATATCTAAATTTATTCAGTTTACTCCCTTATTTTGAATATCTAAAATAAAACCTTGTTCCCTGATGGGCCATAGTTCTGCGCTCTTTACTCAGAGTAAAAGCTTTGAACAAAACATCCCGATCGATTTTGTAGTCCACGGCAGGGGTCTAAACTAGTAACTTGGATCAAGGATAAAAAATTCAAGAAACCTGAAACTCAGGCTGACTACTCCATTCTGCTGGAATTTTTTCGGCTGCTTCCACGAATTGACTAAATGGTGTTTGACGGCGGAAAACATGACGATCCTTCAGATTTTTGTTGGCTGATTCTAAGCCGCTGTTGTTGGAGATGACAGGGGATGCGCCTTCGAACCAGTTCTTCAGAGGGGAATCAATCCAGGTATTGAAGAAATATGTCGCAAATGAATAAACTTTTTCTCCAATTTCCAAGTCCTGAAAAATAACAGCAAATAATAGCAAATAATAACAGCAATAGAAGATAGATAGAATTTTGCAAGAATTTTATAAGATAGAATTTTGCAAGAAATTGAACTTACCTTGTCCAATTATCCTGTTTATCAGCGAACCATTGCTTGAAATCGGACAAGTTCTCAAACTCTTCTGCAATGTCGTATTCGTCATTTTTTGAGCCAACCTTTCGCCCGCGCTCTTGCGAAACATCCTGGACCAAATCATGCTCGGCTTGCTCATTTTCAGATCGGCGAGGAACAAGTTGAAAACTTCCCTGAAACATAACGATTAATAATGCGATAAATTTGCAAATTAAAACTTACTTCTAATCCACTGCTAGCATGAGAATTTTCAGCTGGTTCGACGTTCTCCTCATTACTGGAATCTTCTGACTCGGTTTCGGTGAAATCCACACGACGATCTGTCATCTGTGATCGGGAAAACTGAAATCAACGGTAATTAACGCGAAATTAGTTTTCTGCGCACGTGATAACAAATAAATTAAAGTAGCGATCAAAACGACAAAACGGAGGGAATTTGAACGTACTTTTAACATGCAAACTGCCATCTAATAACAACTTTGACCAAACAAGTGAAAATTTTAAATATATTGACCAAATAATGAAAAAATATGATCTGTGACAAGAAAAACCCAAATCTGTGACAAAAAAAACCAGATCTGGGACAATCAAATCTGTGACAAAAAAACCCAAATCTGTGACAACAGACCCCAAATCTGTGACAAAAAAAACCCAAATCTGGGACATGAAATCTGTGACAAAAAAAACCCAAATCTGGGACACGAAACCCCAAATCTGTGACATCGAAAACCCTCACGTAAGCTCAGATAGCAGCAGTTTTTAAGATATCAACATCATTCGGGTCGGTTCAAAATCGAAGAAATATAAAGGCCTCAAAATAGAGACTTTTTTTTGAGCCACCCTGTATATTATCTGGATCCCTCGATATTCATTCCTTATTGGTTTTCGCCCATGCGGAAGCAAATTCGGTGCCCAATTTTGTCTTCCAGAAGACGTCTAGCGTAAAAGCTCCACGTTTCAGATAGAGATTCTCCGATTTTGATTTATAGACCATATAAATCTGAGCTCCAGGTTCCCATTATTCAGCGTCCGAAAGCGAAAAACTTCGCGTGTTGGCTGATAAAAATGAGAAAAAATAATAAATTCTAAATGCTTTAAAACATGAGAAATCGCCGATATTCCATTGCGAATGTCAATTTTAGAAATGTTAAAACTGCAGCAACCTCTTCTTCGAGAACTGGCCAAAGAAAAATACGACGTCGGCATAACTGAGGCCTACGATCCTTGCATGTTCGGCATTTTTCATACGCTTGGAGTGAAAACAACGATGAGCACTTTCGCTATTCAAATGACCAGTTGGGCTGGTGCTCCGTTCGGAGTTCCGTCGATTCCAAGTTTTATGATTAGTAAGTTTCAACTATTTTACTTTTCTAATTGCTTTTTGGAATACTCCATATATTTTTTTGGAACGCTGTGTCCAAAGATGATGACACTTGTTTTCATTTATTTCATTTTTATGCCAAAAATTAAGTCTCGTATTGAGATTAAAAATTGGAAAAAGTAGTTTATAGCTTTGGTAATAGATCGTGGTGTCGAATGAGCTGTTTATTATTCGAGAGTTAAATTAGAGGATTAATAGCAAATCATTTATTTAATCTTCCTTGTTTTAGACTATTACGCGCCTACGGTCAGCGGCGTAAATATGAATTTTTGGGAGCGAATTTCGACCTTTTACAATTATATCTTGGAGGATATTTACGTAAAGGAGGGGCTTTATCAACGGCTGGTGCGTTTTTTTCTTGTTTTTTTCTAACTAATTTTTATTAAACTATTGCAAGGATTTTTGGCATATTCACATCATTTGGCCTATTTTATGGTGAAAATTCAAACAGATTATTGACATACGGTAAAAAGTTGGAATTGTATTTTGTAAGTAGTAACAGAATTAAAGCACTTAAAAAGAATTACCTGCAGGTGTTAGTAAAAGTAACATGCAAATTTCAGCAACCTGTCTTCAACTCCGTTTATGGACCCAACTTTCCATCTCTGAAATTCCTTCATAAAAATTCATCGCTATGCTTCGTGAATGGAAACGAATTCTTCGAACTGCCGAAGCCGACTTCTAACAAAATTATTTACATCGGAGGAATCGCTTCGGATATTTTCGAGAAGCCTTCGCCCAAGAAGGTTGCACTTTCTCCCGAGATCCAGTCAATCTTTGACAACACCAAAGATGGAGTGGTGTTATTTTCATTTGGCACTATAACTGACACCAAAGTGATGACAAAAGAAATGAAGACGGCGTTTTTGAAAGCCTTTGGCCGTTTTCCGACGTACGATTTTGTGTGGAAGATCGAACGGAATGCCAATGACTCGGAGATATTTTCACTTGCTCCGAATGTCCACACTTTTGAGTGGTTGAACCAAAGGGCCATTTTGGCGCAACCCAAATTGAAGGTGAGTATTAAGGTTTTGGGCGTCTGTCGGATTGTGCTTGCCTCCCCCCCAATAATCTAGGTTATTTTTTAAGCAGTTGCCACCTAATTCAGAGGAAGAATCATTTTTGTCTCCTTATTAGTCCATAACTAGGGGAGCGCCACAGCGGCTACGCCGCTACCAATTTTTTTTCTGGGTAAAAGGGATAAAAAAATTTTTTCAGAAAAATTTTTTGTACCCCGGGGGTACTCCGGACAGTTTTTTTGATCCCGGATTCGGATTCAGCACCATCGAAAACCCCCGGGTGCAAAAAATCAGCATCGCAGCAGCTTTGGTTCAAAAATGTCAAAGTTTGGCCAAAAAAAACCACTTTTTGGCAAAAAAGGGCCACTTTTTGAGATCTCCGCTCCTAAATTTTTGCGGCTTTGTATACCAACTTTCTGAGACCTACAAAATGAGCTATCACGCACCCCTATAGCGGGGGTACAAAAAAAGTTTTCCTTGTAGCGTAAAAAACATGCATTTTTGCCACTTTTTGGCCAAAAAATGGCACTTTTCAAGATCGCCGCCTCAAAATTTTTTTCATTTCCGTCTAGTCTCGCCGAGACCTACAAAATTAGCTATCACACATCCCTGTAGCGGGGGTACATAATTCTGGGCGTTCCGGACAAAGACGCGTCACTTGCGCTTTAGGGTGATTAGAAGGGTAAAGAACCCTATACTCTACTTTATAATAGGAGCAGGGCATATCCTCAGGATAAAACTTAACGTACGAAAAAGGACATTCCCCTATTGGGCAGATATCTTCTATCCCTTTCAGAAGACTGACAGAAGAGGGCGTTAATAAGAGAAGAGCGTTAATCGGAAAGATGTTTCTATTAGAGAAACAAAAAACATTCACAGTGCATTAATTTTCAGGCTTTTATCACACATTGCGGCTTGAACAGCATGAATGAGGCGGCCTCTGAAGGCGTTCCAGTGGTTGGAATTCCGTTATTCGGCGATCAGCTCTTCAACGCCGCCACAATACCTCATAAGAAAATGGGAGTATATGTGGACATTCTTGACCTTCACTCTGAGAATTATGGTTCAAAAACGATGATCGATGCCCTTGAAAAAGTCTTGCATCAGCCAGAATATTCCCAAAATGCAAAGGTACGCTATTAAAAATTACCGTTAGATTTGAATTTTTTGTATTAGAATCAAAAATTAAAATTTCAGCTGGTCCAAAAGAAGGTTCGAAATATGCCGTTCAAGCCAAAGGAAAAGTTTGTGAAATGGGTCGAATTCGCTGCCGAGTTCCCGGATTTGAACGAATTAAATTTGCCGACCTCGGATGATATGAGTCTGTTCGTGTATTATAGTTTGGATGTGATCTCATTTAGCATTATTGTACTTTTAGCATTATTAGTATTGACAGTACGTTTGAGTAGAACACTTTTTAGGTTGTTAGCAAAGTGCGACCACTTATTTATTTCAAATGTATCTAAAGTGAAAAAGATTGAATAAATTAGTGTACTTTTAATCATTCCATAAGATGTGGTTGCTTTCGCATAAGACATTTGAAAGCTCGCAAACTCATTTGAATTGCATGATCTAGAAAACTTTTCCCGACATTTCATCGTTTAAGTGTAGCATAGACTTTTAATGTCCGCCAAACAAATTCGCAAACAATTTTGAGCCATGTCATGCATTCACTTTATTCTTGTCACTCTGCCACTTAAACTTTGTATTGCAGGCTAAATATTTATTTAAATTCTTTCCCGAAACAACAAACATGGCAACACAATATAGACTTCGTACTTGAAAACTATGACTGGGAAAATGACAAAAATGCTGATATAATCACGAGATCTCTGTACTTGCACGCTATCGTAATTTACTTTTGCCCATTTTCCAAAAATGTTTTGAAACGTAACAGAAATACTAAAGACTAGCCACGTCGGCGCCTCTTGTATCAAAAAGCGTGGCGGCCAATTTCGGCCAAAAATCAAAATCCATGATATCGAAGATTTTTTTTGCCAGGACGCAACTTCAGGTGTTGCTCTATCATACCTGGATGGTGAAATATTCATAAGTCTGTCAATTATTCAGATTTTGGGCTTCAAAGTTGGTATACTTTGCGTTTTTCAGTGCAAAATGGGTCAACTTTGACACCCCAGATTTTAATAATTGACAGACTTATGAATATTTCACTTGTACAGAATGGTCGAGAAACACCTCAAATTTTACTTTTTCATAAAAAATTCGGGATTTCATGGGAATTTTTCAATTTTTTTGATTTTTTTGATTTTTTTGCCCAAAAATGGCCATTTTTGTGTGTTTTGGAGGAAATGCGAATTAGTACGTCGGAAATGGACCGGGATTTTTGGTAGATACCCTATTTCGAGTACGGAGAATCCGAATTTGACCTCAGATCGAGGGTGGTCCCGCCACGAAAGATTGGAAAATTGCGTTTTTTGACGTTTTTGAGCGAAAATTAGCACAAAATGGTGCCAGAAAATTAGTATTGATGGTATTTCATTTTACAGTTCCAAATTTTTAATCAATTGTGGTCCGGTGAACACGAATTTGTGGTTATTTTTAACAAAGTTCGGTATTTTCGCGAGAAAAAAATTGATTGACGGACCTGGGGTTCGAACTTGAGACGAAAAAATCGTCCGAAAATGGCCATTTTTGACGTGATATGAAAAAAATAATTGCAGATTCGGAATCAGCGCATCGAATTACCCCTAAAAACACTCATTGCAGAAAAATTTTCCACCTTTTCAAAAAATCGATTTTTTTCAAAATCCATGTGGTACCCCCTATGGTGAAAAATGGCCAAAAAATGAAATTTTTTTGGAATGTCAGCAAAATGTGTTTTTAGGGGTATTTTGATGCGCTGAGTCCGAATCTGCAATTATTTTTAACGTAACGCATCAAAAATGGTCATTTTTGGGCCATTTTTTTTACCAAAAACGCGATTTTCCCAACTTTCGTGGCGGGACCAGGCAAAATCTGAGCCCGGATTTGAACTCCCCGGGGTCGATTTAGGGGGGTAGGTCGGATTTCCCGGACAAAAACAGGCCTGTCACACTTTTTGATACAAAACCAGGCAAAAGGCGCCGACGTGTAGCTGCGGGGCGGCTCCGCCGCCGCAGCTAGCTTAAAGATTATAATATTAAACATCATGTTCTTATGCATTTTTCTTAGCCATAAGTAATGTACATTTTCATTAAACACTTTTTAGGGGCACTAAAAGGATACCATGCTTAAAAAATGATATTCTCCTGTGAATGAAATAATTCATCTTAAAAGCATATTAAAATTATGCTTAAGCACAACATGCATTAAAAACTGTTACTCGCCATTAACATGGTTAGTTTCAAACAACACGGTGCGGCTTCGCCGCACCGTGTTGTTTGAAGTCGAGTTCGGCCTTTGCATTCTTACATTCACATACTTACAGAATGAAGCTTACAATAGCAAAAGCTTGCGAGTTCGGCCTTTGCATTCTTACATTCACATACTTACAGAATGAAGCTTACAATAGCAAAAGCTTGCGAGTTCGGCCTTTGCATTCTTACATTCACATACTTACAGAATGAAGCTTACAATAGCAAAAGCTTGCGAGTTCGGCCTTTGCATTCTTACATTCACATACTTACAGAATGAAGCTTACAATAGCAAAAGCTTGCGAGTTCGGCCTTTGCATTCTTACATTCACATACTTACAGAATGAAGCTTACAATAGCAAAAGCTTGCGAGTTCGGCCTTTGCATTCTTACATTCACATACTTATAGAATGAAGCTTACAATAGCAAAAGCTTGCGAGTTCGGCCTTTGCATGCTTACATTCACATACTTACAGAATGAAGCTTAGCAGCTACTAAGCCAGACCCGTATCCGCTCCCCTGTCAAAATAAATATAAATTTTGATTTATCGAGCCAACAGGCTTTGAGGCACTTTCCCCCCAACTAAAAATGGTACTCTTAGGCAAAGCCCCGATGCAAAGCATCCCCCATGAGGCAAAGCCCCGATGCAAAGCATCCCCCATGAGGCAAAGCCCCGATGCAAAGCATCCCCCATGAGGCAAAGCCCCTGATGCAAAGCATCCCCCATGAGGCAAAGCCCCTGATGCAAAGCATCCCCCATGAGGCAAAGCCCCTGATGCAAAGCATCATCCCAATTTTAATGTCCTATCCCAAAGGGAAACGAACCAAAGGCTCTCGGACGGCAGTGCAAAGCGCTACCAGTCCCGGCTAAGCCGGCACATACAGTCAGGGAAGGAAAGGCTATATATGAATGGTGGGCGCATACAATAGAGGAAGGGCGCACCTTGACCGACGCACATATTGCTCAGCCTAAGCCTTTTCCTTTGTTTTCTGGATGACCGGGTCAGTACTCAAAAGAGTACCATTTTTAGTTGGGGGAAAGTGCCTCAAAGCCTGTTGGCTCAATAAATCAAAATTTATATTTATTTTGACAGGGGAGCGGATACGGGTCTGGCTTAGTAGCTGCTAAGCTTACAATAGCAAAAGCTTGCGAGTTCGGCCTTTGCATTCTTACATTCACATACTTACAGAATGAAGCTTACAATAGCAAAAGCTTGCGAGTTCGGCCTTTGCATTCTTTCATTCACATACTTACAGAATGAAGCTTACAATAGCAAAAGCTTGCGAGTTCGGCCTTTGCATTCTTACATTCACATACTTACAGAATGAAGCTTACAATAGCAAAAGCTTGCGAGTTCGGCCTTTGCATTCTTACATTCACATACTTACAGAATGAAGCTTACAATAGCAAAAGCTTGCGAGTTCGGCCTTTGCATTCTTTCATTCACATACTTACAGAATGAAGCTTACAATAGCAAAAGCTTGCGAGTTCGGCCTTTGCATTCTTACATTCACATACTTACAGAATGAAGCTTACAATAGCAAAAGCTTGCGAGTTCGGCCTTTGCATTCTTTCATTCACATACTTACAGAATGAAGCTTACAATAGCAAAAGCTTGCGAGTTCGGCCTTTGCATTCTTACATTCACATACTTACAAAATGAAGCTTACAATAGCAAAAGCTTGCGAGTTCGGCCTTTGCATTCTTACATTATCATGCTTACAATAGCAAAAGCTTGCGAGTTCGGCCAAATCGAAAAATGCATTTTGGCGCGAATTCAAATTTTGAATTTCAAATCTGACTGCGGATTCGGATTCAGCATGTTCGAAAACCCCTGCATACCAATTTTCAGCGTTTAAGGTGCATTGGAACGAAAAATCACTTTTTTGGCCAAAAAGTGGCTTTTTGGCTAAAAAAATTAAAAAAATGGCCATTTTAAAAATGTAAAAAGCAAAGATGTCCACCATAGCCTTAAAAATTTTATAAAATAAAATTGGAATTTTTCCACCATTAAAAAGCCTTGAAAATCAAAAATGCATTTTGGCGCGAATTCAAATATTCAAAAAAATCATTTCATATTTTTGTGCACCGAAGAATTTCATGAGGATCATTTTAAAAAAAAGATCATGGAAAAATACCCATTGGATCATGAGATACAGATGTGACATACCCATACACGTAAGCCAAATACTTAAAAGAAGGGATAATTGTTTTTAGATATTTTTAAAGGTCAGTTATTCCAAAATTTCGTCTCATAATCATAACAGATTCTCCGATAATGTTAAAGTACTCAAAACGTTCTGCATCACTTCTGTTTGCACTTCAATGGCAGTGCTGGATGGTTCTCATAGCCACCTTTTTCGTATCCATTTTCGGGATAATTGCCAATTAGCAACGCGATCACGCCATCTTTGTATTCTGGATGTCCTCGGATCTCGCCCTCTTTGCATGCGTCCTGCAGAAGAGTTACACCGTAAGTCTTTTCATAAACACTTTTAATATCGGCCAGGTCGACTTGGGAACGGCTCGCCAAATACCGAATGAAATCGTCGTCGTCCAAGCCTCCGTTTCTTAGACTTCTGACGCCACTCTAAATCGGCGATTTCACATTGTAAAATTACGTTTCCAATGTTGCAATGAACCTGTTGCAACAATTTTTTTCCTGTGAACTGTTTCAAATATATTCGGCTTAATTCTGACGCTACTGTCTCTAACTGTCTCTGTCTGGTTTTTCCATTTCTTTCAAATTTTCAATGTAGATGCAAGATTTTTTTTTGAACTTATAATTGATACAGAAAATTTTCGAATTCAAATTTGTTTGGAAAGTAGACAGGCAATTGCTTAAGCGAGTTGAATTTGAACTAAAATTGCAGCTAAGATTTGCTATCAAGCAAAAATAATATGAAAACATAATTGACAAAATATATAAACGTTCCTTGTTTTATATCTATATCGACTCCATAACTAAGTCGCATGTCTGTGGTGTCTGAGGCCGAAAATGGAACTTTCTCTGCGTTACACCTTTCGGGGCGTGTGATACATCATTTTGCTCCTCGGGAGCTGCCGAGCACAGATCTTCAGGAGTCGGAATGCGTTTCGGCTTCTAGAAGGTTCTAGAACAAAATGGCCTATATAAGCCATTTATCGTGGGAAGCAAGGAAAAGGCCCCAAATTTGTCCCTATATAGTAAATCGACCCGGCTGAGTTCGAATCCGGGGTCAGAATTTACCCTGGAACCTTCCAGAATGTTCTAGAAGCTTCCATGATATAAGCCCGTATGCGCGGCGAAGGCCGCGGCGCACACCTCTCGTATTATCAAAATCTACCAGGTGAGAACCGAAAATCGCGGACTGAGATTTTTAAATTTTGAATTTTGCCGCTCGTTGGCGATTCGTTTCTCTTATATTTTTAGCAAACGGAAGTGAGATAAAGCGAGATTATTGGCTTTGTTTCAACTTTATTTTGATTATGTAACATATTTAGATGTCTCAATATCGTCTTTAACACCTTAAAAAGCATCGAGAATGCTTTCTCTCACTTTCGTTTGCTAAAAAAAATATAAGAGAAACGAATCGCCAACGAGCGGCAAAATTTAAAATTTAAAAATCTCAGTCCGCGATTTTCGGTTCTCTCCTGGTATATATCAAAATTTTTGTTATTTTGAATTTTTGCACTCGACCACTGAGTTCAATAGTGCAATGAATCCGATCCAATGAATCCGACTTAACGCTGTGAACCAGAATCAATTGAAAGTCATCAAGCATGGACTCACGTTCATTGCTTTGTGAAAGCGCTCCGCAAAGTATTTGCTCATGTTTGATGCTACTTGACAAATGGTAAGAAGAAGCTCTTGGTAGTCATCCTTAAACCTTTCCCTTATGAGTGTCTCGAGAGTAATGCTTTTCTTCAGTGCTAAACGAGCCATGACTGCGCGGATGTGAGCATAGCTCCGTTCGCCAAGAATGTTGCTGTATGTCTGCGATAAGCGCGTGTTCACCAAATTATCCACATCCTGTAATCAAGTGCAAATCAGCGAACCGCTATCAACAATTTTTGTGCCAAGTTTTTGCGCTTTGATAAAGATTTGTCAAAATTTTTAATGCAACTATGCCATTTTTATTATAAGCAAAGTTCGTATTCGCAGACAAAAACAAACCTCTTCCACTTTCTCCGGATTTGGTTGATAAAGGGGCACGGGCTTGAGCGTGTATTTGGAAAAAGGCTGTTTCTGCTCATAAAAATTGTACTCATCGCGCTCTCCGCGGAAAATTTTTAGCACAAGTTCTTGGTAGAGATTTTCCTCTTTGGTGGAGCTAGAAAACAGTTTGCCGACTTTAGATTTGTGCCAGATATGATGTCCTTGTGAAGTTGTCCATTAGTGTACACAGAGGGATACACTCTCTGGAGCTCTTCTAATTGCTTGTTGGATCGGGTCGTGGCGAATTCGTTCAAATCCTTCCTGTCTTTTTTGCCCTGAATGTAGCCAAAATGTTTCTACTAAATTTTTTATCGAGTCAAAAGAGGATTTTATCATTGACCTATATTGTTTAAAATTTATGGAAGTATAAATCAATACTTTTATTTCTTTAAAAAGTCGAAATTTGTTAAGATTAATTTTATGTTCACTATACTTCTGTTTTTACACTATTTTTAGGTTGAATTCCGCCCTTCCGCTATAGTGATCTGATAAAAAGTCAACTCACAGTGATGGCGTCACGCAAATATTTCGCATCCAACCTCTGCGGCTCCTCTGCTATGGCCAGCATAAATTTCTCCGAATGGGCCGTGTACTTTGCCACGAGCAATGTGTCCAGCGTTATTTTTTTCCTATTTTCTTTAACCGAAGTAATATTTTCAGCAACTAATTTCCTCTAAAGAAGAAATCATTTATAAGTACAAAGTCAGTTTTAATTTTTCGATTATTTTGCGAAATTTTAAATTATCTGTTTTTCTCGTATTTTTTGTTCAAATTATTTCTCGCCACTCACCTGGTCGCTGTTCATACCCGTCAGGTATCTGGTCGCATTTATCCTATAGGACAAGTCCTTTGATTTTCCTTGAGTTGTGCCGGCGAGAGCACCGTATACAGAGCTAGCCTTTGCATCAGCTTTAAATGATGCAGGAAATATTGGAACAATTGTGGGGGCGTTAACTGAAAGAAAGACAATGATTGGAGAGCATTTTATAAAAACAGCTTGAAGAAAATTTTCAAAGTCACTAGTCCGTTTTAAAAACTCTTCAGATTAAAGAAAGTTTGGAAATGGAAAAAAATCTAAAGACCTGGAAGGCAGTTTTAGCCCTTTAAAAACTAAGTAATATCGTCTTTGCGTCCCGTGTTTTATTCTTCATGTCTTTGTATCCATTTGTAAGTATTCTCGCACGAATTACAACTTATCATAATCGTGCGAATACTTAAAATATGGATATTTTTTCTACAGCTTAAGAAAAATTAGTGACGAATTCCTGAAAATGTAATTCAAAACGGTAACTATTTATCGTACTAGTCATTAGTTTTTATGTTTTGAAATCGGTGATCGTGCATTTCGGTGAAATATGAGAGCGTACTACAAGTGTTGAGACGTACCTGTTTCCCCAGGTACAGTACACGTAAGATATAAGATCCCAGTTCTGCAATTCTCGATGGTGATTTATGTACTCCATAGAGCCGGGAATGAATGGTGAAGGCATTTGTGGAATTTGGACGTTTCCAGGATTTGTTGCCGCATTGGGATTGAAATAACTCTCATTTAGACCGCCGATTACTGAAATGGAGCATATAGACTGAAATCAAAGATCATTGGGAAAAGTATATGATGTACTTTTTGCTTGAATATGGCATAACCTGCCCTAAAATTTGTTAAAACTAAACAAAATTTTAGAGAAGCCAATAATCATCATTATTAATTACAGGGCTCAGCCCAAGGATGTCGACAAGTGCATTTTAGCGAGCTTGTCCATTTCTCCGTGTATTTCCTCAAATTTCAAGATTAGCTGCTCGATAAACCCCCAAGGTCACAGGCTTATCAAGGACAAGCCATCCTACAATCCTGCTTACAAGCAACCGAAACTGAAATTTTTATCCATATAAAAGTTTAAAACCTTGCTAAAATTTATTATAGTGATTAAAAAACTTTTCTGACAGCATAATTATTACCGGAATCAAACGCGCATAGTACCGTTAGCATTGCCAACGCATTGGAGGATGCAAACAGCAGTGAAGACTTTACCATTTCGTCGAGTGATGTGGTCGAAATTAGAAAATGTTGATCTGACGATGCAACACAAGCGCAGCTGCTTTATAGCCATCTTGGGAATTTGATGTCAACGTAAGAATTTCGAGAACATCATCGCAGTTTTTTGACAGCTAATGTGAGAGTAAACTGTAAGCATGTATAGTTTGGTAGCGAGGCAGGAAGTTATAGAAATTATTACGGCGTGTTAGACACTACTGGATAGCTCCAAGTGTATCTAGTACTAGATAGCACCACCTTCGTACCATGGCAGTCACGCGATGTCAAATTTTCGGGTGAGCCATCTTGAAACGGAAACACGACATTTTTACATCACGGTTTAATCGATTCGCCAAAATTATGGGCATAAAATTCATAACGCCGGACCTTACGGCAGCGTGGGGGAGGGGTACGGGCTGAAACTACACATAAATAAAAAGCAGAAGAAAGAACGCTAAGTGAGGATGTGCGATAAGGTATGAAACGTATCTGCCTGGCGGACAAATTCAGAATGATTTTATGTAAACAATATTATTAAGTATCCGCTAAGGCATCAAAGGACATGAAGTCGTCCTTCCGACTCAAGATATCCACTGTCTCTTTTGATTGTAGTTTTATGCCGCACTCATCATTCCTCTTGGCCACTCCACTTTCGTAGCGTGAACGAATGGCCCATCGTTGTTATCCAACGCAAAAAAATTAAAATTGTAAGAGATATATTGAGTCACACAAATTTATTTGTAACGTGCAACTTTGATTCGCCAAGCTGTTATGTTCGATAAGTATTGTTCAATTATTACTTTTTTAAATATATAATAATATAATAATAATAAATAATATTTTTAAATATTGGTCTGCTTCCCAAATTTAGAAACTTTTTCCAAAATTTCGAACATTGAAGGGATTTAAATAGAATATAAATTTTTGCAAAAATTTGGGCCGCTTCCGGTACCTAAAGGGAAATAGGATTACTTTATACAAACAGCCTTTTTCAGTAAAATTTCCACTTTCCACAAAGAATTTCATTATTGGTCTATTTTTATTATAGCTTTGTAAATTGATTTATATTTAGCTTGGTGAATATTCTACGAGTTTTATTCAAAGTTCAACGATACACTGAAAATAAAACAAAACTGGCACCAAACAAAATATTGTACTATCAAGGTCAATAGTCTTGTGAAATAAATTATTCTTTTCTTGACTAGCTGGATTCAACTAATCGCTCTAATTTAAGCTCGTGAAGGATTGATGAACAGCAGCTGGCTATAAAACCGCATGGCTTGCACTAACATAGTGACTATGATCCCGAACGTCGCAAGTCCCGACAGCAAATTGAACAAAATCACTATGGCTGGCTTCCAATCTCGCTAAATTTTCAAAAATTATTACTCTTTCCCACTGAAATCCATCTTTACGAGGATCGGAGGCTTTAGATAATTTTAGTATCACCTTCTCGCTATTATCTGCACCGCATTTCTCACATCCCTCTTCGATCTGTTTTTCAAAATTTTGCAACTTCTCAACTCTATCCGGATCCAAAGTGATGTATCTATGGCCATGAATGAACCATTCGCATAGTGCAAAGGACCCCAGCAAGATCACAATTGTCACCATAAAGACGTGGTTCGGCAGTTTGGCGTAGAAATACGAGAGTCCTGTCTTTCCGAGGGGGATTGCAAGGACGCAGCAGGCGGCTGAAGAATGAAACATTATGAATTAATGGATTGCAGTCATTAGCTTTTATTTACAGGAATGCTTTCCATATTGAATTCAAAAGTGCATTTTCCATGTCAATAGGATTGAATGTAACATTGAAAGTTGCATAAAATAAAAGAGTTCGAAAAACTCTCACCTGCCGCAATCAAGACAAAAATGCCGACAACCGTGTGGATCCAATTCCACGACGTTCGCCAATCCGAGGATAGCCTCGGCCGAAGCATCCCGCCTATTACTTGGAACAGCATCATCACGTAGACTATCGAACCAAGAATAGCGTGCACTTGCTTCTGGTAGTCCTAAAACGCAAAAGTTGCAAGTTTAAATATGTTTTAAACTTCTAAAACCCAAAAATCTAACCTCAACAGCGCATAAAGTCGAGCATCCGAATATTGAAAAATGGTTTTGCCAATATATTAGGAAAATCCCAACGGTCATTCCGATCACAGCGACAAACATACAGGATCGGTGGATCTGAAGAAAAATAACCATTGTCAAATTCTTGGGCAAAGTTAAATCATTTCCGGTTTTACCTGAAACCAGAGAGCTGAGCCCATGACATTTGCATGATAAGCTTTTCCAAATCGAGCTGTTAGAATGCCGGTGGAAATTAGAACGAATGTGCTCAGTGTCATAAGAGTCCCTAAAGCCATATCGTGGGATTTATGTACGCAAATTTCGAAAAACGTTAGGAAACTTTGACATATGGATGACAGTTTTTAAAGAATTTCAATTCTTCTAAAGAATTGAGGCAGTATCTGAATATTCAAATTCGCTCCATTCCGAAAATTATCCGGAATTTCAAATTTCGCCAATCGACACCTATTTAATTTATCCGTTTTCCTAATGTTTCGCTCTTCTTTGAAAAACTTCTGCCTTGCGGTAAATTTTTTAACTGTTTCTTAAATCTTGATGAATTCCTTTTAAGTCCATTGAAGACATGAATCATAATCTTCTTCGAAAGTAATATCCGCCTCACCATGACTGACCGCCGCAGAGTGCCTAACACTTCTCGGTAAACCCGACTGATGCATGTTGGTCACCCAGGGCATACTGCCCTGACCCCCGCAGACCCCTCCACTGCCATTGCAAAATTTAACGGTTTCAACGGTGATCCAGGGAAATTTGTCTCCGTCCCACATATTGTGCGCTTTGAGCTCGTGAGCTGAAGCAAAGATTTACAATATCGTCGAGAATAAAGTATAAATTTTTACTTCTCGGATCAGCAATGCCTCGGGCAAACAGAAGATGATGGGAATTGTTTCCATCGCGAAAGTCGTGGATCTTAAAAGTTCAAATAATTAATTTTGGCAAAAATTTCGTACTCCCTAGATTTTATAATAAATATCCTCACCCTATTCGGTGATTCGACTTTATCCCATCCTGAGAAAATCAATCTTCCTTCACACTCAAGCCTGTCTCCGACCAATCTTGCAGTTGTGCTCGAGAGCATCACTTCTGTTGCCTTTAATGTATAACAGTAACAAGTCCGTTTAATTAACGTAACATAAAAAAGTTGGTCTTACTTGGAATTGGAGATAATTTTTGGTGTGATCATTCCACCCCAACAAAATTGTCCCATAGCCTGTGTTGTCAACCGTGCACGAAATAACGGTGTCGTCTCCCTAAAATTTTAAACGTAAAAATGCAACTTTTTAGCTAGATCAAAAAACTGTAACTTCCGCAAATGACAATATGCTCGCTATCACCAAAAACATACCATATACTCATCGAAAGAAAATCCCACAGCTCCGTAGTATGCAATATCGGCCGTGGAACGTAAATCGTCCACGTACGCTTCGAGCGCAAAATTGAATCCATCCAAATTCATGGTCCAGGAAAAAATGCCCGTGCAAACGTCCTCGCCTTCTTCGCACTTGGCGGGCATTAGCCAGCAACCCCTGTGGCTGCCACAATCCGCGATTGAGTCTAAATTGTGTTGATTTTTAAGAAAATCTTGTGCTTTTTAATAATAAGTTTTTAATATGCTGGTTAATGTGTTTCATTTCTATGAAAATCTAGAAGATGGGAAAATTATGAAAAATTTAAATATGGAGCTTTCTGGAAGACTTCTTCTAAAATTCCAGAATATTCGAACCACTTTTAGCGGTGTGAATTACGTTAGAATTAAAAATTACCTGCAACTTTATCCGCCCAAGCGACCGTAACCAAAATGAACAAAAGTCCGATGAAAGTCAGCGAAATATAAGTGACAATGGCCAAAACTGTGTACATTAACCCGTTAACTTTAACCTGGTCAATACTATTTAAAAAAGCCGACTATTTGAACTCGCCAAGGCCAATAGCTTTAGTCCCTCAGCTCGTTCATGCAAATAACGGTACTATTCTCGAACATGTTGCTTTAGAATTGGATGTTGAAAAGCTCATGACAACAAAAATTACACAAAGTAGCAGAATACAAAAGTAAAAGCTTCGCCATAGGCAATATCGTAAGCAATATGCCTCAAGACAAATGCTCAGATTTGAATAATAAACCAATTCTCATATCTCACGTTGTATGGCATTCGTTGATGAAGTCAGTCAGCGGTGCGTGGGGGTGAGCTGAATGGGAACAAATAAGAACAGGTGCAAAACACATTAATTAGTATGTACAATCGAGAGTTCCTTTGGTTTTGGATTATGTTTAGTGCAGCATTTCTTCATAAAAATATTCAGAAATTGTCAGACGAGGTATAGAGAGTATAAATATTGAGCAATTCAAAATCTCAAACATTCTAGAAATATTTTGGAAACAATCATTTTTTGTATAAAGAACATTAAATTCAAGAAATATAACAGAAATTTGTGGAAAGTTAGAATATTAAGTTTTTCAAGAATGTTTTTTGAAAGAACGTGAACTTTTTTATACAAAAAGTATGTAAATTATCTAGAAACGTTCTAGAGAAAAGTGAAAATTTTTAATAGGAAACCGGTGAAACTATTTTGTGACTGTCTCGATGCCTAGACTTACACTTTAGGATTCGGCAAAATTCTAGAGACTTCTGAGCAGGTGAAAACAGCAAATAACGGGCTTAGTCTTTTACCTTGCAGAAATGTCTTTGGTTAAAGATTAACTATTGTATTAAAAAATTAACGTGAGAATCTAATTTGGTGAAATGTTGCTATTGTTCGAGAGCGACGTGTGGGTTGGCGGAATATTGAATGGTTATAATTTTGGAATAAGCCAATATTGGCACGTGCAAAACTAAGACGTTAACGATAAAAATTAGCGAATGATATCAGACAAAGGATTGGGGTGTCACTTAAATTAATATGTTATATGTTGAGATAATAATTAAAGATTTACACGAGAAAGGAATATATTGAGGGTGTATTGAAAGTTGAGAACGGAGAACAATGCGATAGGGTTCAAAATCGGCCAGAGTCTTCTGTTATGAGACTTTCTGTTATGAGAATGTTATATCAAAATTTTGTATAGATATCCTGAAATTACAGGATTTCCAAACCATAAAAAATTACGTCTAGCTTTGAAAAGGGCCATGCAAATTTTCTCTCTACAAAATCAATTTTTCGAAGCAAAATAAACATTCGTCGCTATAAATCATTTACTTTGAATGTTTCTACGCTTTATTGATTGTGCATCGAACAAATCCAATTCCGTTTTGTGATTGTACTTCCGCTACAAATTTACTGACGCCTTTTTACCTAGCAGCTGGTTTTTGCTGGCAATACAAATCCCAAACAATCTAATTTCATTTGCTTAAGGCTTCGGGCACACAGCACAGGCACAATGTTCCATTGACGATACAAAGAAGAGAATAAACTCCGAGAAAAGAAATGTACACCGAAACCAGACATCGAGATCGATATTACCCATTTAATAATTCAAGACTAGTGCACGAATGACTTCGACGCAAAAGTCGACGCTGCATTCTCAGAAAAGTGAAAATGTAGCGAATTGATTAAAAGCTCGTTAATGTGAGAAAACTTCCAAATAAATGATGAAAAGAACTTTAGAAGTTGTTTAAAAATGTTCTCAGGGCGATAATCTTTAACGAACATATTTTTTAACCACTTGAAATATATTCAAGAGTAAGGAGAATGGAACGTGAATGGCAAAGGTATAAACGAACTTTGAGTGAAAGTGAGGAAGTGAGGAAAGTGTTTTTATCAGTGCTGAGAATGAGATCGAATTTAGCCGAGCGGGCACCAAATTTCGGAGCCAAAATGAGCCTTGCCACATTGGGCCATTCTCTAAATCATGCATTGGCCTTAGCAAATCTTTGTTCAGCCAAAAGTTCATTTCATCCCACCAGGTGCATTCTCACGACCACGCGCGAACAGTTTTTAGGTTAATAATTGATCACTATAACGATTATGAGATAGCGGGAAGTAATATAAAAGTTTTGTACTCACTCTCCTCTCCATTCTCACGTTATACATAAATGCGATGAGTATTTTTTGGTGACTGTCGCCTTGGTAATGCCAAAGACTGTGTAACGGTTTCTCTGAATAATCGGAACGCAGGTGAAAGTTTAATTTTTTGTTTGCCCAGCGGCTAATTCCGTTATACTTAAGAGAAAGTTAAGAAAATGTTTGCTAGACATTACAACTGAACAGAATGACAATTTCCCAGTAACGTACTTAAAAAAATGAAAACTAGTATATACTTTTACAGGTATAATTATTGCAGATTTAACAAAATTTCAATTACAAGTTTAATTTTTAAATTATTTTAGAATTATTTTATGAGTTATTTTCCCTCAACTCTGTTCCAGTGATTAAACTGTGGCGATTGCAAACAAACTGCATCGAAGAAGGTGACAGCAATGATAACAGCACGTGAGAGTAAACAAATAGATTACAAGGGACGGTTGTACTGACAGAGCACTAATTAATTATTAGTGTGTGCAAAATTGTGTAAATCACAGAATTCTTTTCTCTGTATTATTTTCGTTGGTTCTTCAGCGTTGGCAATTTTACAGGAATTTCAGACAACACTTTGCTATTGTCCCAAAATTGAAAACACTGAGGAAAAAATTACATAGAGAACTGGAGCTCTAATGAAACAGCGCAGTACTGCACTGAAAATAATACCCGAGCCCCAGTGTGAAAGCCTGGAATCCAAACCACACGGGAGCTGATGATCTTTTTCGGATGTTTTCTCTCTTTCTAGAAAGGGTATTGTGATGGGCGCAAAGGACTCTTGTCCACTGGCCACCAAAAACGCGAAAGAAACCAAAAGGGCAGCCAGTGTTTGGCCAAGCGTTCGCTTCAAAATTCGGTCTTCAAACTTTTAGTAAACGATTTTGTTTTATATCTTTCCTATCTTTTATTTCAGTGATAAATCGATCCAATGCGAAAGAATATTTAGCAGGCTTTATTGTTCCGTTATGACCGTTTCATTGTTTTTCGTATTTTTACCTTTGCTTGGACTTATTTTTTCATATTCACGAGTTTTAAGGTTTTATTTCACCATTATCCGGCTTTTGTTTGCAAGAAATCCGAGTGTCCATTCTTTAAAGAGAAATTCTGTTTTGATTGCGATATTTTTGTTTGTTGCCTTTTAGTGATAAAACTATCTTTTATTTCAGTGATAAATCGATCCAATGCGAAAGAATATTTAGCAGGCTTTATTGTTCCGTTATGACCGTTTCATTGTTTTTCGTATTTTTACCTTTGCTTGGACTTATTTTTTCATATTCACGAGTTTTAAGGTTTTATTTCACCATTATCCGGCTTTTGTTTGCAAGAAATCCGAGTGTCCATTCTTTAAAGAGAAATTCTGTTTTGATTGCGATATTTTTGTTTGTTGCCTTTTAGTGATAAACAGAAGTTTTTGTTGGCCAAAACATTGTTTGATTGTATTTTCCGGGTATATTAGACCATTTGTCATCCATAAATGAAGAAAAGTAACATTGGTGGTGTTCAAAAATTAAATCTTATGTCAAAATTTTATTGGCAAACAATAGCAAATCTTTTATCAAACAAAAGTTATAATAAAAAGCATTTTCTGTGATAAAACTTTGATATATTCATCACAAAAACGTTGGTCTTTTATGAAATAAGAATGCATTTTTGAATAAAATATTTTCAAACCCGGACCGTTCACTTTCAATTTCTTGTTTACTTCACTTTCACTTTTCTATAAAAATGGCCAGATGAGCAATCGATAGAGGGCATTGATTAGAAAACATTGATTTGAGAAGGAGAGATATGAGTTAGAGAGCATTGTGTTATGCCTTCTCCATATTGCCTGCTCCTAGGGCTGTGAAATTTGGCAGGTATTGCTCACAGGTTTTTAAATTTGAAAGAGCACATTTCAAAATATTTACAAATTTTGGTTTAAATAATTTTACCTTTTCATTTTTATAACGGCCTCTTCATTCAAGCCATGCTACCGGATTTCCTCAATAGAAAATCCGAATGTCTATTTTTAGTTTATTGGCTAGAGAATAGTTGATTATAGAGTTCCACCAGAAAAAGCCCGTAAGTCAAAAATTTGGTAATCCACTAATATGGATATTTTTGTCATCGTAATTCGTGTAACGTATGTGTAACGCATGTATTTTTCATTTATTGAACTTTGCCTAAGCAGCACTTTGAACTTTGATCAATGTCAAACTTGGTCATTTGAGGACTTTATTGTTCTTTAAACTTCTGTGTCCATCGCACTTCGACCAACCCTCAGGGCATGATGACCACTCTTAAACAGAGTTTGACTTTTAAGGATAGGAAATGTTTGACTTTTAAAGGTGGGAAATGACTATGAGTCATAAAACAACGGGCCAACGAACCTTTCAGGAAGGCGCTCTCTTGTCAGATAGTGCGTGGGACATATCATTGAGATCTCTGATATCTGAATAATTGCATTTTGTCGAAACATTGAATAATTATTAAAGATTATTGTCAAAATTATTCCAGCATCCCAAATCGAGGATGGTGCTAAGATCTCACCAAATTTCCGTATTACCTTTATTATTTCTAATATTGCTCAATTATTGTGCTATCAGTTCCGCAACTCAAGGAGCTATCGACCCAAAGCAGCGGGTTGATTGCGCTCCTCGTCGTGGTGACGCAACCAGAGAAATATGTGTTGCTAGAGGATGTGTGTGGGACGAAAATTTCGACAAGGTATAGAACATACCTGCGCATTACAATTCTGAGCTTATTTTTACCTTACTTTTTCGTAATAATTCAAAATTTTCTTTTCAGTACCACCCTTCAGTGCCGTTATGCTACTTCCCCACAAACACCGGATATGTCGTGAAAAAGCAATCAACCGGTCAGTTGCTTCTCCAAAAGTACCTGATAGGTCCCGTAAATCCGTACAGCAAGGATATTGAGCACCTGGATGTCAATTACAAAACTATTGGCACAGCGTTGAAGGTTTCCATCGGCACAAAAGACAGGTGAGACTTTTCGTAATTTGGATAATGAAAATAAAAACAAAGAAACATCTTTATTTAAAAATGTACGCCTTTTTGAATTTTTTGGTGACTATTTTCACAAACTTCAACGTTTCAGATCTGTTCTGTTATAAAAATCATGCAAAACATAGCAAAAATGTGAAAATAAACATTTCAGATTTGTTCCACCTGTGCCTGTCGATGAATCGACGCCAATTCAGTCAACTGACCAACTAATTTTCAAGTATAAGAACGATCCTGTCTTCTCTTTCACTGTGGAGAGAGCGAACGAAGGAAATCAGTCCATCAAAATTTGGGATACTTCGATTGGTTCTTTTAAGATAACTTCAAATATAATAACTGTTATTCCCAATTTCAGGAGGACTGCTTTTTGGCGATCAGTTCATCCAAATTGCAACATTTTTGCCGACTGACCGCGTGTATGGCTTCGGAGAGAATGTCCATCAGGAATTGAAGGTATGTTAGGGAGAGAGAGCACAATAAAGAAAACTGTAAGCCAAATAAGTTTAGAATAAAGTATTCTATATTTCATTTTTATTGATTTATTAGGGTAGTAGTAATAGCGATGTCGTCATCAATTTTTTAAAGTGTTAGTGGTACTGAACATGAATAGCATTTATAAATTTTTATTCCAACACATAACGTTGTTAGCATAGCGTATATAAAGTTTCAAACACCAAAGAAAATATTTGATCATATTTAATATTAATTCTAATTACAATAGCAACATTTTCAATGCCTTTCTATTTTCATTTTCATTTCCTAAGGTTCAAACAGTCTGAAAAACGCACTAAGCAACATTACATAAATGTTATACAGGGATGGGATCGACTCGGCTCCAAAAATAAGAACATTTGCCCCAAAATGTAAGATTTCGGGGTTAAAAATAAGAACATTTTTATAATCTTTTCAAATCATAGGGTCCCCCCTATGGTTTTTTGGCAAGAATTTTTTCAAAAAAATTTTGGCATTTTTTCCAAGTGCATTCTTAGGGATGCATTTTTTCAAATTTCTAAAATTCGCGCCGAAACTATAATGCCAATATTTTTATTTTGCATGAATGAAAAAATAGCGAAAATTTTTCAATCTTAGGCGATATTCATAAAATTTTGCACTATTTTTTAAAATACTTGGAGGAAAAATGGCATCCAAATAGTGCCGCAGGCGAAAATTTGTAGGAAAAGTTGCTTGTATTTCAAAAATTCCCGCATATTCAAACGCGCTTTGGTGCCATATTTCGGTAACTGAAACGAGAAAACTGTTAATATGTAACGAAATCCGCGTGACAATAATATTAAATTAAGAATCAATGAAAGTAAAACAGCGCCGCAGGCGAAAATTTTTAGGAAAAGTTGCTTGTATTTCAAAAATTCCCATTTGGAAATGAATATTGGGTGAAATAAGAACAAAATAAGAACATTGGCCAAAAATAAGAACAAATCTTACAAATAAGAACATTTTAAATTTGTAAGATTGGGACTCTAAAAATAAGAACAAATCTTACAAATAAGAACAAATCCCATCCCTGATGTTATATATTTTATAGTTAAATTACCTGTGACAATGCACATTAATTTAATTTTCCCGCTATGCATTTTGTGGCGTTTTGTATAACATTTTGAACGTTTTTTATTGAAGATAAGTCAATTAAAACAATTTTTTGTAAAAATTCGAAGAAAACGAAATCATAAAATGGAGGACGACTTCCTTGTGGGTTTGAAACGAGGGGCAGATAGCCAACATGGCCCCGCCTGACTGAAACGTTTCTCGTACTGGGCGTATTGTGTGCTACGAAACAGTGTAACACGGTTCCGCGCCCCGGAGACCTGCGACTTTGGACATTGACACAGATTCGGATAGGGTGACAAACGTCAGCTTTCGTCCACCCTCTCGGCCGTCCTCCTGTGAGAACTGTTGTGCTAATGTCTTATAAGGAAACGTTTTTGCGACGTTAAAGTATAATATGTTCGAGAAACCCCCAGAGAAAGAGAGAACGATGAGGGAACATAGAAAAAGGTGTGGTCACCTATGACAGGTGGCCACTCCCCAAAAATTTTGTGATTTGAAGAATGATTTCTTAAGCTCTTTGGCATTGTGAGCTACTTAAAAAATGTTTGCTTTTCCCAAAACCAATTTATACACATTTTCTTTTCAGCATGACTTCACAAAATATTACACGTGGGCAATGTTGGCTAGGGACGATCCTCCAGATTCACGCGACCCAAACGGATGGAATTACTACGGTAAGACATTATCCTGGAATGCTACCTGATCTGGTTTCGTTAAACTTTTTCCATGTCGCATTTCTATTTTAGGTGTTCACCCTTTCTATATGGGCTTGGAACCGTCCGGAAAGGCTCATGGAGTTCTCATAATGAACAGTAACGCTCAAGAGGTACTTTATCATGCACCTATATAATCATTGATAATAAAAATCATTTTAGGTCACCACCGGTCCCGGACCACACATAACCTACCGAACCATCGGCGGTCAGCTTGACATATACTTTTTACCTGGCCCAGGTCCTGAGCAGGTAGTCCAGCAATACCAGCAACTTCTTGGAAAACCGTTTCTTCCAGCTTATTGGGCTTTGGTGAGCGAAATTTAAATTATGGCTAGGGCCAATAATTTTGTATGATTTCGCGCAAAGCTTTTTTATACAGGAATGAGCTTCTTTCAAGGTAAGTTTCTTGATAGGATTCCAAGTAATATACTGCCCAAAAATACAGGCCGATGACAATAATTTACTTTTAAATTAAGTTCGGTGTCCAGGAAATTCGAAGACTATGGCCCATTAAATTTAAAGGATCAGAGATGATTGATCTCTTAAACTAAAGGCTTCATAGCTTTTGAGCTTTCAGATTCTTCCTCTTAAATCAATCGATAAACTTTTTGGATTGGTAGCTCGAAATTTGCTTTATAAATCATTTGGTACAAATGTTTTCCCCGTTCTTTGCATTCATTCATGGGCATAAAAAACTCTAAGTACATTTCAGGGATTCCAACTTTGTCGTTTTGGATTCAAGAGTTCGCAACATTTGGCCGATACCATCAAAAGGCAGCAAGACGCGGGAATTCCAATTGACGTGGCCTATGCGGATATTGACTACATGGATCGTTACAAAGACTTCACTTATGACACAGATGTAAGTCAACAGACGTGGTACAAAAATATGTCACACCAATTTACTTTGGGGCTGTCATGGAATTACGTCACGATGTCTTTGGGAGAGATGCGTGGGAAGTTATGAAAAGCGCCCCCGAAAGTACTCTCGTTTCTATTTTGGGGGATTAGAATCAAAGAATTGTACTCTTATGAACTTTTTGACTTTTCCAACATATATTTTACTCCTTTTCTCAGACTTGGTAATTCGTCTAAATCTGGTCAATGCCTAAAGCTTCAGACCGTATAGACATGGAAGTATTGACACTTCTAGGTTAGTAGAACCTACCTATTATCATGCTCATTTCTTCGGATTACTCTTTAGCTGAATGTGAAATTTTTTTGCTTTTTGTTATTATGAATCATTGAGAGATTTAAATCGCAAATCGTTGACCTACGCCAAAATTCTCAAAACAAAATTTATAATCTAAAATGTTATGAAGTTCTTATTGAAATTTGGTGTTCAGAATTGGAACAGTCTGCCACAAGTCACCGATAATCTCCATAGCCAAGGAATGCACCTGATTCTCATCTTTGATCCAGCCATTCAAGTCGACTATGATTCATTCAGAAGAGGGATTGAAAAGGTTTTTTATTGCGCTAATCAAAACTGTTATAATTGAAACATTTTAGAAAGCAGCGTTCATCGAATGGCCCAGCAAGGATATGGTGCCTAAGGATATGCCTCAGTACAACCTGACGAAGGACACCAAAATCATGTTAGGTGTGGTTTGGCCGGACAGACACGTGGCTTTCCCAGGTGATTCGAATAATTTGTTTTCTAAAGTTTTGAGATAGAAATGCGCTTAAAAAGTAGAAATATAAAAGTGTTGAAAAGTTATCTTTGGTTTAAATTTTTTAACCCTTCATTGCCGAGTGTATCCGATCGGATACGCTTTTGATTTGCTAAAGACTTCACAAAAAGAAAGAAACGAATGAGTGTTCATTATTCATACAAAGAGTGTGTCTGTAAATAGATCACACAGAAAAGAGAAATAAACAATGGCAGACATAATGATTTTGATAAAGACAGCTCACCAAAAGGACAGCCAATGGTAATGCAGACATTCTGCTTTTTGTCTATGGCTCCGGCAATGAAGGGTTAAGTTATTTATTTTGTCGAACGTTTTAAAAATTATAATGAATTTAATCTCTTCAGATTTTCTCGATAAATCTGGAAAAACCCAACAATGGTGGATTGATGAGTTTGTTGAATTCCATAAAAAGGTATGAATTTTATTTAAACGATAGTGTCATTCTGTATTATTCCTATATAAAATTTTTGGCAAGTAATATTTGTATCGTCGTGGGAGTTTAACTGTGCTTAGCTTGATCTCGATAATCATACAATTTCAGGTGAACTTTGACGGCATTTGGATTGACATGAACGAGCCGTCCAATTTTGGCACAAACGAAGAACACCCGTGGTACTTTGACAATCCAGACCACCCCAATATCACACAACTCAAGTGTAAAACTGAAGGCCCATACGCATATTTAGAAGTTCCGCCGTATCCCACAGCGAACATTTGGCGCTCAGTAAGTATTTTGTGAGGAGTTCTTAAAAATTAACTTCCTAAAAGTGTTTTTAGAAGGATGATATACTCTGCTCAAAAACTTTGTGCATGTCAGCGAAGACAGGCGACTTGTTCCTATATGACACCCACAATCTTTATGGATGGTCCGAAACTGTGGCTACTGATGAGGCACTCAAAAAATCTACAGGAAAACGAGGCGCAGTCATTTCCAGGTAATAATTTATTAGGAACTTTCTACATAGTAGTTTTCTCCAAATTTTTCTTTCACCAAAGCACATTTCATAGAAGATAGGCCAAAAATAGCTATTTTCCTATTATCTATGATTTTCTCTGATGTGTTTAACTTTTAGTAAAGAATCCGAATAATTGGTTAGCTTGAACGGACAAAGGTTGAACGGAGTGGATGCTAAATTTTCTAAAACATCGAAAATGTTCCAAAATAACTAGAAGTTAAATTTTTATAAGGTTTTTGCAGAAATATGGTCCTCAGTAAAACACTGCTATGTTTTTGTTTCGAGGCTAAAATTGGTGTGGAAATTTCAGAGAAAAATTCAGAGACACAAGTGTTAAAAATTCGGGTTTAGGTCAACTTTCCCCGGTTCCGGTCGCCACGGAGGCCATTGGCTGGGAGACAACACAGCTCGATGGGAGGACTTGGCAACAACCATCATAGGTGCTCAAGAGTTCAATATATTCGGAATCCCCTATGTAGGAAGCGATGTGTGTGGTTTCAATGGACTTTCAAACGAAGAATTGTGTCTAAGATGGCAACAGCTGGGCGCATTCCATTCATTCTACAGGTATAATTATTTTTCCGTATTTTAAGTATTGAAAAATAACGGTTTTTGATTAATATCGCCACAATTTCAATAATGGTTTCAGGAACCATAACAGCGACGATCAACCAGATCAAGATCCAGCTGTATGGCCTTCGGTAGCAAATGCCACCAAAGTTGCAAATCTATTTCGTTATCAGCACTTACCATATCTTTACACGTAAGTTATTAATAAAACTTAATAATTTGTGAAACATGTACTTTTAGATTGCACTTCCGTGTATCGTTGTACGGAGGCAGTGTGGTGAGACCGGTGTTTTTCGAGTTCCCGTTAGATTTCCAAGCCCATACCTTGAGCCACCAGTTCATGTGGGGCTCTTCTATTATGGTCGTGCCAGTCACAAGCCCGGTTGGTTTTTGTTTTGGTAAATTTAGTCAACTTTCTGAGCTTTACCGATAATTTTAATTAAGAATTTAAACTAATTTTTTAAAAGCAAACCTATAATAATTTCCTTCCAGAACGTCGATTACGTCCACGGTTATCTTCCGAACTCTGCGGATTGGTACTCCATCAGTCCAGCATATAAGTACGGTCAGCTAATGCCAACTGGATTCTCCGACTTTAACGCGCCGCGAGACACGCCTTTGCCAACTTTCGCTAGAGGTTAATTTATAACGGTTTTCAATTTAAAACTATAATTTTAACTTTAGGAGGCAGTATTATTCCAAAGCAGCGCCCCGACATAACAACCACAGCGACCCGCAAAAATGAGTTCCAACTGCTCGTGGCATTATGTAGGTTTTTAAAGATTGGAAGTACTTAACAGTATATATTTTAGGCCCAAAAACCCTGCAAGCGAAAGGTGAACTCTATTGGGACGACGGTGAGTCATTGGTGGAGAACTTCGCAACATACAACTACCTTCACTTTGAATACTATGCCACCGTGACTGATAAGAACATGGAACTCAAGATCAACTGTTCTCGTGGATACAATGCACCGGTAGGATTTTCTTGGAAACTAGAAATTATTCTTCTCTGATTCAATCAATTGTTTAGTCATTCGAGGTCACTAGTTCACAGGAGTCACTATTTTAGAGTACCTCTTTAGAATTAGGATAACATATTATTGAATAAAAATTTATTCTGACTTTTCGTTTGATTTTTGGTTTCTACGAAGAAAACGTTTTCAAAGAGAAAGATTTTTTAGTAAGAGGAAGTAAAATGTGAATGGAAACAATGTATTTTGCAACAAAAATTTTAACAATTAATGAAATGTAAGCCTAGACGTGAACAAAGGCTTTGGGCTCCAATGAATAATTAAAGGCAACAAAAATCTGACACATCGCTGCTTTTTTCGTTTCACTCTTTATACTTTTTTTTCGGTGAAATTTGATCCATACAGTGGGTGAGACGTTGAGTTTTGAGCTGGCGAACGATAACCAAAGATCGTTGGAGGCCAACTGGGATGATCAAGAGTTAAGAACTAAATCTATAAAGCTAATCACTCAAGATCTGAGAAGAGCTTACAGTCCAACAAAAACCATAGGAATAATTAGCAAAAACAATTAAAAAATTAGGGAATACGACAGAGAAATGAAACCATACTTTTTAATGAAAAACAGAAAATTTTTGCGAAAAATTTATAGAAAATAATAATTCCATTCTAGGACAAAGTCAAGGTGTCCAGCTTGAACACAATCGAGATGCTCGGATATCCGTTCCCGCCCAAATGGAACACCGCCAAAATCAATGGCCAACCTCTGCCGATCGGTTCTGACAAGGCAACTTATTTGGCCGATAAGAAGGTCCTCAAGATTGACGCTCCAGCATTCATCGACTTGAATAACAACGGGCCAATTTGGACAATCACTTGGGAGAATGGCGGCTCCAAAGTGGAATTGTAACATTGGAAGGATATTTAGGTCTATGTAATTATTTATAAGTAATTAGTCTCGTATAATACGAAGTAAATTGTTATTGTTATTAATTTGAGGTGACTTTAATAAAGCTTACTTCTTGTTTTGTTTGCACTTACAGTTGTATTTGCAAAACAGAGGCCCTCAAGTGAGAACTTGAGCTCGGTCTTTGGGTGTCATTTATCCGAGAACTGACTGAAGATATGAGTTTTTCGAATGATATTTCCGAATTACGGAGCTACTAAGGGGAAAATATTTTGACAAAAAAATGAATAAAAATGCGGCACCGTAACATCTGCCACCCGACAAGTGCCACCCCGACATCTGCCACCCCGACATCTGCCACCCCGACATCTGCCACCCCGACAACTGCCACCCCGACATCTGCCACCCCGACAACTGCCACCCCGACAACTGCCACCTCCGACAACAAATATTATTATATATTTTTTTCAAACAACTTCATAACAGAGTTAAACAATGGTAAATCAATAATCGATGTATCCAGCACAATTTTGGAGAAACTGAATATGGTTTTCAAGATTGGATCTCACAATTTCGAGATATGCCCTCAGGGCATATATCCAAGCCTAAGCCTGCACTACAGCCTAAGCCCCAAGCCTAAGTTCGGGATTCTGCACATCAGCCTAAGACCAAGCCTAAGACTAAGTCCTTCCCCCGCCTGCCCAGCAGCCTAAGCCCCAAGAATAAGTTCGGGATTCTGCACAGCAGGCATATCTCGAAATTGTGAGATCCAATCTTGAAAATTCCTTCCTATTCGTGATCAGCATGGTCGAAAATCCCTAATTAGACGTTTTCAGGCAAAATTGAGAAAAAAATTTTTTGGACCCATAGGGGGTATCATGGATTTCGAGAATTGCCCCTGGGCATAAAAAATTCTAGAAGCGTTATCGGAGGTGGCAGTTGTCGGGGTGGCAGTTGTCTGGGTGGCACTTGTCGGGGTGGCAGTTGTCGTTTTGCCTTAGAGGTGGCAGTTGTCGGGGTGGCAGTTGTCAGGGTGGCACTTGTCGTTTTGCCTTAGGGGTGGCGGTTGTCGGGGTGGCACTTGTCGGGTGGCAGATGTCCCGGTCCCAAAAATGCATCGCTAAGCCAAAATTCTACATTAGCAAATTTAATTCTGTAAACTTATTCGTGTTTTGGTTGAAACTATTGCTTATTTTTCTTATAAGTATTACTTTATCCGATAAAAGTGCGGAGCAAATGAGCTGCAATACGATAATCCATGAAAGAGTTGTAGATTCTTTCACTTTACAATTGTGTGTGATGGAAGGAATAAAATTAAGGTTGGACTTAAGCGCTCCACTCAAACATTACTCGATCTTCGACTATAAACTGTAAGGTCTGTCCGAATCGGAATACCCTAGACTTAAATGTCCTAATTAAGTTTAGACTTAAATTATTCATTCATTCTTTAACTATGAACTTAAGTTTAAAAATATGCTTAATTGCTTAAATTAGACTAAACTTAAGCGCTCTATAATTCTTATAGAAGTTGTATTGCTATAAGATTTACATGCTCAGAATTAAGTGCATGCTTAAGTCAAGTGATGCTTAGATCAATGTTTGTCGTAAAACTGCAATGTGTCATCTCGAGTCATCAATCATCTCTCTGACTCATCTGATCACCTTTTATTTATCCCGATCTTAACATCCCGATCTTAACATTTTCCAATAAATATTTATACGCTAACCACGTGAGAAATCTTGGCACCTCGAGAAAACAATTGCCGCATGGAAAACTCTGGCAAGTTCAGGACAACGGAATAGAGCATAAAGGCCAAAAGAGAGAACACTTGTTTGTTTTCCGGCCAGCAGATCCTTGGTCGCTTTCTCGATCAATAGCAGAGGGGCAAAGTCAAGTCTTGACGTTTATAAGTCAGCAGAGGTCAACCTTAGCTTTACTTTGTTCGAGTTGTTGTCTAAAAAAGTTCTCGGCTCTTTTTTAATCATTCTCAATTTTTTTATCTGCTTTTTCTCTTTTGATTCTGATTAAATTTTAGAAAAGTCTCCAAGTTCAAAAGTTGCCATGACTGAAGTCGAAGTGACTCACAATTGGACCGCAGATCAATGGGATTGGCCGCTGCAACATGCCGACGGTTAGTTTGTTTTTGAAGGTATTTTAAACACCTTTATCCGACTTGTCAATAGTGGCTAGTCAGATACTACACTACTGCCACGGCCAAAACATGTTTCTTGGTGCCATTCCCATAATATCAATTGCATCAGGTGAACAGTGCTTTCCGAAATTATATCCGGGCGACAAATCGGGAGTTTAAACCCGAAGAAAATTGCTTTTCTTTCCCCTTTACGTGGAAAACTGACCAGGTGAGTGCGCGGCATCGGAAAGGACAGCAAATGGATGCAATGTATAGAGCACGTCTCTCTCATTCTTGTCCAATGGATTGTGCGAATAAAACATTTTTCCTCTAATAATGAAAGACAGTTGAAGACACTGCTCTGTGCTCTGCCTCGTCTTGTTGTCTTTTCAAAGCGCTGCACACTAGCACTGAATTGGTCCGTTCCAAAAAGAAAGAGCGAAGGATAGCCGACTTCTTCGGTTTAAAAACCCAAGTTTGAGGTACTTGGTCGTTTCTGCCCGGAAAGCCGCGGTGGAATTAAATTTTGGAAAGCATTGCCCATTTTGGGTGGTGCGAATAATTTGTTTACATTTAGGTGTTGTTCTTGTAAACAATACTAATGATCGATGGGAGGTTGAACTCGACGCTCAGCAATTCACGCCGAATGAAATCGAGGTTAGCCCAGAGATAATTCCATAATTGTATAGAATTTTCAAGTGAATCAATTTATTTGAATCCGGGGTTATTGGATTCGACCTTGACCTACTTTTGTTGAGAAATTTGAATTTAGAAACGTTATGAAAAGAAAACTGCGATGGAAATGTTATTTTATGTGCTATTTAAGGAATACCTTTCCTTTCGTAATATTTTTTGCACTGAATACCAAAATATATTTAGGTGAAAGTTGCCGAAAACACCGTTATCATTAACTGTCGTCATGACGAACGATCCGATGCCCACGGCCTAATCAGCCGGGAAGTGAGCCGCTGCTACCACTTGCCACCGGAAGTCGACGCCACGACCATCAAGACTCATATGACGCGGAAGGGCACTCTGCACATAACCGCTCAGAAACCGGCAAGAGTCGTGCCTCCGTTCAGCCATTGAAAGGGCATTTTTGAGGATCGAAGCATTTATTAATTGATCAAAAGGATTATTTAATTGCGCATTCATTTGTTTGTATGCTGCATTGCTACTTTTTATAACCTTTCGAATAAATTTATGACCTTTTAGTGCACTTTTTTTTATCATTTTGGCAAAAAACAAATCCAGTACGAAGCTCAGGAAGAATTTTGTTCGAGCAGCGATTTGCTAAAGGGAAAGAAACAGATCGATTTTGTGTAAACCAAAGTCTTGAATGACTTTACAACGGGCATAACTTTACAACACTGCTATAAATAGCAACATTTGATAGAGTTGTATGCAAAATTTTTGTGGGAAAACATGTTTCAATACTTTTGCTGTCTATATTAATCCTAACAATAGCTCCGTTCCGACAATTTACTGTTCTATTGATTTATCGCGGACGGCCTCAACTTTTTGCTCTCTTTCACGGAATTATAACTGTTTCAGCAAATTGGACGATAACAATTTAATTAAATAAATGAGCGAAACACGAAAGAAGTGATAAGAAAAATAACATGCTTAATTCAGGATAGCAACGACACAAGAATGTGGTTTTGGGGTTATTAAATTTAATGTTTCGGCGACAACGGTTTTCTCTGCAGCAAATAAATGGCTGCAAAATGGCCAAAATATGGCACTTTTTAGTGTTTGTTTGGAAGAATTTTATACTTTACATCGTGGAAAATATTCGACAATGATTTTTTAATTCAGCGCAGAGTAACCAAAGCTTCGGCCCACTATGTGTGCTTTGTCCTAATGAGCGTCTATACCTCATGGACCATGAGCGTAGTCCACTCGCCCGTGTGTACTTGGTCCCGGGCTCATCTAAAATGAATACTGGCATAATCGGGGAAAGGTTGTATCTATCTGTAGTCTCGATTGGAGATCGGCGTCCGTAAGCGCATTCTAAAGTTTTTGGGGGGAACACATTTGGACTTAGGACAACTGGACTTCAAAGACAATTGGACTTCGGCACATTTGGACTACAATCCAAATGTGCCTAAGTCCAAATGTGCCCAAGTCCAAAGTGAAACCGTGATCAGCGGTGAGGATTGATCACCTCTCGGGATTGGGATGTCGCAAGGTCCAAATGTCGCAAGGTCCAATTGTCGCTAAAGTCCAAATGTGGGGCGCTCAAAGTTTTTGGGTAGGAAGAAAATAAAAGAAGATATAAATGCTTAAATTAATTATAGATTGGCTTTGTCCTATATAAAAATACCTGTATATGAGAGTTACCTGGAGCAGCATTCGCTTAATTGCAACTGCTTTGTGAACATTGTTGCATTTGTTCTTTGTTTATACAAAAAGCAAATAGAAATTTTCCTGGCTAATAAAAGTTCCGAGTGAACAAATTCGACAACACATTTTATTACCTTTTCAGTCGTATCAAAGGACAATAAATTAAGAGCGATGGAATTTGCCATAAAATTCATACTATTAGTGGAAAGTAATTTCTGTGGATATATTTCTGCACTTTTCCTAAATCAAAATTCTTGATTTTTAAAAACTATAGCTTTTTCATTTCAATTTTAATAATAAAATTTATATCATATTATTATTATAAATTATATTCCATTTTTCCAATTTAAATTATTTTTCTCCCTTTACTGTGACGTTATTTAGGGAAACCCGAATCAGAATGGCCAATTTCTAACAGTATTCCAAATAAAATGGCATTATTCCGCAACATTTTCTACCTTATTCTACCTGTCATTCTTGCTCTGAACGCAGAAGCAACAACCACAGTCGATCCAAACCTGAGAGTCGACTGCGCACCGAGGCCTGGAGATCATAAGTCGGACTGCGAGCACAGAGGTTGCATTTGGGACGACAACTACGACCAGGTGACAACTTCCACCGGATTTTTTTATTCCAAAAAATTTAAATCTCACGCAAAATCTTATTTCTGGCCAAAAATAATAAAACTGAAATAAATAAGAAACCTTTGACATTTAAAATACCTTTCAATCGCTTTTGAAATCTTCCTTATGGTAACTTTACTTTCATAAATTTTGTTACATGTGTGAAAAATTAGAATGACTCTGATTGAAGTTATCTTCTGTCTGATTTATTTTTCGATTAAAAAAAACCAAAAATTTTTATCAAGCGAAAAGATTTTGTAAATGAAATAAAATGATGAACATTTACAGTACCGACCAACAACTCCGCTCTGTTACTTTCCCACTGCCACAGGCTACACTGTGAAAAGCGAAGCAGACAGCAAATTAACACTTGCAAAATACACGACTGGAGCAAAGAATCCGTACGGGACAGATTTCGATGAGCTCGAATTGAGCTACAAATCCATTGGAAAAGCGATTAAGGTATCCATTTCGCCGAAGCCGAGCTACAAGGTTCCAAAAAGGTGAGTCAGATGTCATGATTCGATACATAAGTGAAAACAAAACTTGCATCAAAATTTTGGAACGGAGTTGTCATAAATGTGGCTTGGACTAACTTAAAGAAGCGATAGTTTTGGATTGAATGCCTCCCACTTCAAATCAATTCCATTTGCTATTCCATTTAGATTCATCCCGCCTGTTCCGGTCGATGAATCACAAATCCAATCCGACGACCAGTTAGCATTCACCTACAAAAACGACACTGTTTTCTCATTCGCAGTCCAAAGAGTGACGAACGGAAAATCACCGACCAAAATCTGGGACACATCCATAGGTCGATCTTTTTGAAACAGCGCTGAATTGTGAATGCGAATTTAGGCGGACTGCTCTTTGCGGATCAGTACATTCAAATTGCTACGTACTTACCTTCCGATATAGTCTATGGATTTGGCGAAAATGTCCATCAACAGTTAAAAGTTTGTTCTACTTTTGTTTCTTATGCTACTGTTACCCTAAAATTTCAGCACGACTTCTCTAAATATACTACCTGGACTATGTTGTCTTACGACCATCACACAGATGCCGTGAATCCAAATGGACTGAATTACTACGGTAAATAGTTTTATCTCTTAGTGAAAATCGAATGCATTCATTTTATGTGAATCAAATATGAAAGTCATCACAATAAAATTTATTTTACTCGTACTTTCTACCTGAAATTTGTACAAAAAATTTTTAATTTTATACAATAACTTGTGAGAATCCCATATTTTTCTTGAGGTAATCTGTTAAGTTTGTGTAAACATTTGCTTGTAAACACGTTTGTAAACACGTTTGTGTAAACATTCTCCACATACGACCGTAGAGATTACCGCAGTAATCTCATATAACATTTTCAGGAGTTCACCCCTTCTATATGGCCTTGGAACCCTCAGGAAAAGCCCACGGCGTCCTCATTTTCAACAGCAACGCTCAGGAAGTAACCACTGGTCCCGGCCCTCATCTAACATATCGAACCATCGGCGGTCAACTCGACATATACTTCTTCCCAGGACCTACTCCCGAGCAGGTCCTCCAGCAATACCAACAGCTACTCGGGAAGCCATATCTTCCAGCGTATTGGGCCTTGGTGAGCCAAATTTAGCCATGGGCATTACTTTTCGTGTTTTAGTGAATCTTAATTATAGCCCGGGGTATTTGTTTTGTGAATGATATTAAGGCCTTTGTGTACTTATGATCTAAGCTCCTGGTAGCATCATCATGCAATGTTTCCTCCTCTTTGTAATATCCTTAATAATTTTCTCTGCATTAATTTTTGATGTAAGATTAACGAAATTACCGATCTCAATTTTTAGGGTTTCCAACTTTGCCGCTTTGGGTATAAAAATCTGGAGGAAATGACTGAAATTGTGAAGCGCCAAACGGATGCGCAAATCCCGCTGGATGTTGTTTACGTGGACATCGATCTTATGGATAAGTGGAAGGATTTCGGATATGATCACGAGGTAAGGCGAGTATGAAAAACTTTTCTTAACGTTTATTTCACTTATATTTTTGCATTCGATTGGCAAATATGGTAGATTCTTTGCCAAATTCGTTTTTATAGAATGCCCTAGAAAATATAATTAAATGATTAATCATGTTTTAATCGTCCTAAAACATTCTAAAAAGTTTTGAATTTAAAAAGTGAGTAATGTACTACTATTCTATGGTAATATTTTGACGATTTCGTTAAATCACCTTCCCTTCTAACTTATAAATCTTCAATAATAATAGGTTATCGTTCTCTCAAAAATCATTTTATTTTTCATAAATTTGTCTTTGCAGAATTGGGGCGGTTTTCCGGCTTATGTGGACCAATTACACAATCAAGGAATGCGGTTAATCCTTCTTTTTGATCCCGCCGTTGAAGTCGACGATGGACCTTTCCAAAGAGGAATTGAACAGGTATTAAAATATTTTATCTAAAAATTTCTGATACCTCAAAATTTATGCTTGAGTCAGCCAAAATTTGAATTTTTAAATTTGCTGAAATTACGGAAATACTAAATGTATTTGGCATTGCTAAATTTAGCGCTAGCATTTCAAACAAATGCTTGCGCGGGAATTCGAAAAATGTGAACAAAATGATTATTTGGTTAGCATAAATATTTAAAAAAATTAATGTGTGTTTAGGACGCATCTTTTGTGTCCTGGCCCCGAGATGACTTGGTCCAAACATCAGTCAACGGTCTATACCCTCTGGCGAACAATACCCGCGTCATGCTAGGCGTTGTGTGGCCTTCGAACCACTCAGCCTTTCCCGATTTCCTCGATCCCTCTGGCAAGACCACCCAGTGGTGGGTCAACGAATTTATCCTATTCCATAAACAGGTTATTTTTTACAGTTGTACTTTGCAGATTTTTGCTTTGAAAATTTATTTACAATTTTTTATCAAATTTATATACCTTAAAAACGTTGCATAGGTTTACAAATTTGACAGTTCACAATTTTGTGCTGTTTTTCACAAACATAATTTCTACGTAAATTTATTTCTTTTCTCAAATTTCGTGAATTTTAAGTCTTTCGCCAAAAATTGCACCAAGCTATCAATTTTTGCGCATTGATTTTTTAATGACTTAAGATTGCCTTTGACGGAATTTGGATCGACATGAACGAGCCATCGAACTTTGGAACCAACGAAGATCATCCCGATTATGCCAGCTTTATCGATCATCCATACGTAGAACCTCTGAAATGTCCCACAGCTGGAGATGACGCATATTTGGAAATGCCACCGTATATCACAAATGGGTTGTACGAGAGGGAGGTGAGTGGTCGTTTGAGAACAGTCAATTGAGTTGAGTCTCGTTCAGGGAATAAATCTTGAATTTATTGACGAGAAACTAAAATGGAAGAAATTTGAAATTTGGATTTACGAAATTCACGGAAAAGTAAAAATAACATGTTACAAGCCAGTGTCTGTCCGTCTCTGCGTGTGTCCACTGACGTTTAGACCACTTTCCCCTGCAAGTGATAGCTTAAAATGTTCGTACGGATGTGCTGATGCAGATTTTCAAAAAATTTAGACAAAATATTTTAGACAATTTTTTAGACAAAAATTTTTTTGGGGGGAAATTCACGGAAAAGTGAAAAATAAACATATAAACACAAACACAAAAAACTACCCTAGTCTAAACTCATAACATAAAAATTGGAGCACGGCTTTGCTAATGGTTTATATAGTTGCTTTTCACAATTAAAATAAAAAGATGGGTTTGAAGAAGTGGATGAGAAGTAAAGAACTGTGGAGAGAGATTGCTTTTGGTTCGGTTATTTAAATCGGTTTTGCTTTGCACTTTGGCGTTGCGGTTCGTTAAAAGAGAAAAGTTGGGATATAAATTGGATTGGTAAACAACAAATGAGTTTTAAGCATTCAGTGTTACAGGTAAATGGCCCGATCATAAATTTTTGAAACATCAGTGTACCTGATAGATTATTTCGACAAAATTGATTCGAGAGAAATCGAGTGATTAAGAGCTGTGAGTTGAGCTGCTTGAGTTTATCCGTTAAGATATTTAACGGTTTCAGCACCGAATGCTTTCGAAATTATTATTTAATATAGCGCAAACTTTTTAAGCATTGAAGATTTTTATTAATCAATGAAAATTGTAATAACTTTTCAGACCCAGTATCTCTGCTCCAAGACGTTATGTATGGTCGGCAAAACTGGCAGAGACACCTATAACTTCTATGATACTCGAAACTTATACGGCTGGTCCGAGACAGTGGCAACTTCAGAAGCACTGAAGAGATCGACTGGGAAAAGAGGCGCCGTTATATCGAGGTTTGTACAGTTTTGGCTACAATATTGTAACTGTTAGATGAAGGTCAGATCAACTAAATTTTCAGTATAATTTATTAGTGGGTAAAATTTAAAAACGAAAATAACAGTTAAAAACAAAAAAGGTATAAAATACCTATCATGTAGATTATTTGACTTTTCCACATTGTTAGTTTTTCTATGAATTTTATTGTCAACTTTATTATTCTCGTCATCGAAAAATCGTTTTCGCACTCTCCAACAATTCGTCTCTCGAAAGTTTATTCGCACCACCCAAAATGGGCAGTGCTTTCCAAAATTTAATTCCACCGCGGCTTTCCGGGCAGAAACGACCAAGTACCTCAAACTTGGGTTTTTAAACCGAAGAAGTCGGCTATCCTTCACTCTTTCTTTTTGGAACGGGCCAATTCAGTGCTAGTGTGCGGCGCTTTGAAAAGAGAACAAGACGAGGCAGAGCACAGCGCATCTTTTCTCTATAGAACGGGCCAGTGGGGTGCGGCGCTGTGAAAAGACAGCAAAGGAAACAGAGCAGAGCAAATTGTCTCTAACCTCCTCGCCGTCTGGTTATTTCCCGCTCCTTTTCCTTATTAAGTTTTTTGGGACGCCCAAGATAACGAATAATGTTTTACTTGAGCTCGCCCGTTCATTTCTCTAAGTTTTTGAGAAATTTTAAGTTCATCTTCGACAACACTTGTACAGCACTTGTAATTTTTATGGAAATACGGTACTTGTCCCCTATTGGTTTTTGTCATCTTTGATCAGATTTCAGAACAAAATTGTGTTCAACAAGCAATAAATACAAAAATTGTATCAACCTGTGTAACATCCATACGTTATACTTGTTGCAAATTGCATTTTTGCTCCAAATTTTCGAAATCACATAAATATTTAAAAAAGCCTGGACTTCCATACAAACGCCCTTTTAATTTTTCAACTATCCAGATCCACTTTTGTCGGCTCTGGACGTCACGGAGGTCATTGGCTTGGAGACAACACCGCGACATGGGAGGACTTGAAGGCTGCGATAATCGGCGTCCAAGAGTTTAACCTCTTCGGAATTCCATACGTGGGCGCGGATGTTTGCGGGTTCATGGGAGCGACTACCGAGGAACTTTGCATTCGATGGCAACAATTGGGCGCATTCCATTCGTTTTACAGGTAAAAATATATTCTGTAGCACTCTTATATCATAAGATCGAATCGTTTTTAGAAACCACAATGACATCAACATGCCTCCTCAGGATCCGGCCAATTGGCCGTCAGTGGCCGCTGTGACAAAGGCGGCCAATCTTTTCCGATACCAAATTTTGCCATACTTTTACTCGTGAGACTATTTTCATTGTATAGATTTTTGTATAAAAATGATACTTTAGGCTGCACTTCCGTGCCTCTTTATTGGGCGGAAGCGTCGTTCGTCCTGTCTACTACGAATTCCCGATGGACTTCGAAACACACACTTTGAGTCACCAATTTATGCTCGGTCCAGCAATTATGGTCGTGCCTGTCACAAGTCCGGTAAGTCATTTTTGGTCTGAAATATCGTTATTGCATCATATCGCTTTTCGTCAAATACAGTCACAGACAGGGCCGTTTTTTCATAGGGGGAAATAGGGACATTCCCCGGGGTCCAGCTTTTGGAACAAGCACCCCTAAGAATGCCTCAAAAATAAATTCACAAAAAACAAAAGGGTCCCCCCTTGTGTTTTTGAAAATCCCCCGGGGTTCAAAAATGCCCGAATTTTCGATATTGTCCTAATGGTGACATTGCTAGTGTAGGAGTTTTTATTAGGGATATACGGAATTTTTATGGTGAATAACATTCTTGAGGTCTTTGTGGATTAGTAACACTTTCCTCGTCTTTTAAAATTTGGCACCAGATTTGGCGCCACTAGACGAATTCGCTTCCAGAAAGACGCGTCCAATAAATCGTGACATTTGCACAACTTTATACATGAAAAACTTTCTTGTTATGGATTATTGATCTAAAAATGCATTGTTTGTTACTTTCAGAACGTTGACTCGGTACGAGGCTATCTTCCGGGCGGTGTCACATGGTATTCCATAACCCAAGCTCACCAATATGGTCAGAAGATGTCACCTGGATTTTCGGTCTTCAATGCTCCGAGAGACACTCCGCTACCTGCTTTTGTTCGAGGCTAGATTTGTCTTACATTTAAACAAATTATTTCTGTTTTCAGCAAGGTCTGTTTTCAGCAGATCTAATTATATTTGAATGATCTACGTTGGATTTGCTTGAAATGTTTGCACTTTGGACTTTTGAGCAAAATCTAGCGAAAATTTGTATTGTACAAATAGATGGCCATATTCCTCAATTTTTGCGATAAAGCTGCAAAGTTCTTGACGTTTTTGCACTTTCAGGCGGCAGTATCATCCCCAGACAAAAGCCTGCGGTCACCACAACGCTGTCTCGAAAGAATCCGTTTGAGCTTCTCGTGGCTCTCAACAATGTCGGCGAAGCGCAAGGAGAATTATTCTGGGACGACGGAGAGTCTGTCGTGGACAAAATTGAGACCTACAATTATTTGCGGTTTCAATTTTCCGTGAAAGCCAACGAGCAAAGTATCAATTTGGATATTACCTGTACCGTAAATTGCCAGTTGATTGGCCAGGTAAATTTTGGTTTATTGATTTGGTGATATTTTTATATTAGTTTTTTTAGAACAAAATGACACTTCCCACATTGGACACAATCGAGATTCTGGGATATGGATATCCGACGAGATACATGTAAGCAAAGTTTATCAAATAATATATTAGCCGCTTAAAAATACACTCAGAATCCTTAAAAGTGAACGGATTAATTAAACAACTTTTGGATTTCTGCTTTGAATCGCTAAAAGCGGAAATATCTCGAGCGAGATTCCGCAAATTAAAGCTTTAAAATTGTAAATCTCTCTGAAATTTGCAAATGTTTTTCGAAAATATAATGTAGCCATGACAAATAAATTGCTTTGACACCCAAGACAAATTTTATGAAAGAACAATATTTTATGAATTTGCTAAGAAAATCTTCCTAAACTTTTCGTGTATTTTCGAATTTTGTCAGATATAATTTTTAGTACGAGATTAAAAATGTTCCAATATAACATCGGAAAGGCCGCCATTCTCACTCAATTAATCTCTGAGCTACAATCAGACTTTCATATTTTCGTTTTCCCAAAAACTAAAGCTTATTGATTATTTCAGGACTAGCGGAATGGCCTACGACGCCGATAAACAAATTTTCCGAGTCGACTCTCCAGGATTCCTAAACTTCAACAAAAATGGGCCAGCTTGGAAAATCGTTCTGAACAAGAAGCCAGAGCCTGCTGCGAATCCAACGGAGACTCTTCCAACCAAGACTCCGTCGAACGGGCTGAGCAGAATCAGCATCTCTTGGCAAATAATGCTCATAGCAATTTCTTTTGCTGTGTCGCCAATACTCTGCAGGAAGAGTTAATAATTTAGGAAAATTGTTATTATATTTAATAATATATGTTTAATAAAATATGTCAAAATGCAATCTTACTTTCTCAATAAATTCCAAATAATGTAACAATTTTGGTGAAGAAAACTGACTTCGACAAAATCATTACGAAGCAATTGCATTAAATGACATATAATTGGCTACATTATGTGAGAATGAACTATTTGACAATCTTTTTTTTCTTTCCTCTGCGCACTTTCTAATGCTCGTCGCAGTTGCAACACTTCTTGCAGATTCGATAGCGGTGTGACTCCTTGCCCCATCCCAAATTCATGGTGCTGCAGAAGGTGAGTCGGCGCTTATCGCACATGGAGCACTTGTAGCGAACGTAATTTCGCGCTCTCGCGATCAGCCATTCCACGAGTTTGTGAATATTCACACCGAGAGTTTTGAGCAGCACGGCGAGGCACACCTCGTTGATGTAATGGCAACTGTAATAATATGCGATGGATTATGTGTTTAGCCTTCAAAATAGATTCAGAGCTCAGAAAGGTCCAGAGATATGGCCGTTTAAAACTTATATAAAATGTTAAAATTACTCCTTTTTAAGTTCATATAAATATAAAAAATCCTTGTACTCACATTTGAGTCATGTAGTTCATTCCGTCGTTCAATTTGATGGCCTGAAATGCATATTTTAGAATAACAAACTGCAAAAAATTAAAAACCTGGCCCCCACCACCACCTCCATTGCCACCCTTGTTCTTGCCTCCGTTGTTCTCTCCGCCACCTTTACCTTTGTTACCGCCTCCTCCGTAGATCCTATAAAAAGGTTGTATGTGAATAAATGTAGAATTAGAACATTTGAAGATCAAGATTGTATAATTCGGGCCCAGCAGTTTCTCACTAAAAATTCTCCCTCACTTTTTGCCATAACGAATGGCAATGACACAGAATAAATTAGGAAAAAAATTCAAAATAATTAATTGAATATTCATTTGGGGCTTTCTTTATTCGCTACGAACCCTCTTGGGCACTGACGAAACCCCTGTAGATTCCTCCAGAGTAGGATACCCTTGGATGACTACTGGAAATGAGTATAACGCTAGTACCTAACCTGCTCATTTTCTTTCTGCCCCTTACTACTCCATCTGAGAAAACACCATTCTAAGTGCCCCAAGCAAGTGATTCAATGTCACAAACGATCTAATTTGTATTCTGACTTAATGACTTACTCGTGACGGAACGGATTAAACTCGCGATATTGCTTTTTGTCCTTTCCTGACATTGCTTCACTCGGCTTTTGATTCATGCGCGCGTATTACAAGTGGAAAGATCCTGAAAATTTAAAGCTATAAAAATTGTATAGTTCGTATTGACCAAATAAAAACAGAGACAAAATAAATTTCTAACTGTTTTTGGGCAATGTTTTACATTTTTAGTCTCATTTAACAGTTTTTAATTTGAAAAGATGCGACGAATTTACAAAATGTCGTTTAGAATCTAAGAATATTTTAGCCAAAAATATTTGAGCCGTAAGTTGTTTGGAATATTTACGTCATAGTTTATGTCAGAACAGTAATACTTTAAAAAAAGTGACAAAGTAATTTCAATAAAGATCTTTCAACACTTTGGAGCGGCACTTATAGGAGAAACATTGTTCGCAAATAAAATGCTCACATAAAGTTCGACAAAATCCGCCCTTTGAATGGCCAACCAACGACAATACTTTCGATGTCCCAAATCAGTTGATTTGATCGGCCGCTTTGATATTGAATGTCAGAGAAATCTCTTAGGGCCAAAACAAATTCGTTTTTAACAACATACCAAATGAGCCGAGATAGCCGGACAATTTTTGTCTGCGGAATAGCCAGCTTGCAATGACCGTTTTGTGTAAATATAATTAAAGAGCAATAATAAACGAAACCATTCAATGTCATAATTTATGGCTAAAGCTGTTAATCAGAGCCACGTCTCTAAATTCGATTATCATAATTTTGCTTCATTGTTTCAATTTATATTTCAACGCCAATGCAATGTACGATGAGGCAACATTAACAAGTCGCGCATCAAACTTCAAACGCAATCCTTGGAGACGAACCCAGTTTATTGAGCGATAAATTGTTGTTACCGGTAAAGAATGGGCCACGTAAAACACAAAAATGAGAATGGGAAGCGGTTGATCTTGTCAAACATTTTGAGGACATTTCAAGAATAATGTAATGATTCACCAAAGTAACAAATTCAGTTCAAAAGAAACATTTTTAATCTCTGAGTTCATCCTTTCGCACTTTCTGCTTCACAGCGCCGGTGATTCTCTCTCGACGATGATAACGGATCTCCCCCGCCGGGCGAAGTGCTCGTCGTACAGATATGTTCTTCTATTTCGGTACCTTCTTCGATACATTCCGGAGCGTTCTTGTTGTCGAATAGGGCAGTTATGGCGTCACGATAAATGTCCAGGAGCTGGTTATAGGCTTGCAGGCAAAGGACCATTGCGCCGTTGGATATTTTCCTAAAAATAAAAATATTATTAAATTCTGAATTTTCCAATATATATAATTCCTCGCAATTATTTTGTAAGGCTGAATTTTTGATTGTATAGCTGACAAACTGTCGAGAAATGAAACTCACAAAAAAGAATCTCGATCTATATGACAATGCAAGACATGGCACCGAGACAACTCCCACCGCGACATCCCCCACCTCCAAAGGAAAAACATGGTGTCGCGAAGCGATCGATTAAGTATCATTTTAATAAATAAAAATTAGACAAAATAATTTATATCTCTTTTTTCTCTGTATCTTAAATTTGTGGTCACTAGGAACTGTTCAGTTTGGTTAGGTTCAAACTCTTCACTAAATTCTTTTGGTGTGAAAAGGTCATATAAGTTGGCTTTTCATTTTTACATTCCGATCTAGGCACAGATCCCTATTGAACGGTTGAACCGTTACCCAAACAATATGATTTCTGTCTGCAGCGCCAAGTGCATATTTTCGGACTCTTTTGTATGGAACATTTCATTGCGAAATTCACCGTCTCAGACTGGTATATAATATTCACCCAAACCCCAGAAAGTAACAGTCAGACGAGTTTGCTGTTCACTGTTTAACGGTTTCTGTTCAGGCTGCTTAGCTCAGCACAAATTCGGCCCCCTTTCTGACGATTTTCGTCTCCCGGTTCTATTCCCCATTTTGGTTTATTACGGAATATTGTGCATTCCGTTTTGGTAGCTCCTAGTGAGCCTTTCTGTTCTGAGCTCTCTGTGTGAGCGATTACGGTTTCCTAGCTCCTAGTGAGCATTTCGGTTTCTGAGCTCTCAGTGAGCCTTTCCGGTTAATTTTCCCCCCTTTATTTGCCTTGATTTCGATCGGCTAAACTTGCAGGATTTACTGCCCTCAAACTTTGCCTAGCGTTATCTTCTAAGATCTCGCTTCTCGGCTTATTCCATTTGCAACGGTAAATTCCTTCCGGTTCCCCCGTGACATTTTGTTTCTGTCCAATTTATATTGTGTTTCTTTCATTGCCTTAGTAATTTATATTGCCATTGATTTTTGCTTGTATTAATTTGTCTCTTGTACGTTTGTAAGTTAATAAAGGGCCACGTTACTAATTTGTGTTCTTTACAAAACAATTATTATTCGTGTTTATCGTGAATATTTCTTATTGCATAATTTATTGATTGTTTGCTCGCTTGCCCCTATTCAAAACCCAGGGACCCAACCAAGCGGTCCTTGATCTTTTGCATCCCAATAGGTTCCCTTGCCTATTGTATTTCCAGAAAAGGACATCTTTCGGTAATCGGGTTGTAGCTCCCTCACAAAAGCTTTCTGTGGGAAAAATAGTCCATCGGTGGTGCTTTCCCACAAAAAGAGAATCATATCACTAGACAATTCGTTTAATTCGATATGTCCCGGCCAACTTTGGAAACTATCAAAATGTTGATGGAGGAGGCGGGTGAGATTTTTGATGACGAACAGGACTTTCCGGTGCCTCCAGACCCTAATCCTCCTGTAACTGACAAAGTCAAACTCAGAACTTTCCAGTCTCTTGTCACCCGTCTTGACATTTCTCATGACGAATCTGAAAGAGTCATGCTAGGTCTTCGAAATTGTCTCTCCAACTTGCATGACATCAGAGTCAAGATGACTGAAAAGGAACGTACGGCCGACAATGTCATTTATGATGATTTTGTGGACAATAATGACTATGTCGGTCCTATGAAACAGTTAGCTAAGTACTGTAAAAAGTTGAAACTTCAGAAAAGAGCACTTTTAGATAAAATTGAGGAGTTGGAAGACAGTCTGGCCGCCGCTGCCACCCCTGCTATCCCTAGACGCAGCGGTGTTGCCGTTTCATTACCAAATCCTGTCCCGGACCCCACTCATGTTGAGCCTAGCTTGCACTCCCCTGAGTTGCCTAAATTTGACGGTGACATTTCTAATTGGTTGACTTTCTGGTCTCATTTCAAATACTTGGTGCATGACTCAAAAAGGCTTCCCCCGGCTCTGAAATTGAAATTTCTAATTGATTCTTGTAAGGGTGGACCGGCACAAAATTTGGTCGACGTTTTTGAACTAAAGGATGAGTATTATCCGCTGGCATTAAGTCGCCTCAAGGAAAGGTTCAATAATACCGAGGAAGTGAAAGATGCTTTAGACCACAAATTGACTGTGCTTGCCCCAACGGATGAATCTTTAGATGACCTTTCTCGCTTCATTGATGAGCTTGAGAATATTTTCATGAGAATGGAAGCTTTAGGTGAGCCTATTGACACCCGACATATTCGGGCTCTTGTGATCAAAAAGGTCCCGGGTTACTTAATGGAAAAATTGCATTCATCTGAAAGGCAAGCCTCTCAAAACAATGAGCAATGGACGACTAATAAAATGAGAGAGTTTTTGAAAGAGCACCTTGCCTTAAAGCAAAGAACTAGTCGTTCATTAGCCGAAGCCCGGGCGGAATACACTGAAACTCCTAAACGGCCTCCTATGTTTCAGCCGAGAGGCTTACAGTTCCCAACTCCGGGAGACCCACCAAACTTTCAGAGCTCACAGAGCCAGTCCACAGCGACTCTCTTTTGCACGGGTGCACAAAATCGGCACAGGAGTGATTCATTCTCTCTCTCAGGTTTTGAACAGGCTAAATTGCCTCAACCTTGTCTTTTTTGCACTTCACTAGAACATCGCAGTACTTTTTGCCCACTAGACATAGATGGTCGAAGAGCTAGTCTAAAATCCCAGAGGCTATGCTATAAATGCTTACAAATCGGTCACATGGCCCGTCAATGCAATAAAACTTGCGAACTCTGTTGCCTTTCACATCATAATCTCATTTGTCCGAAAATTTGGTCAAGAAATAAGAATATTTCATTTTCTAATTCCAGTCCAAGCCAAACTCCGCACACTCAAGTGACTTCGGCATTTGTGTTGTCTATAGACACTAGTAAACCACCTCCTGGATTTGGGAACCACGTACATCGTCAAGAAATTCCTCCCCCTCCAGGATTCGAGACGAAGATTTGCGATCAATATGTCTTGAATTCAAAATCGGACTTCCCCATAGTTTCACAATTTTCTGATAAAAATGATTCCAATGTTAATTCAGTTTGTCCGGAAAACTCTGAGTTTGTTGACTCAGTTCCAGATCATGAACTTGACTTGTCTGAGAGCGGCTTATTCGATTTCGAAACCACCCAAAAGGCTGACTTAGACGGATTTATAGAGGACAGCTATATTGGCGAACTCTATCCTGAGTTTCAAGAGAATGTGATTTTGGATTTTGAAAATCTTCCCAGTTCTCAACTTTTCTGTACTGATAATTTTGAGGTAGACCCTTCAAATTCGGAACCCCTTATCTTTCCGAATTTGAATCTGAAAATCAATTTTCACTCCTGGTATTATACCATTACTTATACCGGAATATCGGAATCTACTTCCCGTATTTTAAAATTTGAGCTGAACAACAATGTTCTCCTTTCTCTTGGAACATTTCACAATCCGTTTCCACCAATATTCAAAGGTCATGAAATCATTCATTTTCCAGAATCTCAAGTTGGCCCAAATCCTCTTACTAACCGCATATTTGTGCGAATTTGTAAATCGCGCAGTAAGGCATATTATTGCCTCTTCTCGGGCTTTCTTCCCCCGGATACAGTTCGGTTTCTTCTTTATTTTAGGAATTCTGAGTCCGACATCTCTCAGCACTCGATCTGCAATGTTTCGCCAATACGCGCTGTCATGATGGCTCAGACAATGCCCGATTTCGTGCCCTGGATGTGCCCAATGCCTCGCTTTTCGATGCCGAATGCGCCTTATGCTCTACAACAGGCTCGTCTGGAACCGTCGATAGTGAACCAGTCATTCCGAAAGTTGCACCGAGCCATTTCAAACATGCCTGCCGCGCATAGGGAAGTGTGAATGTCGCGAAGCGATCGATTAAGTATCATTTTAATAAATAAAAATTAGACAAAATAATTTATATCTCTTTTTTCTCTGTATCTTAAATTTGTGGTCACTAGGAACTGTTCAGTTTGGTTAGGTTCAAACTCTTCACTAAATTCTTTTGGTGTGAAAAGGTCATATAAGTTGGCTTTTCATTTTTACATTCCGATCTAGGCACAGATCCCTATTGAACGGTTGAACCGTTACCCAAACAATATGATTTCTGTCTGCAGCGCCAAGTGCATATTTTCGGACTCTTTTGTATGGAACATTTCATTGCGAAATTCACCGTCTCAGACTGGTATATAATATTCACCCAAACCCCAGAAAGTAACAGTCAGACGAGTTTGCTGTTCACTGTTTAACGGTTTCTGTTCAGGCTGCTTAGCTCAGCACAAATTCGGCCCCCTTTCTGACGATTTTCGTCTCCCGGTTCTATTCCCCATTTTGGTTTATTACGGAATATTGTGCATTCCGTTTTGGTAGCTCCTAGTGAGCCTTTCTGTTCTGAGCTCTCTGTGTGAGCGATTACGGTTTCCTAGCTCCTAGTGAGCATTTCGGTTTCTGAGCTCTCAGTGAGCCTTTCCGGTTAATTTTCCCCCTTTATTTGCCTTGATTTCGATCGGCTAAACTTGCAGGATTTACTGCCCTCAAACTTTGCCTAGCGTTATCTTCTAAGATCTCGCTTCTCGGCTTATTCCATTTGCAACGGTAAATTCCTTCCGGTTCCCCCGTGACATTTTGTTTCTGTCCAATTTATATTGTGTTTCTTTCATTGCCTTAGTAATTTATATTGCCATTGATTTTTGCTTGTATTAATTTGTCTCTTGTACGTTTGTAAGTTAATAAAGGGCCACGTTACTAATTTGTGTTCTTTACAAAACAATTATTATTCGTGTTTATCGTGAATATTTCTTATTGCATAATTTATTGATTGTTTGCTCGCTTGCCCCTATTCAAAACCCAGGGACCCAACCAAGCGGTCCTTGATCTTTTGCATCCCAATAGGTTCCCTTGCCTATTGTATTTCCAGAAAAGGACATCTTTCGGTAATCGGGTTGTAGCTCCCTCACAAAAGCTTTCTGTGGGAAAAATAGTCCATCGGTGGTGCTTTCCCACACATGGCTAAACTCTTATCAAATGGCTGGGTCAAAAAAGATATAGGACCAAATGTCGGCAGATGGTTAGATAATACACACTATTTCGTAGTCACTGCCGCACGCAGACACTGTTCTCTACTGCGGGGTGGGAGCTGTCGCGGTGGGAGTTGTCGGGTGGGAGATGTCCCGGTCCCCAAGACATTACGTACTATAGGTTGGGTACACGTAGATATATAGTTAGAAATAAAATAAATTTATAACGAAAATTACAATGATAATAAATAATAATAAATTATGCAATGATAATGTGATTTTGGGAAACGATGAGATTATATGTGACATAAAAATAAAGAATGAGTGACGAATGCAAAAGGATTTTTATAAAGGAATGGATGAGAATAAAATTGCGCCAATTTTAAAAGTTTTTACACGGAATATAAGAATTGAAAATTTATTTTTGGGCCAAAACCTCTTATAGTGCAAGAAATAGGTTTTATTAGTAAATTTTAGCAGAAATTTTGAGGAAAATGTACTAAAAATAAATAATTTTATCTTTCCATTTACGTCTTTTTCACAAAAACAATATAAACAAAATTATGGCCATTTTGACAAACAAAAATTTTATTTTTGCGCAGTTTTGAAATTACGATTTTCAAGTGACGATTCTTTGAAATAGTTAAATGCCAAATTGGTAACTTTTGCATCTTCAAAGAGAGAATAAGAAAGTTTTCGCTCAAAAAGAAAATTTTTGCGTCGAATGTAACACTTTACGAATGTTGGATGATTTTCTACATGTTCTATACCATTCTAGAATGTTCTTTTATCCATATACCAATATAACCAAGAATTAACAAAAACTAATCATTCTATAGTGATGATAAACATTCTAGAATGTCACTGAATTTTACTAAATAAATTTGTTTTACAATTTTGTTTTTGCAATTTTATTTTACAATGTTTTATCAATTCGAAACGTTTATTTCAAAACGTTCATAAAATGTTTCCAATATACGCTATTTTATTCCCAACACTTATCAAAGAAAATTCAAGAATGCCTCACAAAATTAGTCATATAAAAACTAACTAATATTCGCAAACAATTTCATACCTCCCACAAATTTCGACTTTTGTCCAGCAGATGACCAAGCAATTCCAACAGTTCAGAGCTAAGCTCTTCGATCTAAAAATTATCACCTATATATTAGAACAGTGATAGAAAATAAAACGTACGCAACAACAGCAGCCGTCCATAAAAGGGTGCAGACGTCGAAGAGAAGGTTAGTAATCCATAACACGCTAACACACGCCGCCGTTTGAACTGTACTCAGAGATGACACTAAAGTAAAAAAATTATCATGAAGAAATTCCAAACAAGCTCCAAAAATTTTTTTCAGTCCTATCAAATTATCGAAAAAATATACCTATCATTTGAAGCATTAGCGGTTTTTTCACAATATTCCTTTTGACGAACTTGTTGTTGTTCTTCTTACGATTTGCGGTAGCCACAGGCGCATAACCGTTCTTAGTACCCGTTTCCGGGGTATCGTCAGCTGAGCGAAACACTTTACCGGTAACAACCATCGAGAAAATTGACATCAGTTTGGCGGTTAGCAGCACAAGTTGGGCCCAAGCCGAGAGCGTTTCCGTGTCCACAGATCTCGCGCGCTGGATTTTCTTGGACGGAGGAACAGTGTCGGATTTAAACTTTTTGTCGGGCTTAAACTCAAGATCTTGCTTGCTTTTTGTCGGTTTCTTGTTCAGCTCAGACATCTTTTCATCTTCTTCCTCGAATTTTTCGTCTTCAGCGCTGCTTACGCCTAAAATACAGGGTGTGTTAGAATGTCGTCTTAGAATGCCGATGGGTTTATACAATAGCGAGCAAAGGCCTACCCAATAATATTCCTTATCTAAAATTTTTCATCCAGTACTTAGTTTTTTATTAATACATAGTTTTAAAGTATATTCGGGCCAAATTTGTAACCATTGTGAGTTTGGAATTATTTCATTCAAATAGTTAAAAGTATGCTAAGCCCCTGAAAATTTCCTAATTAACTATTAACACTTACTTCGTTTTTCTATTGACGCGAGCATCGTTTTAGGGCTCAAGTCCGCTGGTAAGCCTCCGATTTTGGTGAGCACTTCAAATCGGGATTTTTGATCCATCTTCAAGCCATCTAACAGATCCTCCTTTTCCAAAATGGCGTCGCTGCTTGGTTTCTTGAGCAAAGCTGGTGGCGATGGTCTACGAGTAGATAGCTGCGCGTTAGGTTTCCCCTGAGTCGATGAAAAAGCAGTGCTGTAAATGGAAATTATAAGTAAATAATTAATAAATGGCGTAGGATTTCGTTTCGTACATTTTTGGCTCTTTATTTTGAAAATTTGACACTTGTTTGATTGATTCTGAAATTTTTTGGGCAAAATTAAGAACGAACAGACTCATAAGAAAATCAGAAACAAATAGCAAATTACGTGCTAGACCATTCAAACGAATCTTTCAAACTCATACAATGTACCTGAAGTTCGAGAAGCTTCCATGTTTGATGACATTTTGAAGGCCATTTGGATGACCATTGGTGTTATTTGATTTCGCCTTTTTACGCGGATTCGTGAAATTGAATTCCCCAACCGTTTCTAAAAATTTGATTATTAATTTATCCAGTAACTGGTGTAAAAATAACTAACGCTGCTTGTTGCCCAAGGACTTTACGACTGTTGATGATGGATAGATCGGTTTTGCTCCACCATTTTTCTGACGATCGATTGGATTTAGACCTAAAGTTTAGCATAATTAATAACAAAAAACGAGGAATTGAAGAAAGTGACGACTTAAAAAGTACATAATAAATGTTATATTAAAATATTGTTCAAAGGATTTTCAAGCCAAAAATATGTACTTTGTAAAAAATCGTGTTTGCGGCTCATAATCATGGAAACATTTTCAAAAATATCCAAATTTCGAATGAATGGTCCAATTTTCCTAAATTTTCTAAATCTGTGTTTTTAATATTTCTGAGATACTAATATTCTTGCACTTCTATTTCTCTCAATTTTACCTGGAATCCTAGCGGGCTTCGGCGGCATATTCTCGTTTTCAGCTTTCGCCGAGCTCAAATCAAAATGCGAAGTGGATCGCTTCGGTTGCATGGGATATTTCTTCACGTAATGCTCTTTTGCCCATCCGTTTCCGTGCTGTCCATGATTTCCATACTGATGATTATTCTGATGATAACTCTGGTGTTTCGGCACGAAATTATTCGATTTGTACCATCCTCCGTTGGACCCCGATGAGTTGGACGAGTGCGTGCTTGAAGGAGACACTGGCTTGGGCGGCATCAATGGAAATTCAGAAACATCCACGCTGTTGCGCTGCTGAGTGCCGATTGTCAGACCATTGGGTGCAACAGCACTAAAAATTTCGCATTTAGAAGATCAATTTTAATTCTTAAAATAGACCAAATTCTGTTAAATCTTTACAGATTTGAATATCGAACCGCAGCTATATTTTGCCTATTTCGTTTTTTATTACCAAGATGCGAAAAGTTTGCTGATGTCCTAGAATAATACTAATCGAGTAAACGATTCTATTCTACGAACTAATCAAATTTTTCAAAAAAATCCTTCCTATGCATGTTCATCATATTGTAGCCCTTGGTTATAGCGTTTTAGGAATATTGTCGACATGGAAAAATACCAAAAATAGATATTGCGCCAATTTAAACGATTCACAATTTGTTTTCCCGTTAGAGTATCGTAGTTATGTTTTATTTATGCTCATTTGTTTGAATAGAAGTTTAAATTTTAAAACTAATTTTGAATAATATTTGAATAATATTTATGAACTAATTTGAATATATTACTGAAGGCAATGGAATTTGATTCTACAAAAATAAAAATAAACAAATACAGTCGACTCTCGATTTACCGCACACACGATTTACCGCACTTTCGATTAACCGCACATAATTGGCTGGAACGGATTTTTTCCATACAAAATTCCCTCGATTATCCGCATTTTGTGCGGATAAATTCGATTATCCGCACAGGTTTTTGCGGAACCAAAGTGAAATTTCCAAGTAAAATTTTTCGTTTATCCGCACAAAGAAAAATGGTTCTGTTTTTGGCGCAAATTTGAATTTTTATACAAAATTTTCCCGATTTTTATCAAATTTTTCAAAAATTTTTGCCATATTAGGTAAAAATTTTCCAAAAATCGGTCAAAATTTAGTAAAAAAATCAAAATTTTTTGAGCGGGAATTCAAATTTTATTTTTTATTTTCAAAAAATGACAAAGAATACAGGAAATTTCGTTTATCCGCACAACTTTGCACTGGAAGGATTTTCTCCATACAAAATTCTCTCGATTTACCGCACACCCGATTAACCGCACTTTCGATTATCCGCACAAAATCGCCAGACCCGATGTGTGCGGTAAATCGAGAGTCGACTGTATAGTATTTAACTTTTTAAACATATGTTTTAACAAAAGAAGAAAATAATGTTATGCGTTTCGATAAAAAAGACATTTCTTTACTCCTATCGTATCTCCTTACGGGACAAAAGTGATTTGAAAATTATATTTTTATTTAGTACACGAAAAACTGTAATTAAAAATCTATACGCAGTCAAAATAACAGATCAAATATTATAAACTTGATGTTTCATTTGAAATTTCTCAAATGCAACTTCAAATCAGATTATTCAAATCAAATTACAAAATGTAAAGATAACGTTCTGAAGCCTTATTTTCGTCATTTTAGTGTTACATTTTAGTGTTTGGTTTGTTTTGCATTTTAGTGTTTAGTCGACATTTTACTGTTTGCAAACTTATTATATCATAAACTTAATAATATACCAAAATCATCCCATGAAGCATTTTGGTATATAACGTGGCTATATAAGTCGTCAACGAAACATCAAAAATTTCAAAACCGAAATTGCGCCAATTTAAACGATTCACGATTTATTTTGCCGTTAGAGTATCTTTAGCTATGTTTTAAATTATTATTTTTGCTCATTTGTTTAAATTTTAGTTGTTTTAATTTTATTTAAATTTTAAAACTAATTTTGAATATATTACTGAAGGCAATGGAATTTGATTCTACAAAATTAAAAATAAACAAATATGGTCTTTAACTGTTTAAACATAGCTTTGGCAGAAGAAAAGAAAACACTGGTAAAATAGGTATGCGTTTCGATCGTAATCCTGTATTCCTAAACGGTGTTATGAGATAGGATCATTCTCAGGTTTCTAAAAGCTTACAAGCCAAACCACTACACTATGGCGGAACGATAAAATGAGAAAGTTGGGTTGGAGAGAAACAAAATGGGAGAATTGTTATTTGTAAAAAGACATCGCTTTACTCCATCGTTTCTCCTTACGGGACAAAAGTGATTTGAAAATTATATTTTTATCTAATACACGAAAGAATGTAATTAAAAATTTATACGTTTTTCCAATCAAAAAACAGGTCGAATATTTATGATAATGCCTAAAATAAACTTACAGTAATAAACGGCGCTAAGTACAACTTGCTATTTATTATAAACTTGATATTTCATTCGAAATTTCTCAAATGCAACTTCGAATCGGATTATGCTATCAAAATGTCTGCTCTATTTCTATTTTGAACTACGATAATGAATGCTTTACCTTGCCACAGAGCTATAGCTCTTGCCCATTTGCATTGGCGGCTGAGGAGCCATATTTGGCGTCATCGGTGATCGTCCAATCCCGAAACCTTGGCTAAAATACGAATAATTATTTTAACAGAAATTCGTATAATGAAAAACCTCTCTGAAAGTCGGTCAAACAGGAAAATGTGAGCCGGGCGACATCCTGCGAAAGGAGGCTGTTGTTCAGTCTGATGGAAGGCTGGAGCCTGTGGCTTGCGCTTCATTTTTGACGGAAATCCAGGCGGTTCCAAGAATCCATTCTGATCAGTGCAAAAGTTGGCCACGTTGCCAGTGTTTTGCGGTCTCGGCTCATGATTCACTGAAAATATGGCTATTACAGTTAAATTCTGTCTGTTAAATTTAAGTCTGCTCGAGAATTTTATATAAATTATGCTAAAAAGTTCACAAAATTTGAGAAAGAAAAAAAAGGTAAAACATCCACTCACCTTTCTTTGGGCTATCATTACCGGATTTGTTCTCAGACACGAAACTAGCGTCGCCCTCATCCTGGAACGATTCTTGGAGCAAATTGCCAATGTAGTGGCGCTCGTAATCTTCCATGGAATTGCTCAAATTTTCCATAGTTCTGTGGTGAGAATTACCGTCCAAATATTTGAAGTAAGTGTCGTTGGTGTTAGAATCTTTTGGAGAAATAAGCACAGAGTTGATTTCTACCGCGCTAGGATTGCACTGCCATCCGAGACTCATATAATAATATTGAAATAGGTCAGAGGCGTCGATGTCACCGAGTGCCGCCTTCGAGAAATCGATAATATGCAGTTCGCCTAGATGGCAATTTGCCTGAAAATGGATCAATATCAGGCTGTGTCTCGATAGAACTGTTCAGTATTCTTCAAGAGTCGTCTATCTTCAATAGACGACACATCAGAAATCATTACAGACATCAGAAATTTGATAAATCGGGAAGAGAATGAGACATTCTATTTCGAAATCATTCAAGGTACTCTCATGATATTTCGTAACATTTCGCGATAATTTCGTTAAAGACAATAACATTTTGTACCTTCCAAATAGGTGCCGTAAAAATGCGAAAATGGAAAATTTTTGAGCAAAAATCGTTCGTTTATGACAAAAACGAGATTTTCAGGCAAAGTTTGAACTATGTCAAATGACATATGTCCCTTGGAAGATAAAAGATAAAGTGCCCCCGTGAATCAAGGGTACTTCGCCGAAGCTTTTCCCGTGCGGGGTCCCCCAAGCCTACTTGCCGAAGCTTTCGACCGGGGATGCTTAGCAGCTTGCGGCAGCCTTAGAGTGGGCGCGGGGAGCAACCCCCTGACCCCGGCCATTGCCGTCTTTATCTTCCAGCCGAAGCTGTACCTATCTATCCGACCCACGGACAGTGCCCCAGTTTCAGGTTTTTTGAGCCCCGGGGAATTTGGCTGAGCCCCGGGGAATTTGGTGTCTGGATGCATTCTTAGGGGTGCATTTTTCAATTTTCATAAGGATTTTCAAAGCTGACCCCGGGGAATTCCCCTATTTCCCCATATGAAACTGGGACCCTGCCCACGGAGGGATGGAGCGCCTAGGTTGGGTGTGTGACGCACCAGGGAATCGAACCCCAGTGGGTTGGTGTCTTAACCACGCCACTGGAAGATATACACCTTGGAAGATATCAAATATTCTGAACTAATCTCAGTTTTCGTGGTAGAACAACCATGAAGCTCTTAAACATTTAAAAAATTGTTAGCCTTTTTACGCTTAACTATATTGCAAAGTTCGCTTATTTTTCACAAAAAGTTAATTTCAGCATTTTTTTTGCATATTTCACCAAATTTTCATTGTTATTTACTCTTTCACAAAAATTTCAATAACAGTAATGGAAAAGTGCAATCTAAAGATAGAACCATAACTTTGCTTGAATCCTGCAAAAAATCTGAGACTGTGAGACCCCCGCTAAAAAAAGTTCCCATTTTATTTCCCATATCACTTCATAACCAGTTCTCGCCTTCGAAAAAAATCGATAGCTCAAATGGCAGTTTGCCTAGAAAAAGATCAATATCGGGGAGCGCCTCGGCTGTTCTTTTTAAAATTGATAGAGAAAATGTTAGAGAGCAGAAAAAGGTTTGGGGCAAAAGCAAAGTAAGGATCCAGTGAAGATAGAGCACGGATAGGTATGGCCTGGTACTGCTGGTGAACAGGTACGACCGAGGTACTACCAATCCATATAGAAAATGAAAATTGCGTCACACTTGACGCGATTGGCGGTACTCTAAGTAACATTGGTAGTATTCCTGTGGCTGGACCTGGAGTGAAAAAACTGTTTTGAGTTCTGAGCACTAGTCATTTCCATTTATGGTGATTTAATTTCGATGGAAATGCGAAAATATTAAAGTACAGCTAAATTTACAGTTTTTGAACTTGATGGATTTTAGTCTTCAGGGGATCCTTGAATTAGTTGAAGTTTTGGTCTTTCGTATGTTACTTGGGAATTCTCACGAGGATATGCCCCGAGGTCAATTCGGAGCATAATCTTGAACTTTTCACATAGTGAAGAACGATTCCCTCAAGGGATAGCTCTCTAGAAAAGGCTCATAGAAAGTAATTCATCAGTGGAATATTAATATTTTTTAAGATAGTGATGCCTTGTGAAGGAATCTAAAAGATATCTTAAACAACGAACGTATTAAAGATACTCCAAACAAGTTAGAGGATTTTATAGAATAGATAAGATAAAATTTTATATCTGGAATAGACAAACAAGGTCAAGAATCTTGATTCAAGAGAAAATGATCGGGAAGTTAATTACCACCAGCCATCATTTAGGAGTAAAACAAGACAAAAATTTCAAGCGAGGGTCATCAAAAATTTTGTGTATCAGCTACTTGGGAATTGTGTGGTTTAAATTGTGCCTTAGGAGCGGCCAGTCTTGATTACTGAAGTCAGCTGTTTATATTTGGCAAGAGCTACGCAGCCCACAGATAATAAGAAAGTGACGTTTGATCACATGGATAAGGGTCATGTGCATAGAGTTTCCTTGTAAGGAGTCATGGACGCATGCCTTCTTCGAACTATCGAAATTTTGGGAAGATGTGAACTCAGCTGATTCTTGGATATTTATATCGAGGACGAGGAAGCAGGAACTCAAATTCGACCCAGCGGCAACTTCCAGGAAAAAGTTGGGCATTTTCTATTTTCATAGAAATTCTCAGTGCTAGGAAAAATACGCTATCAAAAATACGCTAATAAGCTATTTTCAGTCGCCAGAGCACCAACTAAGGTAAAATTGAAGCTAATAAGCTCCTGGCACTGCTCGTGGCCCTGCTGAAGTAACCATGAAGCATCCTATGACAAACACATTAAGATCTGCATCCGAAGTATTTCCACATAATCAGAGAGCCTAATGTCACGGAGATTTTCTAGAATATTTTGTAACAATGAAATTAAAATTCGGACAGAAGCAGATAGCTTTTGAGATACCTTAAGGAATACTTTCAAAAATGAAAGTCTTACAACTTACGAAAGATCTCATTTATAGTCGCCCAGCTCCTACTACAGAATACTCCCATCTATAGTTTTAATAACTCCAAAAAGCTTTCATATTCTTATCGGATTACAAAAAGTGCTCCAAGCATCTGACAGAAAAAATTCCATTTGCGTCAAAGCCTCTATCTTGGGCTCAACCGAGCAAAAAGTTGTACAAAAACTAAGCAAAAAGTACAAAATTTATGCACAAAAACCTTTCAAAGAACCAAATATAAACTCTGAGGCTACATTTGGGACGCAGGTTTGGACTTCCAAAGTAGAAAATGGAGAGCACAGAAGATGTAAACAAATACAAATTCGGTCGGCGTTCAGCTGTGAAGCGGCCCGTATGATGATTCACGTGAATACTTATTAACTTTACGAGCACTCCGGACAGTTTCTCGCTATAGTACGCTTAAATAGGCTGTATATTGAGAGGATAACACGAACGAATAGGATAACACAAAAATCTTACGCAAAAAGATCGATATTCGAAACTCGGAGTTAAACTTTCTTGGGAATATTATTCAAAATATTCAAAAATGACACACCTGCCCATTTGACACGCCGTGGCAACATTCAATCACAAAGTGTCCTTTCAAATTTGGGACATAAAATGCAGTGGCCGAGAATGGAACAAGTAAACAAACAAAACAACGGAACGCAATCATATCTCTTTCATTTCCCTTTTTATGACCATATGGCACTCCTGTCCCATTCCTCTCTTTTTCTCTCAAAAGTGTGTCCCATACTTTTTTGCATTAACCGGCGGATCCATCGACAGCCCTCCAAATTTTCACTTTCCCACTCACTTCGGGCTGGGTTAATCGGCGTTAGCGGGTGACTTTTCTCATCCTTTATTCCACAACTTTCTTTAAAGTTTTTCGCCAGGTCTCTACTTCATTTTCGATAGGCATTTGGGCAGCGGAGAGAAATTGATCCAGAGAATACAGAGTGCAGAGAAATGTTATTGGAAAGTTGAATCTATGGCAGACAGTCAGACAGACATACACTATAGGAGTAAGCATGTGTAGAAAAGAGATTTTATCTAGACGGTGAGGAAAAAGATAGTATTATTTAGAAAGATAAATCTATGCCAGACAGTCACAGACATACATGCACTCTAGCGAAGAGGGCTAAGCAAAGTTGGCCCAATAGACATGTCGGACAAAGGGCGAAATCATATGGCCACGGCGTCGAACAATTCCTCCGTGGGCTCACGAAACTTTCATTGTTATTTTGCTTGCTCATTTTGAATTTGGGTTATTATAGGATAAAGCATAAATGCGATACGAAAGAAATCGAGAACACACCTTGAAAAAATTGGCAGGTGAAACGGCACATATCGAGAAAAATAAGTCCAGGACTACAGTGTTGTAGAAATAGACAAGGTAAATCTCAATCTCGGAAGATAGGTCTCGATCTCGACTTGAAGTCTCGAAAATTTTGCCCAAAGTTCCGGAAAATAGCGAAAAAATATGAGGATGACAATTAGTTTTTGAGGATGACCTAAATTTTTAATGATTAACTCAAGGGTAGACATTGGGATTGGGTATAACCCAGACTCGATATATGTATGCAATACATTTCAATGAGTCATCAATTTCCGAGAATCTCAAGTCGAGATTCTCGACATGGACTTCGAGATTCTCGAACCATTCTCGACGAAAGCGAAGCCCCGAGCCCGAATATCCTGCCGAATGTCTGGACCCTGAAAAAGGAACTGATCCTGAAAAACATCCTGGAACCCGTGGCAAGAGTCACAGCCAATTCACATGTGTAAAGTTGGAACGGAGTTGTTAAAAGTTAATTATATTCAAATAGTTTCCCTCACTTTGTTTTGATAGACATTGGAGAGATTGGCCTATCGCTATGGCAGACATACATACAGACGTCCAAACAGATAGTCGTAGACACTTCAAAGGAGTGGGCGGTTTAAAAAGAACGCCCGTCAGGCGCGGACCTGTCAGATAGACAGAAGTTAAAAGGCAAATCAAAAGCAATCGGACAGTTCCCAAGTAAAAAGGCAGGCCCGGCTTTCCCATTTTTCTCTAGGCGTTTTCTTAGCAAAAATTTTTTACTTTTCTTTCCAAAGCGGCGCGATTTTATTTTCGATTATGAGCGTGGAAATAAAAAAAGATGCAAAATGGTGATTGGAGATGAAAAGTCGGAAGTCGTTCGGGAGTCGTTACAATCGCATGCGCAGTGGCCGGGCTCAGTGAATATAAAACAAAAATACATCCAGAAAACGAATTAGCGATCTCTTAACCAAAAATTTATGAAAATTGATTTGAAAAATCGGGATTACATGCACATTTATGTTCCTTCGATTTTTATCCTTCGAATACGAAAATGTCGAGAATTTAAAACTTAATTAAAAATATTTAGAAATCGATAATTACAAAAAAATTGAGACGGACCAAATACAAAACAGTTTCCATAACGTCTGTTATTTGCGTCATTTTTCAGTTCTTCTTCAGGTAAAGTGGGCGCTGTTTTCTTTTTTATACGGGTTCCTTTTATGGTCTCTCGTAGAACTTTCCAGTATTGTATGTTTTGCGAAAGAATGATTTATGTCTGGGTTAATAAAAGGATAGTCATCGAAGCGGTTAATTGCCGTGTTAATAAACAAAAGCGTTAAGAAGCAACAATAATAGGGCAAGATAATCGAGAATTGGACATCAAGAGGATATAAGAGGAGACTGGCCAAAACTATTCAAATGAGGCAATACACAAAATATGCGGTATAATAAGATGCCGTGACAGGTCATGAATTTAGCGTAGGCGTTCGTGACATTGGTCTCGAGTCAAGAATTTCATCTCAATCTCGAGAATATGGACACTTCGAGATCGAGATTTCCTCGATCTTTTTGGGAAAGTTTACAACTAAAAAATTTATTCAAAAGCTTGCAAAATAGAAAAAACTAAACTATTCGCATATATTCACTCACAATTTCCAGCAAATGCCAACGATAAAAAGAAAATTAGAGAAAGAGAAAACGTGCGCTTCGCAAGTGCATGACTTGGGGGTTACTGGGTAGAGGGAGAGTTGAAGACAGTTAAAGCAGAATGCACTTACAAAATGCCAATAGAATCATGGTTAAAGAAAAATGCAAGAAAAATCCAAACGTGAAAAAATGGAGATGGAATTTGTTTGAAAAGGGATCAAAGATTAAAAATCGGCTAAATCGAAAAAAGAAAACAAAGTTATTGAAAATGAAACAAATTAATTTAACTTTTGCAACGAAAACGTTTTTCGTTCGAAAGTGAGCATTCTTCACGATCGATGGATATTTGGCAATCAAAATATTTACTGCCGCTAAAAAGCATATTAAAAAAGGTTAGCATAAAATGATGATTTAATAAAAATCGAACATAAAATTGTGTCTAAGAAATTTCGCAGTTTGGATGCCCTTTCCTAAAAAGACTCTCAATTGTCGACGTCAAAGACATTATCGATCAAAAATCGAAGACCTTCAAAATAGAGCGCAGTTCAGAAGTCTAGAGTTGAGCGTCTAGACGCTCTCAAATGAGCTCAAACTTTGGTCTAAGATCTTGGCTTTGGTGCTAGGCACGATCTTGCGACCATTTATTAATAATATTGAAGAGCTAAAGTGCAATAATATCGAGAGTGCATAAAAAGTTAATTAAAATGTAATCCGCGCGACGAGTTTTAGAAAGGAAAGTAAGAGAAGAAAGCCAAACAAGCGCCGCCAAGCAAATGGGAAATCTGTCGCAGGAATTGTCTTTGTTGGGTTTTATTTCAAATTGTATACACAACGCCAAACTTGCTATTGATTCGAAGAAAGTAAATTTGAATATCAATTACGTTCAGACTGTCTTTGGAATTTTGGGACTGATTTTGGGACTGAATTTTGGTAGAAGAGCATTGGGAAGAAATCTGTAAACAAAGAAAAGGTGAAAGAAGTCAATCTTCGTCGTGAGGGTTATTTGGTATGTGCATCGATGAAATGGTTCAGAAGAAGAGTGTATTTTGCATCAGTGTTCAAGCAGATATTAGGCGAGATTCATTCAACATTGACAGTACGGTGCAGGCAAAACTTCACATGCCTTCCGGTCATAGCATACAGACTTGTAGAAAAGTAGTGTCTGCTTCCAACTCCCGAAATCCTGTATGTGTGTAACTTCTTGAATATTTGGAAACATTTGGCAAGGAATTCCCAGCTCTGCACCGCAAAAGAAGTATCTTTCCAAATCTATACAAAACTCCAGAAATAAACTACGTCGAACACGTGAAGTGAGAAAACCTTGGAAAATTTTCATTTTATGAAGTGGGTATTTGTGTCCGTTTTATCCCGTCCACCAAAAATCCGAGATCCGTTTAAGAAAGAGGACATTCAATTAATACAAGAGCCAGGAAGAAGAGGCTTTGGATTAATGTTCTCTAAACTCTGAAAGATTTGTGACTAAAAAATATAGTGAGAGCTCAAAACTGAAACGGAAATTCAATTTGATGAATTGGATGCTTATTTTAAGTTGGGTATTAGTCCGCTATACACATGGCATTATATCTAAGGTTTAAAGGTGAAGCCAAATCCATGCATTCTATCCAGAACGTCTGGTCGCAAAGGAATAACAAGAGATAAATAAATTCTTTATGGGAACAAATCCAGGATAAAGTGAACAGCAGAATCATTTCTGCTAATGAAAAGATTGAAAGTGGAAATTCGTTCAAGAATAATTCCATCAAAATTCGAAAATTTGACAAAAGTGATTTTTCCAAGAATCCCCCATAAACAATTCCAATTATAATCGTCTTACGAATTCACATAAATCCCACCAAATGCTCACGATATATTCACGAGAAAGTCTAAACCAGGCACGTCTCATCGACAGTACAACGTCACGCATATGCACGGTCAGAAGGAAGAAATGCGGACAAGGATTGCTGAGCCAAATTTCGGGAGCAATCATTGCTCGCTCTATGCTAGCAGAGCCGGGAAAGGAGCCAAATATTTTAGTAATTTAAATTTGTTCCTAAATTTCTGAAAACAAAACACTGTTAAGTGTCAATATATCAAAAGTACAATACAAATATCTATACATATCTCAGCGCCTAAGAATAATTGAAAGAAATTAATTTTCGTGGTATTATTCCACACTTTATGCTCCAAAACTAAAAGCAAAGCCAGATCCTGAGTGTCAAATCGCGACCGTTATTTAATAAAAATAAGCTAAACATACATCACACGACACAAATCCTTTGTAGGAACTAATACAGGATAAACTAAACAAATGTCAGCAAATTTATTTCTGTCACCCAATGTGTAAGGACTCCTATGGACGTGGAAAATTTGCAAATGTTTAGCGAACCATGCATAAAATTTGAAAATGTGACAATTCATTTCAAAAATGTTTACTGCGTAAACATTTTTATTTGAACATTTTCGATGAGCTCAGGGAATGTTTTGAAAAAATCATGCAAAATGTTTAAAAAGCTAAGAGAAAACTCTTGAAAACGTTAAAATTTCGAAGATTTTAATTTGAGAAGACTAGGCTATCAACTAGCTGTGCATATCAACTCGCCGCCGCTCTCGCGGCGGCCAGCGCCGAAAAAAAATTTTGTCTAAATTTTTTGAAAATCTGCATCAGCACATCCGTACGAACATTTTAAGCTATCACTTGCCCGGAAATGAGCAGGGGAAGGGGTCTAAACGACACCCCACTGACGCTGACACGGACGCACAATGGTTTCTTAGTAAAGTAACGTTTGATCAGTGATTATTTCAAACTGTAATTTAAGCTGCGTTGAGAAATGTAAAAAATGTAGTGTATCCATCAAAAGCTCATGACATATTCACGTTATCTTGCGAGATAGTCTACAATATATAGACTAGTATAAAACGTCAGTGCTGTGTGACATACATACGTACGATCAGGATGACGAAATGCAGACAAGGACTGCTCGTATCATCCCAAGAAACTAGAGAAATGACACAAATAACGGTCATTCAAAGTATTGTACAATTTTTTCATTTTTAAAATTTCATAATTGTGTGCCACTGCGGTGCATATTGAAATTTATAACAAATATCTTAACAATATTGTATCGCATCAAATAAAATTCAATTATTATGTACAATATTTAAATTTTCAATAATTTCAGTTTATCTTCGCGATTTGCTGCTCTTGACGTCGGTGATCGCCTCCAGAGCGAGCTTGAAAGTCTGGAATTATGATTATTAGCCGAAAAGTGAGGTAGGTGTAAAAAGCGAATATAATCACCTGAAGTTCGTTTTCCAATTTTTCTCTGGCCATTTTTGTGTCTTCATTTTCTTTCAGCAATTCTTCAGCATTATTGAGTCGAAGGACCAAATGACGACCAATTCCAGCTTTTCCATCCTGAAAATAGTTTCGGTTGAAAATAGTTTCGAAATTTCTCCGCAAGATAGTTTGTTCTCCTGTCACTATCAATATACGTGCGGTGTAAAACAACCGCAAACTCATAAATAGCTTACGAGAAAATCTTCGATGAGTAATTTGCCAATGATCTTCGGCACACTGTCGAGAAGCTTTTTGCGCACGACATCGAAGTAGATCCCAACGAGCTCACCTGAATTACCTTGGTTATTTCGCTTATTTGGTTTTCAAATTGGCATATTTGAAAAGTTATTATTAGTCCTCAGTTTTTTAGCTTTTTCTTATAAGTGCGGGGAATCGAATCTGAAAATGCCAACTTTGCCCTTTTTTCTGGCACAAAAGCTATTAAGACCTTTCAAGATCGCTAAAATAACTTATAATTTCTTACTAAAATAACGGAGCTTCTCATTGTCACTGTTTTGACTTGAAAAAGACGCTTTTCTCTCATTAGCATTTATATCCAATTCCGGAGACGAATTTGGTGAGAATTCTTCATGTGCCACGGGAACAACGTCGGTGTTGATGTGAAATTGCGACCTGCCGAATCTTCGGGCCGAAACTTCCAATTTTGACAACCCATTTTGAACAGGATTTGGCTTGGAAGGCTGACTCTGTTTGTCAGTTATATACGCCTTTTGGAGATCCATGAATGGTTTTGTGAGTTGATTTTTAGAGCTGAGGAAATCTGTATTGTCAAAATTGACGCTGGCGCATTCGATATCCACCATGTCGGTCACAAATTTTTCGGTTGGTTTGAGTCTGTCGTTCAAATGATTCAGAAATATGGCATTGATCCCGTCGACGAGCACAGGAAATCGGCTCTTTTGCTCATTCTGAAATTTATAATAGATGTCTCCCTTTTTATTTATCTCACTTATTTTTAAACTAAAATTGTTTATTGCAAAATTCTATATATTCCGTTTAGTATAGTATTACGCTTGAATATCACACTCAATTTGTTAAAGAGTTAAGAGTAAGGGAAATGCAAAGATTCACAATTATTTTTGACCAGAGTGTGAAAGGCACGAATTTTACAAATAAGAAGGAATCTTACCAGAAATCGACATTCCATTGTGGCTCGCTTCATTTCCATAGAAACATCTTTAATGGTATCCAAGCATGGTCCTTCCAGAAGACGAATGCGATCACGCAGAATCACCCGAAACCCGTCACTTCCAACATTTAATTCATTTTGATATCCCTAAAGAAGTCGAATCAATTGAATGCGAATTAAATTACAATTTTCAAATTAGTCACATTTTAGTGCTGCAAACGATGATGTTATAGTGTATCATACTAAAAGGAGCTTGATACACTATAACACAGTAGTTTGCAGCAAGGGATAATTTTACCCCACTCAAAGCAAACATACCCGAGTGTTTTCATGCGCAATTCTCATTTCCTCCTCAGTAAGGCTTTTCAATGGGTCAATAGCTGTGAGCCGATCGCGTAGTTCCTTGTACAAAATTTTGTTGATTCGTGCTCCCGTACTCCTGAAAAATCATATATATACGAGGGATACTCAGTTCCGTAACTTTTTTTGTAGAAGGAAGGTAACTCAGGTGATTTTTTGGGGGCACATATCCCACGAAGTTGAGTCATAGTCCCCATAGCCGCTTCCCGATTGGAGTAATTCTAAGGGGTGCACGGACATTTTTGAACTATGGTATAAGAGCATTTTGTATTGCCGATAGTAGAGCACTTTTGCTTGGAGTAATATAAGATGGATTCTTCGTAAATAAAAGAGCTCACTCATATTGAATCTGAACTCTTCGATAGCCTCCAGTGATATCAGCTCGCAATTCGCCCTCGAATTCCCGCAGTACCTCAACAAGTTTTGAGGTTTTATCAGTGTTTCCATCCGCAAAATCGCCCAATTGGCCTTCCTTGTCTTCAATAATTTTCTGAAGAGCCAGTTCCACACTAGGCAGACTTCGGAGAATGTGTTCAATGAGAATCTGAAATTTACTAATCCTCATATTTTTCAACTCAAATACGCACGAAAGTCCAAAATACACTTTCACATTCCCGCTTTGAAGACATGTCTAAACATATTAATACGGACCTTGTTCAATGCCGTTCTCAGAAACGGAACTCCAGTGTTACTCAATTCTGGATGATGCCTTCTGAAAAATTCGGCTTCATCCGCTATACATTCCTCGACGCTTTGACGTCGATCGACTTCTTCCTGAGATCGATTCACGACTCCAATAATGCCGAGTTTGGCTTGAACACCTTTGCCAATCAGTCGATCTTTTGCCGATTCGCCTTTTCCCATATTGTCCAATTTTGTGAACAAGGCCAAAGTACGATTTCCTGAAAAATCATTCGGCGTAAAATTTGGTTGTTATTATTTTTAATATTTTGTAAGGCAGAAATTATAATCATAATTCAAGTGTACCATTTGGATCGACTTCCTTGGCCCAGCTGAGTGCGCCGGAATTTTGGATGTCTGTGTTGGCCGAACTGACTGCCAAGATCAAAGTATTATCCTTTTCGATGTAAGAGTACACGAGATTTTCAATTCTTGTCTAAATAATAAATTCATAAAAAATTTTCCAACAAAAGTGCATAAAAAATTACCCTCAATGTCTTTTCCTGGCCCTCCAGATGAAGTCGAATAAATCCAGGCAGATCGACCAAAGAAACATCCACGACTTTGTGGGAATATATCGTCAAAATTATCTCTTCCTCGGAAATATTTGGCCCATCCACTTTCTGGAATTCGCTCACAATTTCGTCGTGGATTGCTTGAAAATCGGTGAATATTTCGCGGCGGTGACCAAATTTGGCCCATTCCTTGTGTCCAATTTCTGAATAGTTAAAAGTATTTATGCGGAGTCCTGTCGGAAGTCTTGAATAATACATTGGAATGGTGTTTATTTTCAAATAATTGGAATACATATCCAATTATTAGAATTGAAATGACAGTTAGAATGAGTTTCTAGAGAATAATGCGATAAGAAGAGCAAATTTTACAGAGATAGCATGAGGGGTTTCTACGTTTGCATGTCTGTGGGTTTGTCTTTCTTTGATTTGACATGTTAGATGGAAATTTAGTTTGAAGCATTTTATGTTTTTGACGGTGCCGCTACGAAAAAAGTTTATAGTATCTCCAATTTACTCTATAAACTCTGAATGCAAACTTCGGTCTGTCTCTCTCTCCAAAATCAGTGACCAAAAGGTATGTCAAACCAACTATTTTGGATTGGAGAGTGCGCTCGGCGAGCTCTCGGGCCGAGCAAGGGCCGAGCAAGGGCCAGGCCATTGGTCGAAGGCGCAGGTGGAGAAGGGTGGAAACTGTTTCCCCGGACTCTGCCTAATAGCGGGACTTGGTCTAAATTTTGGAACTGGGGCCCAAAAGGGCCCCTAATATGAATGATGGAGAAAGATAAAGAGGCAAAACACTAATACAGTTTTCTTTGGTTTAAGCAAATGGGAAACTAGTTTTAGGTTTTAAATTGAAACTTAAACAATTTTGCACATAGTACATTCATCACGCGAGCTGAGCGTGATCTTTCGTTTATAGTGCGTATTTAGTGAAATGTAAACAGTTATGGGAAATCGAAAAGATGAGTTTGTGGGTTTTCAAGTTTAATTATGAAACTGACTTCTGGAAAGCAAAATTTTGCAAAGATAGCATGAGGGGTTTCAATTGAGTTGTATATTAGAGGCGACAAAAGAAGTCTTTTCCAGAAAATTAATACATCTGTGCTGTTCAGTTTTTACATCTTCTGCTTTAATAAATTTGGTCACCTTTTGATCTCCTGGGATCATTGAGAGGCACACGGACGAGTCGAAGGACGATTGGTCTTCTCGTGACAAATCCAGTACCTCGAGGCAGAAAATGGTGTCCCACAATACCTTCGATGACAGAACTCTTGCCGGAGCTCTAAAGTTTTCAAATAGAAACGCTAAAAATTCATTAATGCTTAATTTTTTAGCCATACTTAAAGAATTGCGTTTCAGTATTTTTTAATGAAAAATTGGCTCTCAAGAGCCGAAAATAATACCTGATCACCACTGACGACAAATCTCGGGAATTTGAACAGCTTGTCAGGGTCCATTCCGGCCGCTTTGATCGCATCTTGCACTTTATCAATGATGGATATGACTTCATTCATTATCGAATCTAAAGAGGATCGTTATAAATTATTGAAAGCAAACTCGGCTCCGATTATGCGCGAAATGAAATAAGTTGGAAATGAGATTGTGCAATGCATTAAAGAAGTCGGCTGTTGAGAGCAATGACAATGCTTTGGTCAGCGGACAAACAGAAGAAAATGGTTTAGGGGAGCGGAGTGTGTAGGAGGTGACTCACCGATGGGCAGCTTGAAGACAGTAAATATTTTGGTGGAGATTTCTCCTTCTTTTTGCCACTATTTTTAACCGAGCAATATGCACCGGCAGTACTTATTCGGCAGTAAAATTTTATGCACAGTATTTAAAATCGATACAATTGTCACCATTCACAGAGATCCAAATGTCAATCATGTTTGAACAGCAACTTTTTCGCTGCGTTATCTAACGGTTGACAATCACTCAAATTACGAAGACAAAAGTCAGATTTGTTCTGTTATTCTGAAATTTATATTAGATACAGAGTTATGAAACTAAAAACCGATTTTCAATTTAGTAACATTCGTTCACTCCTACGATCAATTTTCCAATTAGAAGCAGCTCTCTGAACGTTCGAGATCTCTATGACCTCTCAATGTACTCTAAAATTACCGAATGACGCCGGGATTTTACAAAACTTTGGCAAAGTTTATATGAATTTTTCGGTTAAATTTTTATCGGATCCATTTTCCGGCAATTTTTTACCTCCACTCATATTTTGGTGAGGCGTGGCGTACCTTTATGCTACTGTCGCACATCGGGAGTATCTGTATTCGATTAAGCATCCATTTATTCACACACAATTTCCTTCCTCTGACTATGTTTATTGATTGGAAAGTTTACTTCCCTCTTAATTCTCTCCCCAAAACAGTGAATTGTAAGCCGGAGTGGCCAGAGCCTTGAAAAATACCAATTCAAATTTGAATGGGCACAACGCCACAAACCTATTTTCATTGATAGAAGCAAATTGGTGCAAATCTGCTCTCAAAATAATGTTCCCAGCGCCGATTGTATGGCCCATTTTCCTTTATCGCTTTCTTTCATCGGCAAACCAAAATTTGTTTTGCTGCATAACATTTTGCAGATACTTTTCAGAGGTTTGTGTTTTCATCACAACAGAATTTTTGTGGTCTTTCTGAACAAACTTTACTTAGCATTTTTATTCGGAAAAGTATTTATTCATTTTATACACGGCTGCTCAAAATTGGGCCCAATTTATTAAAATTTTGCTCAGAATGGTTCAAAATTTCCGACAGTGTTGAGGAATATTTTGGGAACCGTTTATTATTGAAACGTGGTACGCACCAATAATTGCTTTAATTATTGGTAGATAGATAGATTTAGTTGTTGGTATCTCAAAAGCCCAAAGACTAGTGTATGAGATGTTTTTGATTTTCTGAATATAAATAAAACTTTAATTGGCTAATGTCCGAAGGTAACTTTAATATTTTTGAAAATCAGAGAATCCTTCAAAAATATATAATTTGCCATTCGGAATTTGTACACTTCAGTAATATCAGAGATGTAAAATATATCTCAAGCTCTCTGAAACTTATGGGTTTTAGTCGTATAATTCATGGATTAACTCGATATTCTTTAATCACCCAACTATTATCGCTATTTATCACTATTTTCGATAGTGCATTTCATAATCTTATCCAGTAAATTTATTTACTGGCGACATGCATCATTATCTTACAGAACAGAAAATCAATGTGAACTCAAATTTCATTCAACCAAAATTTTCTGTGCGATTCTGACATTATCTCCGGCCTGGCCACCCATCTATTTTAATTTAGCTGCAAATTTTGAAACACAATCCCTGATTTTCCAAAATTGTGGCATCGAAACCGCTTTTGAATTTTCCACGTGTGTTCAGTTTCGTTCTTTCGTAGGCATAACTTTTAAACAATATTTGACAATATTTAATTTTCAGTGCAATCCCCAGAACTTTCATGATGTATTACGACTTGAACAATGTCTACCAAGCAATCGCCGCATTCAACAGCCAGGACAGTCAAGCAAGCTCAAATGCAGCGCAATGGCTCGGCGAATTTCAGAAATCCGTAAGTTTTTGTCAAAAAATTTGCTTGTTCTTAATCCAGTTTTCAGAAATATGCCTGGTCAATCACCGATCTAATCTTCGCAATGGATCATCCTTCTTACGAGGCAACAATGTTCGCCGCGCAGACGATCCGCCAAAAAATCCTTTTCGACTTCCGGGAACTTTCGCAAGATTTTTACACACCACTGCGTGAATCCATAATGAATAACTTGAGGTGAGGTTTTATTTCATAGGGATGTGTGATCATCAGAGCCATGATCAAAATTAGTGTGATCATCGTTTGAGTTATACGAAATGTATACAACGCTACCGAAGACATTGAATAATACTTTGTAGAATGTTCCAAATTGAAATATCCCAAATACAAAAAGTAGCATAGATATTCTACTTCTTCTAAATATTCTACAGTACTCTAATGATTATATCGAGTGACAAATAAGTTCTGATACCACTTTTCAACAGTGCATATTTCTTTTAGAATGAATGGATGACTATGAATGTTTGGTATCATATTTTGTGATGTGATAAATAAAAGCTATAAACCAGATTAAAGCAGACAAAATGGGCAACAAAATGATACCAAACATTCATAGTCATCCATTCATTCTAAAAGAAATATGCACTGTTGAAAAGTGGAACAGAACTTATTTGTCACCCGGTAGAATATTACAGAACATGTGATAAAACCTTATGCTACATCAGATATTTATCTATGGGCCAAATTTACTGACAAATGCACATGTTTGCTTTTTTCAATTTTGAATAACTAATTAAAATATAGTTGTAACTTGAAAACATATATTAAATATTATTTCTGGGTATTAGGAAGTGATCTTATTTAGTTATTTGCGTGTTTAATCCTAAATCACTTCTTTGGTTAAAAAAAAAGGTATGACAATAATAATCCTATAATTATGATTTTTTGTCCAATTTTGTAGTTTTTTTGGTGTTTCTCAAAAATTTTCCTCATTGGAAATCACGCCCATGTTTTTCCGGAAAGCAGTAATTATCCGGCGGGCGATTACATGTTCTGTAATATTTATGTCATATGAAATTATTTTTAGTACTCTGGAGTCTAAATTGTCGAAGCACAATAGTGGCGTTATAATGACACAACTGGCGGCAGCTTTAGCCGACCTCTACCTACAAGTGCCCGATTGGAATGACTTCGGTGTAATGCTGGACAGGTTTCACTATTATCTTTTCTCGCTCTATAAATTATCTTTCTTTTTAGACTCATCCAAATGTCTTCAGAGGGAGGCACGAACATTCTCTTGACTTTGCTGAAAATATTCCCAGAAGAATTGTATAATCGACACATGAGGATCGGCGAGAACAGAAGGTCTGCAGTGGAGAAGGATTTGGCCGAAAAGACAGATGTGGTCATTCAATTTTTGGTAAGTGAATAACTATAAAAAGGAAATATCGTAAGGTTTTATCAAAACTATTATAGTGAGTGAAATTGGCCCATTGATGTATCTCACGCCACAACGGAAAATAAAAATTCCCAATGTTCATTATGTTTTTAAAGAATTTCTCATTCGCAAGCCAAATTTTCCTTTTCGGTGTTACTTTGGCATTATGCACGAACGTGGCAACGGAAAGCATTACACAAGACGTTGTGCTTATTCTGTTTCGGATTCAGCGTCCTCAAAAATCTGTATGCTCAAATTTTATCCAGAATTTTCTTTGGGTAATGGCTTTTCTAATGTTTAATAGAGGTAATATATTTCCAAACAAAGATACATACATAATATTATAAGTAAAGAGGAAAATAGGGTATCAGAAGGAAAGAGGTTTGTTTAATGCATTAGTCATTAAACTGTTTCGAGCGTATTCCTAAACGAGTAGACACAATATCGAGGAATGAATGGGCTACTTCGAAATACAATGAAATTTATGTGAGAGTATTGAGATGTTTCGAGTTTAATGAAAAGCGTATTATTATACGCCATGAATTGAATAATTTAAAGTATCGAAATTTATATATAAAGCATATAATTAAAATGTAAGTGTTTCGAACTTTTTTCACCAAACATGTTTTAGGAAAAAATTTGCGAAACAAACGAAGACCCAGAGGCGCAAACCAAAGTAATCTCTTGTTTGTCATCATGGCTCATCAATAAACAGTGCCCAACGGAATCTCTTGCGCAAAGTACCATCCTACGTTCCATTTTATACGCATTGGTTGGATTTTGAAATTTTACGTAATTTTAATTGATTTTTAATTGATTACAGTGCCTTCCGGAATGCCTGGATATTGTGCATGACGCAGCCAGCGAATGTCTGGTGAACGCCTTATACCTCGTCGACGACTTTGTGAAACATGAAAAATTGGCATTGAGATTACAAAGCGGGATTTATGAAACCGTGACCGCCTTCAAATCTGCGATTGACAAAGAGGATATGGAGAAGTATGCCATTTTAAATATAGTTTCATTGCTTTCCACTTATCAATATTGATTGTAAAAAATCACTTTTTGGAATTAGGAGGCCATAGATTTATGCAGCAAATTTGAAATACAGTTAGTATTATTTCAAATTGCGGCAAAATTGATTATTGTTACATAATTTAACATATAACACCAATAAATTACTGTAAACTTTCTATATGATTATATCTGTATGACTATTTTAGTCATACAGACATTAGATTGGACCAATTACATTCTCTTCAAAAGTTACTGATTAAGTTACATCAGTATTATATATTTATTTTATTAAGATACAGTTATTAACCTAGTTATCTCAGTTTGCTGAGGTCTGAGAAAATAATAAATTTAAAATAACAACCATTTTCAGAATACAAAACTACGCCCGAATTTATTGTGAATTGTGTGAATCGTTGTTGCCCGTGATTGCAGCCAACCCTGGTAGAGACTTTGGAGATTTGCGCTCTCTGGATCTGCTCATCATGGTGCTCCAATATCATGATATATCGGTAACAATATTCACAAATTATATTGGAATCTTGAAAGTATATAGAAAAGTATTTTAATGTAGTTTTACGTTATGTTGGGTCAATTTGATTGTTTTCGGTTTCATATTATTACATCATATAAATTTTTTATTATATTTATTGTAAACGGTTTATTGAATTTGAATTTTGCTCCAAATATAAGGCATTGGCATTGTTTGCCTTATATTTGGTACAAAATTCAATAAACCGAACGGTATTATTTGTATCCTGCAGTTATATTCATGTATAATTTATTTTTAGCTTGCTGAGATGACTTTTAACATTTGGTATAGGCTGTCGGAATTCCTCTACCAAGCCGAAGACAATGACTTTAAAGAGCTACAGGAAGTATTCAGGCCCTATGTAGAAAAGTAAGTATTTTTAAGGTTCAATTTACTTTATCATATTATACTTTAGGTACATAATGGCGCTATACAAACACTGCCATTTGGACGATAATTGCGCCGATGTTCTGGAGCCCCGAAGTGATTTTGCCGAATTTCGAACCAAAGCGGAAGAAAGTGTAAAAGATGTTACTTTTATCATTGGGTCGGCGGAATTACTGAAAAGTGTAAGTAAATTTTTTTTGTAATTTTTCGTTTCAAACGATCCAAATTATTGAAAGATAATTTGATGACTAAAACTGATCTGACGCCCTAAAAACAAAAACTACTGCCGTTGAAATTTCGAGCTTGTGTTTATTAATCGTTAATAATCATTTTGTTCCTAGTGTTTATATGTTATTTTTTAATATGCATCTATAATAACATTTTTATTCCATCCTGCTAGACAATACAGTAAATTACCAATTAATATTCGGAAAACATTCCCAACGAATTTCACAATTTAATTAGTACAAAAGAAATCCAAGAAATCTTCCCCCCTAAATGAACTTGGCTTGTCATACATTATCATTGTTGAAATATGTTGTCTTCGCTTGATATGATTGCTTGTTCTTTATCACCTGTTGCATTATGACATTGAAATTGTTGACTTTATTGTATATATACCCATCGCTTCAAGATGAGCAAATAAATTATTATTATTTCAAGCATCATAATAAACTTGGAATTTAGATTACGGCCCTGCTAAGTACAATCCAAGCCGGCCAATGGATTGAAATGGAAGCAGCTCTTTTCTTAATTTCTTGTTTTGTACACAATATTGTCGAGTAAGTCATTTCAAAATGTCAATTCAAAATTATACTTTTCTGTCAAAGCTTTCAAAAAGATTCCAACATTAAATCCTTACCTTGTTGGTGACAAAATTTATGAGAGTAAAAGAATGAAACTGAGTTTTGTGAATCTAATAGAATGCACTTTATCATTTTCCATCTCAATTTGAAAGAATCATCCTAACTAATTTCCAGAACCAACAGAGAAACTATTCCGGGTCTTTTGGAGGCAATTTTCCAACTTCCTCCAAACGCTCATCCGATGCTCTTGCACACAACAGCCATGTTTCTGGGCAATCTGCAAGACTGGTTCGCGGGAAATGATAAATACTTAGGTTTAATCTTTGTACTTATATGCGAAATTTAGCAATTCTCAAAATTTAGGTCGCTCTGTGGAATGGCTCCTCTCTCTTATGGGCGCAAATCATCAGTTGTTGAAACGAGTGGCCGATTCAGTTGAACTAATCTGCGAAAAGGGATACCATCACTTGAATGGCTACTTTGAGCCAATCGTCGGGATAATATCGGCCATCGAGAGCGCACCATTGACAGATGGACAAGAAATGGAGAGGGCGTCGCACCATTTATTGAGAGGTATACAGCAATTTCTTGACAACGTTCGTCACTCAACGAACTGTAATGTACAACATGAAGTTGCGAAATGTCGGCTCGCTAGCAATTTGAATTTTTTTTTGACTCGCATTCCAAAAAGTTTTTGTTAAAACTGAGTAATTTTGACAAAAATTATGCTTTTAGCCAAAAACGTGACGTAAAAATACTATGAGGAAAGTGTGTATTTGGAATGTGATCGGATGAATCCCACGACTTTGATGACTCCGCTTCCCACTCCTTGGTCCTTTCTTGTTGACCAATACAGCAAGGAAGCAGGTGAAGGGGCGTTTATTGATTATCCTGAAAGAGAACTGGGAGGAACCTTGCCGCTTGTTGCTGACAATAGTGTTTTCTAACCGCTATTGGAATTCCAGCGAAGGAAGAGGACATCAGAGCGACCTGTCAGCTGTGTTTTCCACACCTTTGTTCCTTGCTCAGATTAGGCGAGCGAAATTCTTTGAATGGTTCTCTCCTGCTAGTACCGAATAAAAAATGCGATTCATCTCTATAACTAACTCAAATATTTACTAAAAGTAACCTTATTTGGCGCAAAGCGCAACAATTTCATTAATATGACGACTTTTCAGCCTGTACGCACCTGATCAACGACTTACCTGGAAATGAAATCGCGACACATCTGGAACTGCTATGCGCACGACCGCTGGAATATTTGCCAAAGGTATGTATATTTTTGATTTCTTACTTAACTCTTAACAGAAGTGCAATATGTAATACCCAAGTGTCTATGTAATACTAATAATAAATTCTGCTGCTAAAATCCTAAATTTAATTATTGTTAAGAAATCTTTTTAATACCGCATTTTTTAAAAATTAAAATTGTAAAATTTTACGACTGATTAGACTTCCACCGAAAATTCATCTGGCTAATTCCATAATTCCTTAGCAGGAAAGGACGATTCGTTATCAATTCCGAGCTCAAAGGGCAGTACCAGCCACTTTCCACTACTCTTTGTGACTCACCATGACCTTGTCTCTGCACTTTTATTGCACAAATATTGACATTCCACCATTACTTCTCAAACCCATTGAGTTTGATCCATTTTCAGATTAATGCCGCCGCTGCTTACAGTACTCTCAACCAAGGATTATCATCAGAGAATAAGGAAAACACGGCAGCTACCTGGCAGAATTTGAGTCAAGATCCGGTGCTCTGGTTGGACCGTTTGGCCGGTGTGTTTCGTGTATTAAAGCCATGGCAGTCTCAGAAAGATTTCAAGCGATTGACCGGGCAGGTAAATAATTTTGCAACGCTTTTGATTTGCAGTGCAATCTTCGACCTTTTAAATATCAATGCAATTTTATTTTAGACAGGCGCCAAAGCTGTTTCCGTGACGGATCCCGAAGCTCCTTGGCTCAACTTGGCGACACGGGTGTGGAAAGTCGTCTCATCCACAATGGAACAGTTTCAACAAAAAGAAAGGATTGTAGAAAAATGTTGCCGAACCATTCGATTCGTGATCCGCTCAATGGGCATTCAGTCGATCATTTTCATTGGAGAATTAGCAGATCAGGTGAATCTTGACCCTTTGGGACCGCATATTTACCGTTATATTTTAGGTTAAGCGAATTTACTCGAAACAGCCGCACTCATCGTTTCTCTATCTGGCAAGTATTATTGTGGACGAATATGGAGTCATTGAGCAGGTCCAACCCGGGTTAATGGAATTGCTTTATGTAAGTTATAATTCATGAATGATAGGGACAAATATTGCGAAGGAATATGTATTACAAGCCAAATTAGCGCCACATACCTCATGTTCCGGAAATAGTTCTAGGATGTGTAGTATATATATACCGTAAATCCAATAAGTCCCCCGGGGGACTTATTGTTTCGTAAGGGTTTTCAAAAAAATTTTCAAATTTCAAAGTCATTTTTCTCCGATATTTTCAATGACAAAGTTTTGGCATTGGGGTTTTTCTTACGTAACTCGACGAGATCTACACGAATATGCACTTAATTTTGGTCGGGCGAACCCGCAAGTACGTTTGGCATTCTGTTTGAGGGGGGACTTATTTGAGGGGAGGGACTTAATTGAGGGGAGGGACTTATTTAAGGATTTACGGTATATCTAACAAATTTTTACATTTTTGACTTAATTTTTATTTGTTAAAACAAAAAATTTGAATTGGCGCAAAAGGTGCAATTCAAACCAACACTTCATTTTACGCAAAAAATTCTCATTTCTCTTCTCTAGCTTTTGTACATTTTATTGTAATAAGCTAAAGGGTCGTCTATCTGACGAGCTTTAGTTGGCGAAACGATGCTAGGTCCCGTGTTATATAACGTTTTACAAAACAATTACTTTCATTCTCTTTCTTTCTAGTTATTTCTAGATACTTTGAATCGAGGTAATACCGCTCAGAAACGGAATCTTATTTTGATTCCTGTAATTGCTTCTCAAATTGTATGATTCAAAAATCGATTGTGGAAATGAATATATAATAAATATATATATAAATCCAAATTTTTAATGATTAAAATTTGGCACAAAAGAATACAACCATCTATTTCTCCTGTTTTGAATGCAAAGATTATAATCCGTTGACTTTATGAATACTTAGTAGTTGTCTTTAATAATAATTCCGTTATGATTATAATTATTAATAGTAAATGACTCATTAATATTTCCATTATATATTCAGGCACTCTCGGAGCACTCATTCAAATTACTCAATGGAAGTCAGAATGGTTTGCGGGACCATCCGGACACTGTGGACGACCTGTTTCGCTTGGTTATTCGATTCGCACAGCGCTTGCCGCAGAAGTTTTTCAACGAACAAATTAGTGCCAACACCTTTGAATGCGCCATCCATGGTCTCGAGCTGGACCACACCGATGCGAACAGATCTGTGAGCAAATTTGTCGTCGAGACAATCGAGATCGCCAAGAAACTCAAGGTATTAAAGAAATTTGGAAAAATATATAGGAATCGTTTAGCTGATATTGCTCATGCTATAGGAAAAATTCGAGATATATTTTTAGTGAAGAATAACATTCGCTTTTGAGCTATTCTTAAAGTCTAAGAAAACTCTGGTTTAAAAAGCACTAGAGGCAAATATCCTAATCGCTGATCATTTTTCATTTAATTTAAAGATTTTACTTACATACACTAGTTATTTACCTTTTATGTTTCAATTTATAGGATGGAAGGTTGCCTAGTCATCTTCAACCTGTCGCCAGCCAACTTGTAGGAGCTCAAAAAATCATTCTGAATTACGGAGATAAAATCGTTTGGCACGCTTTGCATGGCGCAATTTTCAATCTTAGCAATTCCCTTCGAAAAGAAATGGCAGATATCATTTTCTCACTCGGCGAACTATCAAAAGCGGTAAGTTTGTTGATTTATCTCCAGATTATTTAACATTCATCTTTCTACTTTTAGAAACAAACGGAATGGATCAGCGAAGCCGTGAAGAATTTGCCGCATGATTCGGGACTCTCGCCAACTTCCCAGCAATTAAACTCTTTCAAGGATTTGATTATCGGGTTAGAATTTTGTGTCTTAATTTTATGTAACTTTAATGTAGGAGATTTTACTTTGCAAAAAAGTTTACCATCATATCTGATAAGATGGGCGCAAATGAACCCATAGACTAAGTCAGATCAGACATTGTAAGCTATATTATATAATATTCTATTATATATAGAATTATTATTATATGCCATGTTCAAAGCCATATATGTTTTGCTAAAACAAGCATAAAACTTTCCATTTTCAGAGCAACTCGAGGCTACGAGGTGCACAACTTCATCAGAGACCTGGCCAAGTACTACTTATGAACAACGACATCAGAAGTCAAACATCTGGAAATTCCGTATATAAGCAACGAATAAAATTCATAATGAATCCTTTGATATTTTCTCTGTCTGTGTCACCTGATTCTATTATTTTTACTATCCAACATTTTAGGAATACTTGCGCTTTTTTATTTATTTTAGCTTTGAAATGAAATTTAAATGGTAAAAACCCTGAATATGCAAGAAATTTAGCAACTATTTTTCGTTCTAAATTTTGCCGATGTATACAATTTTTAAATTTCAATACACAAAATGCAAGTATTCCAAAATGTTACTTTCTGACAGTTTCTGTCTTGTTTTTATTCGACTATCGGGGACATTCAACAAATACGAAATCGCCACATTTTCCTGGAATGTGCGAAATTGACAAAATAATTTGAATCGTAGAAAATATAAAATAGCCGGAAACACCAACGTACCTTATAAATGGTAATTATTTTTTAAATAATGAAATGTGCAAAAATGAGAAAAATTTATATGAATCGATTGCATCTTTCAAACTTCCATTAAAAGGTATCATAAAAATTGCCTGTGGACATATTTTGACCCCTCGTAATGTATTTGTTGAATGGCCTGGAATTCTTTTTATGAGCCATAGGGTAAGCCTAGGTAAGCTACCTTTTCCTTAAGCGTGCTATTTATATTTCACTCATTGAGTTTTAGCCCTCTAAGTTTTAAAGTACATAGGTTTATATGCATCATCGAATTGTTTTCTATTGAGCTTAGGTACCAAATATGAGTGTTATTGTTAAGTTTTCATTACATTGAGCATTACCGTTATTATTTGTTCATAGCTGTTGAGTTTTAGGTTTGAGATTCTAGGATATTAATTTTATTGTTTATTGACTTTTTGTGTGATGTGTATGTGATTTCTGGAGCACTTTTGAACAGTTAACTGAAATTTGTTTAACTTTTCGCATTTGAAGGAAAGTTGAAGAAACTTTTCTTAAGTGGAAAGTTTTTCTTAAAGAAGAAACTCGCTCAAGTTGTGTGAAAGTTATCAGAAATGACATTTTTTATTTTTAGGCATGAAAAGTTGATCCAGAAATGTCCATAAACACATACATTCCACACTTGTTTCTTATCTGAATAAAGTTTCCAACGCACACTTGTTTGAAGAATTTTGATACATTCATCGGTCAGCACGTTCCAAGAATGTTTCTTTTTCAAAAATTCCATATAATATTGCAACATTATTGCTAAGGTCGAAAGTCCGGTAGATCCCAGAATGGATCGTCGTGGCAGTGGGAGTTCATCAGGCGCTAGACGCAAATCCGACGTGGACCAAAAACCTGTAAGTGTCCAGGAGAATGTGGCCCGTTTGCGGGAGTGTGAAGACTACAATTTGGCCCTGCAGCTCCAGGAGGAAGAATTTTCGCAACATTACGACAAAAACAGAGTCGAGCGAAAGCTCATCGGTGGTGACTACAAGAAAAGTAAAGAGGAGCAATTGGCAGAGGCGACGCTCGCGGCTGGGAAAAGGCTTCAGGAGGCGGAGGAAATGTAAGTCCTTTTTCAATGTTTGCAGCCAATCTTGGGCTGATTGACCAAATTTGGCTTATGCTAACTGTCTACCTGAGATTCTAGTACCGAGAAAAATGTACTTAGCACTTCTTTGAAAGGCTAAAGCTTTATCGAAGCATTTGAATGCGCTTTGATCCGGTCAGCAATGGTTTATGGGAAGAATAAGAGTATTGAAGGTGATGTGCCTGTATAGTCGAGTGCTAAATGGTTAGCTATATGGCGAACGTAGTCAGAGGTTTGGTTCTTAGCAGCGTAGCAACCGATGGTTTTACCAGATCTGTCCCCCATAAATGGGATTTGGTCCTTAATAACGTCGGAGAGGGAATATGCCCAACTTGAGGAAGTTGTGCTGCTTGCTGTCAGCCTTCTTCTGATACAAGGGCATGACATTTTGCCAAAGTTTGATTTTAAATCATTTTTCACTCAGGATTTTGAACCGGATTTTGCATGAGAATAGAGTGTGTTGTGGTGGCCGAGTGGCAATGAGGTTTGCTTTAGGAACAATAGGTCTTCAGTTCAATTCATAGCCAAGCTGCAGACCGACGGTTTTACCAGATCAGTCCCTTCACAAGTGGGATTTGGTCCGTATAAATCGATCGGAAACAAACTCTGCCTTTCTTGCTGAAGGTGTGCCGTTACCTGTCGGCCTTCTTCTGAAACATTGGCATTACATTTTTAGCTTTTGACTGCAACTTCTGGTTGAAACATTTTGAAAAGTAACAAAATTTGCTTAAAGTCTCATTTTGATGATTGTTCCCACTCGAGATCTCCAACTTACTTTTCAGAGCTCGTCGTGACGAAGAATTGGCCCGTGAAATCCAGAGACAACTCGAGGAAGAAGATCGCCGAAACCAATTGAGTCTCGCCCAAATGGACGAAGAACTAGCTCGAAGGCTCCATTTAGAAGAACACGACAAAAACGTGTTCAGCTCCGCCCGAGGTTCCCAAGCCGGCGAAAGTCAATCAGGACCGTCGACGTCCAATGGACCGTCGTTTGGTGTGGAAAAGGACGAGGATTACGCTAAGAAGTTGCAGGAAAGATACTATCAAAAGTTCAGCCGGAAACCGCATCGACATTTGGACGAAAACACACAAAACGAAGTGGTGAGTTGGGACGATTATTGAAAGCTTTGAGTGTAGAGAAAATTTTAGATCGCATAATAGTGAATTTTGTACAATAGTGTTTCAGGATTCTAAGAAGCGAACTTTTAGGAATATACTTTGTTCTTTATAGCGAACATTGACATTAGATTAACAGTTATGTGTCGCTTTGCTGTTTATGACTGTGGTTCTTTATTATTTGCTTCTCAGTTGCGTTTTTGTGTGTGACTTTGCACTAACCTTTCACTCACCTTTGCAGAACATCCTGATGGACTCCAACATAATCCAGACGCCGTCGCCAGTCCTATCGACTCCAATTTCTTCGACGAATAACCTGGTCACAACGTTCCCGCCATTGCCAACCTATGAAGATTGTATGCTCCAACATTCGCTACAGGACCAGCGACGAAACTCTGAGCATGTTCAAAGCAATGTGCCTTCTTATGACTCGGAAAGGCTTTCGAATGTGAACCGAAGAAACAGTGTCCAAAATTGGTTTACTTCTGCCGCATCCAGAACATCAAACCCTACAATATCCAGAAATGGAAGAGCTTCTACACTTTCCGCTGTGACAACTTTTTCAGTGCGCGACGATAGCCTTCCGAGAGAAAACGCGTCGGATTCACCAAACATTCCTGAGCGCCCCAAAGCTTTTATGACTCCGGCTCAGATGTCACAGATGCCAAAGTTGCCATTTTTGGGCTCAATCGCGAACCATCCTCTAGCGAAGAAAAATCAGGAAAATAGTCTTGAAAACCGGAGTCGAGATGAAGAAGGCGACCTTATTTCGTTTTCTGACGTCGATTCCATAGCACCTGGTGTGATTTATAATTTTAAATTTGTTCTGTTCTAAGAATCGCATCAAAATATTTTCTAAACATTCCAAACTTTTCGGTTTTTGTAAACAACCAATTTTATTTAAAAAATATTGCTAAATGGCTCACTTTTCCAATTTTTCAAAAAGATACGTTTTGACAAACTTTCGCGATATTTGGTGAATTCTTTTCACAAATTTATTTTTGATTTGCAGTGACTAACGGGACTTCACTTATATCAGTTCAGTGTGCCTCTCCTTCTTGCCTTTCTCCTAACACCTCAACTGGCCCAAAAGAACGATCTTTGGTTTTGGAATTGCATTCAACAAATCCCTTCTTGCAGGACCTGATCGGCACTCAAATCGAACCTCAAACCGAGAAGAGTCAGGCAAGGTGAGTTTTGTTTTCGAGCAAATGTTTGTGTGTTTATCCAAACTGTTGCAATTTTAGCTCGGAATTCGGTTTACCGCCGCCATCGGACCTCTTATACGGAAATGGTCAGTCAAAGGTCGATTCGAAAAACGAGACAAATGGAGAAAAGCAGTGAAATTAATGCGGACAGTTACTTTTTACTAATTTGAATATTCTCATTTACAGTTATATGGTATGTGGTTTTACTTTCTTTCATTTACCTTTTGTCTAACAACTTGTTAAAATAATTGTTCTTTTCCTTTCGATCTTTTCAGCATTTAATAATTTGAAAAATTATCGCCTCGTTATTTCTTATATTTAGTGGAATTTTCTTTCAAAATTCATGAACTAAATTTTACTTTTGGATACGAAAGGTTTGCAAGACGTTAAGATAAATTATCAGAACAGTTTTATGTAAGGATATTAGAATAAATTTAACTATTTTTATTTTTCATTACAGTTTTCTCTGTTTTTCTTCCTTTTTTGAGTTCTTTCCAAAACAACTTCCTAAACGTGGGATGTTTCTTTGTATCTAAAAGTCATTCAAATATTACTTGCCTCGTGCCTTACCTTTGAGTTTTGCTCTTCATTGTCCATATTCTAATCCATTATTATTCTTTCGGTGGCCTTTATAAGTTTTCAATGTGCATTTATATTCTATTTTACATTTACCTGAGCCCGTTTACTTTACGTTTAATCTCTAATACCGATTTTGAGGTCTAATATACGGACGTCATTTACGCTTTTCGTATAATATCCTTGACCTTAAATTGTTTTGAAATTTACCCTTAAAACTAATTCCAGAGATTTTCAGAGAATTCCAGATTGGACTTCCAGACTGCCCTTAATAGGTATTTTCCGGATATCCTCACTCCGAAAAGGGTTTGACATAGACTGGAAATGTGACATTTTTTGTGAAGTGTTATCTGAAAATAGCCGCGTATTAGAGCAAAAGCGTTAAATAAATTCTTTTCTTTATAATTCTAATAGATATTTAGTCAATTTCCTTCTTAGTCAATGTTCCGATAACGTGAATAAATAATAATTTGCATAAATGTTTTATAAAATATATAGACTTATTTTTATCTGCAATATTCGCAAATTGAAACAAATGTCGCAAAAACATTCTTCTGGTCAACTTATGTCAGCACGACGGGCGACCAATCGACTTAAACTCCAAGTCCATATATGGGCTTGCCAAAATTTGTAATGAATAAATCAGCTCATGATTCATTCAAATTGTTATTCGAATTAGCTTTTACTTAATTAACAATTCGAACAACACTAAAGTACATCTCGATTAGACCAAAGCCCACTTTGGTACAAATTGCTTTCAATTTTTTGGGTTATTCGGGAGTGTGCTGTTCGCCTTTTAGTAGTATAGCTAGCTAGTTCATCTAACTGTCTTATGGTCTTGACTAGACATATTACCTCCACCTGCCTCTTTCTCAGCGAGCCGACAAAATTTTATACACAGACATTCACAGTTTTGAAGCATCAGTGAGCATTGGACGCGTCTGCGCATGCAATTCGCGTGCGCAATTTTTTGGTATATTCAAATAGATTTAGTCCACACTTTCATTGTCGTCCGCGAAAGCGGCGACTTCATTTATGACTTCATTTAGTTGCTATTTTTTTATTATTTGTTTATAAATTAAAAACGTTGACCTTAAAATAAACCATGGGAAATGAATACGCTGTAGTAAAACTGCGTCCGTAAATTTTCAATTAGTCTAATGTCGACTCCCTCTGCTGTCTGACTCTAATGTTGCAGTTGTTAGTATTGTAACAATGTGCGGGCTTACATTTTTTCGGAGCTTCCGGTACAAAAGTATCGGTTCATTGGCCCCATCCTTAATCTCAATTGACCATAGATATATTTTTTCACCTAAAAGACAACGCTTCAAATTTTCATACATTTGTCTCGATAGTCTCTAATTTAAACTCCTCAGGGATTAATCCCACGTTAAATGATATTGTTTACAGTAATTTTACTATCCTTAGGACATTGCTTTCATCAAAAAAAAGAGCGATGCTGCGCACAACTCTGCTCATATTTCTCTTATACGCTATATCCATCGTATCGTCAACATACGACTATATTGTTGTGGGCAAAGTTACGGGATTGGTTCCCGCTGGAACAACGATTCATCAGAAGTACAAAACACAACTAACAAGCTTAAAACCTGGAATGTATAAATTTGACGTGGACCAGCCCGGATGGAAGAAAACAGAATCCATAGAAATGGACAATTTGAACCCGCCTGAAGTAAAACAATCGGTGCCAAAACTAGCCGCAGCGCTATCGCAACATTCGGACCATGCGGCAATGCATCCAGTGGAGTCGATACAACTCCAAGAAATGAAGACAGGATCGCATAGAAACAATCATTTGGATTGAAACAATCGAAATAAGAAATCGGAAAACTCAAGCAAATTTTGGGATAAGAAGACGTTATAATTTTGTTGACCGAAATGTTTTTCTGTTACAATGTAAAAATTTAGGCGATAAAGCACAGTGAACATTCTCGTCAATAAATGGATCCAAAAGAAAGTTTGACAAAAAATTACTAATAATGGTAAAATTTAAAAAACTAAACGAAAATTAAAAGAACTATAAAATGAGCGCTTAAATTTGAATTTCAAAAATTTTTAGAATGAATTTTTAGAAGGAATGTGAATTTGTTTTTTGAGATCTTTGCAGGTGTCTTTAGCCACATGTGGCATGCATTATCATTCGGTGGAAATGAAATGAGTCATTTCGACAAAAGTTTAAAGTTATTGTTTGGTGTCAACTTTGCAATGTAGCGTCACAACCATTGCGTCAACATTTTTACAACCGTGGCCGCTGGCTGGGTCCAAAGGGAAGTGAAACTCCGCAAATTCCAATCAATTCCGTAAACGAGAATTTGGTCAATACACACTTATTACTATTTTGATCTTCGAGAGTAATTATTCCTATGTGTTAACTATTTGCATTATTGAGCGATGGCGATTCTAATTTTTAACCAGAAAATAAAAGTTGTCCTGAAATTATTTATATATTCCGTTATCCATTTAACATTAGTGGCAGGAATTCCACCACGGAAGGCCATCAATTTGGAGGAATTTTGTGGAAATGAGAATGTGAGCATTTTTATTATTTAGGATCCGAAAATATTGTACTTATGCCAAGTAGGAGATAAGAGATTCCGAGAGAGACACTTCTGGGCCCAAGAAGAGAGATAAGAACCTCGTAAGAAGAAGATATCTAACAAGCTCAGGCTTGCCCGACCATTTTATCCAGAATATGAGCGGGCCAGATCATGGTTCAGACCAAATTTTCGATAATGACTGAAATCCAATGCTTATACGCTATAAATAAATTACTGAAAATCAAACCCCCAAAATAAACTCTTTGCAAAAAACAGATACAATTCCTACCAAATTAAAATGTATCCCTACAATTCATCTCCTATTCCAGCTACCACTCAAGAACACCTCGATTAGGCCCTTTTTGTTTGGCCCACTTTGGTATAAATTGTTTTCAGTTTTTGTGACAGTTTCTGGGGTTTTAGGTGGATATATCATATCCGCCGTAGCCAAAGGCATACAATAAATATCAATAGTCTTAGGTTTCGTTTTAGATGGTCTACAATACAGTGCTGAGAAGTGCAGACGAACAGTTGAAAGGTACAAAAAGGTTTCCATGTGAGACCTTGCCATACCTTGAAAGGTATGGACTCATGGATAGCCAGAAGCAAAATTGGAACGCGCCTGTAAGAAGTTTGATCGCTTTCGTACTTCAGTTGTCACAGCACTCATTCATGACATTGCAGGTCAAAAAGATCGGAGAGGGCGCTGTGTTCGTCGTCGCCGCAAACGGTCCATATTTCCCATACCTCAGAAGGATTCTTCACAGTATCAAGCAAGTTTTCGGGAAGGATCAGAAGGTTATTGGATACGATCTCGGCGGCATTTCCGAAAATTCTGCCATGGTAGAATTCTTCAGAATATTTTTTCAAAAATTTTAAGAAAATTTTGTACTCCGCCTAAATTTTATCGTCGAAATTTCTATAGACGCTTTTTTTATCACAACAATCCTAGATGGACGAGCTAAACAAAGTGTGTCACTTGGAATGGCGGCTCTTTGACTATTCTCTGTTGCCCAACGAGCTGCACGACGTGGAAATTTTCTCCTGGAAAATTATAATCCTGGCTGTATGAGATATTTTTCTCTAGGTCCTACTTTTATATTTTTCATTCAGGAAGTTCTCTCGGAATTCAACACAGTCTTTTACGGAGACACCTCTCTGAATTTCGTACAGAAAGAACCACTCAATAAATTCCTTCAATACATAGAGCAAGGCGTCATCAGCCCCTTCCAGATGCCTTCTGAAACCAGTTATTCAAGCAAATTCGCCACTCTCAAAGGTATGAAATGGCACATCCTTAATGGCTTAATCCTCAAAGTCATATTTTGGACAAAAAGCTACTTTTTTTCAAATTTTGCTACTTTAGGTTTCTACAGGTACATACCTGACTACACCTATTCACTGTTTCCAACCACATCTCATACGGAAGAAGAGGCCAGCTTTATAATTGCGCAAAGGAGTGAATATACCAGGAGACTCCTAAAATGGTTAGTGTTAGACGCCTAGAGTGTTTTACGTACTTAGTTAATTGTTGCCAATAAACATCAAGAAAAACAAAACTATCTCGATTAACTTTCAGGGCGGTGTCGTGCGCCGTCACAAAAGATTGCATAAACATAATTCCTCCCAGTACTATAAACTGCGCTCAATGGACCTACAATCCGGTTATACTGAAAACTCCTCTCGGATACCACAAGTGCCACCTGTACGACCAGACCACACTCAATTTGTTGAACGGAAACTTGGAGCACGAGATTTTAGTCAAAGGTTGGAGAATTGTTTCAAAATCTCATATTAAGTGCTTGTCACAAACCACCACAAAACTGTCGGCTTAATTTTCAGCGTCGCCAAATTCCAAACTCATCTCAAGATATGACAAGAGACATCCCCGTTATTGGCTGCAAAGCTACTTCTATGTGGATAAGTGCAAGACGCTGGCAAGGAGCACGGACTTTATAGGCACTGTGAAGTGCTAAAATGAAACGTTGCAATTTAATCTGTTTTATTATGTAAAATATTAATTTTATTTAAACTTTATTATTTTAATTTATAATTTAGTGTCTAGAATAAAGCTTTGTAGTGATAAATATATATTATAAATCAAATAATTTTTCTAAAACTTTTTCGCCGATTTTCACATATTTTGTTAAATTGTAGTTGGAAAAGTGTAAGAGGAATGTGAACTTTATAGGCATTATGAAGTGTTAAAGTTAAGAAAACAATATTTATTTTTTAAATATTTTACTAAGAATCATTACTTAAGTCAAATGCTGTACAAATAAGTTAAATGCATATAAGCTTAAACAATAAATAAGTATGCTAACAGTAATTTTCACCACAAATATATACATAATTTTACAATAAAAGTACATAAATTCGTATTTACATTCCTCGCTCCTTTCATCAAAATTCCTCTCGGAAATCTTCAGCTCGCAATGAATCACCAAAAAGCCCGACCCTCAAACGAACGCTGCTGGCACTCGTCGATGGTTGTTGATAATGATGTGCTTCGCCAATTGTTCCGGAATGGGTCCTTTTCAGTAGTTTGCTTGCATTCGACTCCGCTAGAGGTGATTTGGGCGAGACAGAAATGACGCCGGCGCCGACTCCGCCCTCGTGAGCGATCTATGGCGTTTATAAATTAGCTTAGTCAAAAAAATTAAATAAACATATACCATGTTGGCTCCATAGTCCCATTTGTTGGTGGCAGGGTTGTAGATTTCCATCGACATTAGGTTATTCTCGCCGTCATATCTGAAAACGGAAAGAATAGAAAAGTACCTATTAATTAGTTAACCCGGTTTGTAGTAAATCCAGAAATTAACATTTGGAGCAATATTAGTGCGAAAAATAACATGGGAAAATAACTTTCTGTCCGTCTGGACCAGGCTCTATTCCATTTTTAGCAACATTTTTTGCGAGATAAATATTCAGCTAGCGGACTCTAACCCATTCTTGCTTGATACCAACATATAATTTTGGCTCAGACTACACCAAAGATAAAATTAGTACACAGAAAAATTACTTCTCACAAAATTTTAAACAATTTTGTTAACAGTTGCTGCTTTTATCTAAGAAATATCCTTGCACCACTTTTTGCTTTGTGTATTTTACGAATGTCAAATTCCAAGTCGGTGCAGGGAAATCCCTTTGTACAACTTACCCTCCGATTGCATAGAGGAGAGATCCATTGGCCACAAGGGACACTCTCGCTCTCCGCGTATTCATAGGTGCTAACAGTTTCCAAGAGTCCGTCATGGGATCGTACACTTCAAACGTATTCAAAAAATGGCTGTTGTACCTGAAAGAAAAATTTATTTCCTCGACATGATGAATCATTTTACCCTCCGGCTGCATAGATTTTTCCATGAAGTGTCACTGCCGAGAGCCTACACCTGGGAGTGTTCATGGATGCGACCTTTTCCCACCGATGCGTTACGGGATCATAGCGTTCCATTGTGTTGAAGATCACCACTCCATTGTGTCCGCCCATGACTAAAGCAGAGATTGAAGTTTGTTATAAAACATAATCTCAAACACTGACCGTAAATGAATCCGTTGAGAACAGATGCGGCCGCGGCACACCTGTTTGAAAGCATTGGCCTGCGAAGTGTCCATTTCTCTGTTTTTAAGTCAAAAGCTTCGACTGCGGAAAGGGCCGTGAATCCATCATATCCGCCGCAGACATAGATCTGGTCGCCCACCGCAGCTGCGCAAAGAGCCGACCCTGGAAAACAGATAATTTTAAATTTCAGCTATATCAGGATCTACAAATAAAACATACGTTTATAAATCATCGATGGAGCCTGGAATAAGTTTTGTATAAATAAACAGTGATAAAGAACATCTATTAAATCTGTTATATTTTTATCGGAGTAGGAAATGAATTGCGGAAAATATTTCCGGTAAAAATTGAAGGTCGGAACGCCAAAACTGCGAAAGAGGTGAATGAAAACGAACAATTTCGACTATAAAACGTTGCAAAGCATAATAATAGGGACATACCCTCAGTGTATATTAAGGTATTTTTCGCCCATTTCTCATTTTTTCGCACATTTCTTTTCAAATTGAATGGTGCTCATTCCTGAAAATTATCAAACAACTAACCTCTTCCCAAGTGCTGGTCCTGGAGTCGAAAACCTCTACACATTTTAGACGATCAACCCCGTTATATCCTCCGATCACGAACATTTTTCTGTCCACAACGACCACACCAACTCGACTTCTGCTGCTGAATTTCATATGAATAGAAATGCACTAAATCCGAAATTCCAGCTAGGACCAACCTCAGCATAGTCTTGGTCAGACACCACTTTCCCACCAGAGGGTCGTACATTTCGACCATGGAGGCCGATGACTTTCGATGAATGGGCACTCCGCCGGCTGAATTGAATCCACCGACGGCATAGATTAGACCCGGCACGTCGCTGCACAGTCTGGCAGTTATTTTGAAGGAGTGTAACAGAGGCCGTCGCTCGGGAATCAGGTGGAAATTTTTGGCCTCGTCTACAAGATCTCTGAAAATGATGCTTTTTATGCAGCAATTAATGTATGTTTCATTTTTCTTTGATATATAATTATATAGATCTTTTTGATTTTAAAACTTTGGTACAAATCCCAATTTTTATATTGATTGTTTATTAAAATTTGAATTTGTAATGATTTGTCGCATATTTCATGCAAAATTTGTACCTTTGCGCTGTATCATAGGAATAGTATTATAGCAATTTTGGTATTGAAAGTAAAAATATGAATATATTCTCAACAGTAATGTCGGATATGTCGGGATATAGACAGTGCATTTTGCTATAAATTTGTGAGAAACTTTAATTATTGAGCACAATTTTCATTTGTTCTTCTAAATAAAAAATCAAACCTGCACTCAATCGAATTCCTGATAATGGCGTTCTTCGAAACTTCGTCGGCAAGAAAACTGGGCTTCAGCAATGGCATTCGGACAGCTGCGAATACTCTAAATTGTTTTCAATATAAAAAATTTCTAATAAAGTATAATATAACCTCGGCGACAAAATTTTCCTTGTTTCTATGTCATGCTCCAACCATTTCACAGCAGCCTCGAACGTTTGCTCCTCGGAATCCACATGCAGCTCATCCCATGAAAGAATTTGCGTCAGCGTTGAAAAGTCCAAGCTGAGGAATTCTTCGCCGGAGACGACTTCGGTGAAGTGCCTTTGAATGAAACGGTTAGCGACGGCCACTGCCTGAGGCGAATTGTGTTGAATCGCAAACTGACGAATGCCTAACACGTTGGCTGCGTTTATTCGGGACGTTAGAAGGTCTGAAAATAAAAAAATGATCAAACACCATTCTTATGGATTTGGCCGATGTGATAAGTTAGGCAGCTATAAAAGCGCTGCTATTTCATACGCGTCTATAGAAAGTGCACGTAGAAATCAGTGTATGTAACTAGGCGTACGACGGCGCAATACCACGCATTTTCGTCTTTACAATAGAACAATAATTTGATGCAAAAAAATTGTTTTAATTTAGAAAAATTGGCTATATTGCCAATAAATTTGATATCTCATTATATCAGCTTCTTTAGACTTCCGAATGCTGTTTTTAGATTTTTCCGGAAACGCGATTTTTGATCCCCGGAATTTTGAGCCTTTATTTTATTAATTTTCATGTCCATGATTTTTTTATTGCATCAAGTTATTCCTTAAATTTTGGAGACAAACATTTTCCTTCGAGGATAATCTGAGTATTCGAGTAAAATGCTATGGTCGCATTTACCGTAAATCATCAAATTAGTTTATTGGCTTATTATGGGCTTATGTTTAGGTTTACCCATGATTATTCTACCTATTATTTTGATTAGTCTAAATGTCTGCTCTTCTTCTTTTATATAAAACGTCTCACCTGCACATCTGTCTGATATGATCGTGAGTTGAAAGTAATCTGCCGCCCTAACAATTTTCTCCAAATTCTTTGATGAGAACTTTATCTTCCCGGTGTATACAAAGTTCAGAATCGTTTCCATTGTTTCTGCGTCGATTTCTGAAATGGAATTCTTGAAATTTTCGTCAATATTATCGAATATAAAGATTACTTACCCGAAATTTTTATGTTCTCTGAATGAGATTCCATCATATCCGTTGTGAACATCACATAAAAGAAAGGGATTGTTGCGGCCAGTACTGATCGATGTGCGCGGAACACACATCCTTCTTGACATTCAATTGTCACGTCACAAAGGTGGCCACTGCGGCGAAGTTCGTTGAAATTCGGGAACGAAGTTATAGCGAGTTCACTGAAAATGAATGAAATTTGTCAGCGACTTTAGATCAATTTTTGAGGACACGTTCATGGATTTAAGTTGTTCGAGAGCTTAAGCCTAACTATAAGTCTTAGCGTAAACTTAAAGAATGCCCTCAGTTGTTCAGCCTAAATAGGGGCTACTTTTTAAATCATAAGTACGGTGGCAGTCTTCCGTGAACAACTGCCACCTAAGAGGATGTTTTAAAATGTCAGTTGGGTGGCAGTTGGCCCGCTCCCACAAAAACATAATAGGCGGGAAGGGGAGATATCAGCGGAACGTTTGCTAACTTTGCCTAATCACTTACTTGAAGCAGTCAACCCAGTCGTTATCTTCTTGGTCCTCCACAGATAGCGAGAAATCCACTAAAATTATTTTATCAATTGCAAGAACACGAAAATTTTAGCCGACCTCCAGGATTCTGCATACCCTTCCTGCGTCGAACATAAATTATCATTTCTTCAAGCAATTTCCTATTATTGCCAATATTTCATGCAAGCAACCATAAGAATATAAATAATGAAGATTGGTATATTTTATTTTATAACAACGGTAATTTTATTGGTCAATGAAACAATAAATTGAACGCCTTCACAGGAAGAATAGACGGCAGCTCGTCTTCATTTCGTGTCTCTGAAATTTAGGCAATTAGCGAGGAAATAATAGGCTAGACAAGCTAAAGAGCTTGACTCTCACTAAACATCCACTTAATCTTCAATATTAATAGATAAATTAGAAACAGTTAGATAACCATTAACTTTTAAATCACTCTTTCGTATTCTCCCAAATAGGTTTATTCACTAGTAACAAAACAAAAATAAAATTAAAACAAAAATATATTACGCCCAACTTTACTCAAAGCCTTAATAACTGTTCTTTTTCCATCTCTATAACCGAATGTCCCAAATTTAATACTCAAGAAAAGAGTGACATCAAATTCTTTTCACAATCACAAATGAGAGTTGACTTGAAATATTTTATGTAATAATTGTTCTTTCAAGGGATTCGCCTTTTAAGGACTAGAGAATCTAAAGCCGAGAACCATTGCTATGGTTACTTCTAAAATGGTTTCACAAGCTTGAAGCCAATTAATTGGCTCTAATCGGAAGTCTCAGAATTGTAGTCTTCACAAAACAAAATATACAACCTTGAGAGTCCATTCGTATTCTCCCTCGCGAGTGTCGTAGGTGCCTTTTTGAAGCCATTTCAGTCGGAGCGTGAATCTAGGGCCGAGCTCGTGTAAAGCTGCTCGCTCACCATTCTCTTTGAATTCATACCTGGAAAATAAAAAAATAACAGATAAATAAAAGATAAAAATAACAAATACATCAAGGGTTTTTATGAAGAAAGTAAATTCTGTTACTATATCGTAATTATTATATTAATTACTTTGTAATTTGTACATTTCAGTTACTATATCCTGTCACTCTAATTTAGTAATTACTATATTGTAATTACATAAGTAACTACTTTTGTAAGTTCTATATTGCAAATGCTATATACAATCACCCTAATTTAATAATTATTATATTGCAATTACTTTTTTAATTTCTTTATTGCAAATATTAAATACAGTCATCCTAAATTAGAAATAATTTTTTTTCTAAGGCTGGACGCGTGGTTAAAAAAATTTTTTTGTATTTTTTATTACAAATATATGTAGGATCAGGCTGAAAACGAAAAGATAACTTCTATGCTAGACAAAGTTATTTCGCTCAGTTATTTTAATGAAAATTCCTGCAATTTCGGCTTTTGCTTTTGGCTGCTAATATTTTTTCTAAGGCTGGACGCGTGGTTTAAAAAAATTTTTGTATTTTTTCCTTAAAGTAAAATTCAGCGCCAATGCCAAATTGATTACCCTACAATGACGCTAAAACTCTTTATTCCTTAAATAATCCCTCAAATTTAGGACCGCTCTATATGGTTTGTTTTCTTCTTATAATTACTATATTGTAAAGACTAAATTAATTACTTCTGTAATTTGTATATTACTATAACAATCACTCTAATTTAGTAATTACTATATTGTAATTACATAAGTAATTACTTTTGTAATATCTATATCAGCCGCAGCACTTCCATAAAGGTTTATTATTGTTTAAGTTTTATTAATTTACTGCCTGGTAGTAATATTGCAAGAAGTTAGAAGACACCACGCCATATTCCTTGCTATAGTTAATGCAATATTATCATTGTTAATAAATAAATAACTTGTTTATATTTTTATACAATCAATAATAGTAATTACTTTTGTAATTTCTATATTGCAAATACTATATCCAATCACCCCAATTTAGTAATTAGAATATTGTAATTACTATAAACAATCACCTAATTTAGTAGTTACTATATAATAATTACTGTTGTTTATAAGTAATTACTTTTGTAATTCCTATATTGCAATTACTTATTACAAACACTTTAATTTAGCAATTACTATATTGTAAATACTTTTGTAATTCCTATATTGCAATTACTTTATCCAATCATCCTAATTTAGCAATTGCTATATTGTAAATACTTTTGTAATTCCTATATTGCAATTACTTTATCCAATCATCCTAATTTAGCAATTGCTATATTGTAATTACTATAAACAATCACCTAATTTAGTAGTTACTATATAATAATTAATTATTATTAGTAATTACTATTGTAGTTTCTATATTGCAATTACTTATTACAAACACTTTAATTTAGTAATTGCTATATTGTAAATACTTTTGTAATTCCTATATTGCAATTACTTTATCCAATCATCCTAATTTAGCAATTGCTATATTGTAAATACTTTTGTAATTCCTATATTGCAATTACTTTATCCAATCATCCTAATTTAGCAATTGCTATATTGTAAATACTTTTGTAATTCCTATGTTGCAATTACTTTTTCCAATCATCCTAATTTAGCAATTACTATATTGTAAATACTTTTGTACTTCCTATATTGCAATTACTTTATCCAATCATCCTAATTTAGCAATTACTATATTGTAAATACTTTTGTAACTTCTATATTGCAATTACTATAACCAATCATCCCAATTTAGTAATTAGAAATACTTTAGAGTGGAATTGCTGTAATTACATTTTAATTTCTATATTGCAATAACTGTCAGTTTTTGTAAGTAATAATCAACCTTGTTTAGTGCTCTATGAATTACTATTGTAATTTCTATGTTGCAATTACTACATACAATCATCCTAATTACTACGTCTGCGACAGCACTTCCATAAAGATTTATTATTATTTAAACTTTACTAACAAAACTATTGCAAGGGGTATGGGGAGTTATCTTCTAACATATTACTTGCTAATATATATAACTGTCAGGTTTTGTAAGTATCACCTTAGTTTAGTAATTTCTATATTGTAAATGCTATGTTAATGGCTATTGTACATTTTAATTACTATATCCAATCACTCAAATTTAGTAATTACTATATTGTAATTATTATGTTAACGTATAAGGCAATCAAAAAAGCTCGCAGTACTTCCATAAAACCGCCCAACATAATACTCGAAATTTATCTATGGTCTGAGTATAGAGAGAAATATTCGTCAATAATATTAGTAAACAAATTAAAACATAAAGAACTTGTTTATATTTCTAGACAATCGATAAACAATTTTGGTCTTATTTATTTATTAACAAAACTATTTGTAAGGAATATGGGGGAGCTATCTTCTAACATATTACTTGAAATTTTCTGTGGACCTAAAACTCTCGGAATATTCTTACCGATGATGTCTGAAGAAAATGTAGTCGCGCTGATTGTGGAAGGTCACAGCCCTTCTTCCAGTGTACTGCGGTGTGTGCGGAAACAAACAAGCCAACATTCTGCCAATGGTGTGTCCGAGACGAGTCTTGAAATTGTTCAGAATTACTTCCGGTAGATGGCTCGTGGATTCACCAGCGCCCTTAAATATGGCATGTCAGTGATATCAGAGGAATATGTGATGATAAACTTACCTTTATCTGCTTGGTGTATTCAAGAGTGTTTATCTTGAAATATGCCGTGGGACCATCCGGTAAATGACTCAATACCAAACCGTCTGAAAATAAATTGTTGATAACTAGAATAGAGAATTGGAATGCAACTTTCATATTTCTCAACAAATATATATTGTTCATTCTCCTAATAAATTAGTCTTTTCCTTGAAAGCTTTTTATCGGAGCTTTTCGACTAACCGCATAAAAATGTATGGGAAAAAAGATTACCACATGCATAAAATTTTGAGCTTAGAGGAATATACAATCTTTTAAAGTTCGAAATGGAAAAGTTCAAGCGTTCCTGATCTCAAAAATTAGAAAATGTATATAAAAATGCAAAAAGATATCGTTTTCCCATTCGAATGCGAAAACGCTAACAGAAAACGATTGGCGAATGAAAAATTCATACCTCATCCCTTCCCCTTGATTTGGACATAAGAAGACAATTTTTGAACATAGAATAGCCATGGAATCAAAAGAAGTTCGGAATAGAAAATGGTTTTAGAATCGGACACTTGCGAGGAAATTATCTGAAAATCACTTTCGTTTTGTTCCGTCTCGGAAATTACTTCTAATGCTCTTTCAGAGAAAAATTTGTCCTGCAACGAAGCGCTTGTGGCAAGCTCCGACTGAGTTTAGAGATCGATCCGAAAGTCCTTATTGAGATTTTTCATGTGAGCATTTGTTAATGCATAGCGTTTCATTGTTTCTGTGGGCCAAATGTCGTAGCACTCTAATATAACCCCTAAGACGTGAATGGAATAACTTACCCCGAATTTCCTTATTGTATCGATCTGTGACTCTTAAACATCCATCTCCTCACAGTGCTGAAATTCAAAACTCCTACTTGGCCATCAGCACAAAAATTTTGCATGTCGAACTCGGAATCATTGCTAACGCAAGCAGACTTAATTGTGCCCTGGTTCCGAAAAGTGCAAAAATTTTGCCAAAAATAATATCTTTCTCCAATTTGTTCGAAAATGCATAAATTTAATTATAGAAATTGGTTAATTTCATGACGTTTCAACTAATCTAAAAATTGATTCCGATTATATATGCTTTTGCACTTTAATTTTGTATTCATTTTACTCGACATTTCATATACCTTTAACTCCAGGAGACTTCTATATTCGAACTATGGCTCATACCGCTGCCAAGGGCAAATTGCTGGCCGTTATTGGAGATGAGGATACCGTTGTAGGATTTATGTTGGGTAAGCTCAAGCAAGGGTTTTTTCATATAGAGTTGAAAGTTGAGATTCACTGAATTGAGATTCACGCTTCTTTACAAATAGACATCCGTTCATAGGAATGTGTGGAGATGTCGTTCTTAGAATTTGATGTGCACTTATACAGCGTTTGAACTTTAGGCGGCATCGGACAACTGAATAAAGCGCGCAAACCGAACTATTTTATTGTGGACAAGAACACAAGTGTGACTGAAATCGAAGAGACGTTCCAGAACTTTGTCAGCCGAGAAGACATCGCCATCATCCTCATCAACCAGCACATCGCAGAGATTATTCGCTACACAGTGGACCAGCACAAAGCCAGCATTCCGGCAGTCTTGGAGATTCCGAGCAAGGAGATGCCTTATGACCCATCCAAGGTTTGTTTTTTGGAAGTAAATCTGTCCGTTTAGGGAAAGTGCAAAAATTATAACAAAAATTGTTATGTTTATAATTGAATATTTTGGGAGCATGAAAAAAGCCAATTTAATAAACTATTGATGGAACAAATATTAATTTTAACAAATTCTCAGGACAGCATCCTAAATCGTGCGCGAGGAATGTACAATCCAGAAGACTTCTAGGCTGCTCATTTATACTACTCTGTGATGTCCTTTATGCAATTCCAAATATATAAATAAATGGTTGTGCTTTTTTATGCTTTAGGTATGCTCAAATGTTTAAATCTGATAATTTCATGGGCTGATTTTCATATGTTCGTGAAATATCACTGGAAATGGCATTTCATACCATAACGCTGCGATTTTTTGTATCAATATTTGATCTTTTAGATATCGGAAAGATTTGATTGTTACATATTATCGGAACGGACTGTAGGTTTTTATTGGAAAATGTTTGCAAAAATTCGAAGAAATAGAAATAATAAAAATGGAGGACGACTTCCTTGAGGGTTTGGAACGAGGCAGATAGCCAACATGTCCCCGCCCGACTGAAACGTTTCTCGTACTGGGCGTATTGTGTGCTACGAAACAGTGTAGCACGATTCCGCGCCCCGGAGACCTGCGACTTTGGACATTGACACAGGTTCGGATAGGGTGAGAAACAGTGTTGTCACATTGAGAAACGCCAGCTTTCGTCCGCTCTCTCGGTCGTCCTCCTGAGAGAACTGTTGTGCTAATGCCTTATAAGGAAATGCTTTCGCGATGTTAAAGTATAATATGGCCGAGAAGCCCCAGAGAAACAGAGAACGATGAGGGAACATAGAAAAAGATGTGGTCACCTGTGACAGACGGGCCACTCCCCAAAAATTTTGTGATTTGAAGAATGATTTCTTAAGCTTTTGGCATTGTGAGACAGATTAAAGTGGAAGCGAAAAATAAACGTGAGATCTGAGATCGCGGTTGGTATGCTACATTGCTTTCCTACCTATACAAACACTAGCCCAGCGCCAAAAACGGACATATTTTTCCATCGCGACAAGAGTTACCTTATATCACATTTATTAATTTTTTATTAATCTAAAATCTATAGCAGCAAGTTCTCTTCGCTGTCATTTTCTCGCTGGACTGAAACATTTCTATCATTCCCGTCGACAATGACTGAGAGATCGCGATTGTTTGCAATCGGCCACGAATTATTCGACGCACTTGTCGCTCTTGACCCGTCTTTGGCAAACAGCGAATACGGGAGCATTGGTTTGGCCCTTTCAACGGCTTTCATCGAAAACAGGCAATATACCTGAAATGTCAACTTTTCGCTTAATTTATTTGGCAAAATTTCTGAAGATTAGTCATTTTTCGCCTTCACAATACTTTTGGTATTATTTTTTAGCCTAATTTTGTGAGGTAAAAGAAAAAGGTTCAAAGAAAAAGATTTGTTAATATTTCGCACCGGTTTATGATCCGACGTTGTGATTTCCCAAATGCAATCGTAGCGCAAAGGAACCAAACTGCCCGAAGATTTGGACCAGTAAAGCACTCTGTCCTGAACATTTTGATATTTTTAAATAAATTTACAATGACCAGTCAAAAATTACGGTATAAGAAGGCACTCGATTCTCGGCATAGCTGTTCGTTCCCAGAATAAACTTGTGTGTTGGCGGAAATTTGATGACACCTTCTTTGAAGTCGGCGAACAAAAGACCTAAAAAGGAAATGAGTAAAGTAAAACACTGAATGACCTTTAGAACATTTGGACAAACACTTTGACGCACCTTTTGACCTTTCCACGTTGAGTTCGTCGTGCTCGATGATTGGCTGATAGTCGTGAGTGCGTCGAAAAAGTCGATTCTCCAACCTCCTCCCAATTCCCACCAAAGTTTGTATGGGCTGCACCCGGAAATTCAAATCTCCGAACCAGAACACATTCGCCGCTCTTTTTATAGGCAACGGAAGCGGCGCCGACACGACAGAGTTCGTCTGAGGAATTCCGGGAGACAAGAGGGCCGGCAGCAAATGAGACGACCCGTTTGATGACGAAAGCTCTTGAGAGTCTGCGTCGTTTTTGGAAGACCAAGCGATTCGCCGCTGGCGATTGGCACTGGAATTTGAACCGGATTGAGGCTTGGAATTTATGCTCCTGGCAGCTCGATCTGAAGCGGAACGAGAATTACGAAATAAGCCAATTCTCAGTGGTATAAATTTTTCTCAAAACGGTGTCTAATCTGTCCTGTCTAAATCTAAGAACAATTCTATAATTTTACCTATGGCCCCAGGCACTGACGCTGACCCATTCATTGGTAACGGGCTCGGAGGTGAAAGCACCGACGCAGGCAAACGGTGGAGGCAGTCGAAATCGAAAGTTTTGGACAACTTTTGATAGTCCATTATGCGGCTGTGAAGTTTTCCATCTGAACAAGTTCTTTATTTTCTTAAAGCATATAAACCTGGAAATATCGGCTTTATGTTTCAAAAACATATGTAATCTTATTTGCTCAGAAAGGTAAAGAAAAAGTTTTCAAAGAATTCCTCAAATATTTTACCTATAAGATTTTTAAAATCTTTAGTTTCCAGACACTTTTTCATTTCTTTTATTTTTTCTTCGTATCTTTTCTGCCGTGTCCCTATGACTTTTTGACTATTTTATACCATTTCCTTCAAATTTCGGAAGCTGTGGTCCTAAAGAATGGCCATTTCCCAAATTTGTTGCTAAGAATTTCCTTACGAGTTAAATGGCACGCAATGAAGACACAAGAAGTTTGTAAGAGGCGAAAGCAAATCCCAATAGCACCTTTGGTTTTGAAGGGTTTGGCAACGCGGCTTGTGGCGATAAATTTGTACTCTGGATCTATAACTGAGTCATAAAATGTTCATATCCAACTTAAAAAATCATACGAGATGTGTAAACGCTGAGGCGTTTGCGGATAAAAATTATCATCATCTGAGACCATTTCCGGACCCAGCAAAATACGCGATGCGTTGTGCTCAGAGCCTCGCCGACCACTTCAACGACGTGGCTGTGGAATTTTCTGAAATGTTTCGTACAGTCCAATTTTAAAACGTTAATCCTTTTTCCTAATTTTTCATGTCTTTTCTGTCATAATATAGGATCGTAAACCCGGAAAAATTCTTTCTTATCAAGTCTCGTTAGAGCCTCTATATAACGCGGATTTTGTCCGGTCCCGAATTTCCGTTTTATATGAGATTGAGCCTCTATATAATACGGTTTAAAAATTTCGGCTCTTACATTGTGGAAGATGGCAGCTCCTGTAAAGCCACAGCAATTATGTCGGGTCTTTCCTTTGATGAGATCTTCGAGAATACAGCGTTGAGTCGATGCAAACCTCTCTGCGCCTGAATAAAAGTTTAGTGACAATGTCACTTTTCTTAAGACGAACATATATTTTGTGACAAATTTAATGAAATTTGCAAAAGTTTTTGATGTTTTTCAAAATTCAGCTTTTTTCTCGCAAATTTCCGTATTCTGATAGCGACCCAAAATTTTCCAGACCAACCAACCTTTCCGGCAATGTTCCAAGTGAAACACATAACTGTCACTTTGCCATTCTCGTCGACCAATTGAGGCAATTCGGATAAGCGAGGTAAAACTATCCCGCCCGGACCGATTACTTTTGTCCTAGAGAAGAAAAAATGTATACTTTTGCTTTTTTATATAATTTCTCAAAATTATTACGTGTAAAGAAATTATTGAATTTGGCCCTACCTGGAATTTAGATCTTTCTGGAAGTCTTCCTCGCTAAATTGAGTGTGAAACTCGTCTTTTTGCTCTTGTCTCGAGCTTCCTGAAAACACAATCGTTTAAACAAAGCCGAATAAATTCCAATGCAAAAATCGATACAAAAGCAAAATTCCTCACTTCTCGTCTCCGCCCCGCTATTGATCGGCCGCGCAATGCCATTCCCGACGTGATTCGTCTCTTGCCGACTTCCTGAGGGCTCCGCCAAGTCCATTTGGTCGTACTCTTCCTTCAGGTACTTATATTTATACATTCACGCTTGGCTGTGGATAAGGTTAATAGGGAGAAAGTCGCGCAGTGCTATCGAATCATTAAAACGCCGGACACAGAAATTCTCTGAGGTGAATTATGTCCTCATTATAGCGGTTGATGGAAACCGTTAATTGACGGCGACGTGAAAGGCTTAAAGTTTGAGTGGGACAATGCCTTGAGGCAAGTTTTGTCGCGGAATATTGACAGCCGGAGGCGGTTGCCATGGAGATTGACTAATGACTGCGAGCAATTGCAAAGGGATTACCCAGTCAAACGGTGTTCCGTTAGGAAGCACAAGCTGAGCAGCACAAATAATTTAATGACATCATTTTAATTGTTGGACTGAACAAAAGAGTTCGGCAGTTTGAATCAGCCAAAGAAAAAAAAATCGAACTTTTTCAAAAATAATGACATAAACCTAAATTTGTGTTGAATCTGATTTTAAATATGTCCGTATAAGGAAAGAAACTGAGAAACGCATTTCTTCAAGCACCGTTCTGTGCGAGCTTTGACAACAAAAGTTTTTCAAAATAAATTAATTTTTATGTAGTTAAATTATTTAAGTTTAATTTTCAGTGAATTTACATATATTTTCCAATTATATTTTCACAGGAATTTTGCTGGGAGATCGGAAATATCGGTTTTTCGCGGTTCGGATCGGATCGGATTGGTGGTCACCGAGAATTGGTTCGGATCGGATGCGCGGCCAAAGTTCCCATCCATGGTGCTGATTAAGGCGGCTTAATGGTGATTGATTCGTCGCGACAATAGCGGAAAAGATTTCGAGAATAGACCTCATAGCCATACTATATAACTGTCCAAATTCGAACAGATTCAATTCGATTCATTTTCTTCGCGAACACTGCCATATCACATACGCTCTACTTGCGGGACAAATCGATATTCTATAGAAGGGATACCCTAGGCTCTATTTATATCGACAGTAGTATTAAAAAATCATTTGGATATATTGTAAATCGACGTATCCATCCACTCTAACCTATTTCGCAGGATATATGTCGGGGTGGTGGTCCCGGTTTTGGAACTTTTCGAGTTCCCTCGATACAGGGACGCACGATAGCTCAAAATGCTCCCCAGAGAATTCTAAGAACGAATCCTGGAAAATTTTTTCGGGCGATCTCAAAAAGTGGCTTTTTTGGCCAAAAAGTGTCATTTTTCAGGTTTTCCTAAATCGCCGCGGCGAAGGCCAAACAACCCAATCTGACCGATGATGGCGGTGCGCGAAGCGCCGTGGATGCACGCTAACCGCGAAAAACAAGATAAAAACCGCCGCGAAGCGGCGGTTTTTGTCTTGTTTTTATTTACTAAACAAAACAATTTCGTTTACCTATTTTGGCTGAATTTCGACTAAAGCTCACCGTTATGCTTCGCAAATAACAAATCGCAAACCGTTTGCGATTTGTGATTTGCGGCACGGAAGGTAGGATGGCTCCTGAGAGAATTTTGAATTTGTCCTGACACGCTTATCAAATTTGTTTAGAATGGACATAAAAATTATTTTCTCCCTATTAGTCTTCGTGGCTTTCCGTAATAGCTTTGTCGTGGTGATCGACCGTTCAACCGGTGAAGCCGAAAAGGAAGCCGAGCAGATGCTCGACACAAACAGATTCCTGCAAAAGTACTTCAAAAGAGGAGCTAAAATTCCCCTCGTGCTTGAGATGACATATGCCGATGTTGCGGTAAATTATTTAATCGATGTTGTTTGACATTGGCGTCATCTTTTTATCGAACGTTTAAAAGGGATCACTAAATCATTTCTAATTTTCAAACCCGAAAATCCCATAATAGCAAAATATTTCCATATCCTGGAAAATGAGAAAGTATCTTTAAAAATTTAACTGGCACTATTGATTCGAAATATCAAATTAAAAAGCAGAACTTTGATAGTAATTAGCACTTTTATATCACAAAAACGTTTTATTATTATGTTATCTTTTTGGTCCAATACTTTCATCTGCAGGTCAAGCCAGGCTCAATTGTTCCAAATGCCACGTCAATGCCCCACCTGACGGTACACGGCGTTTGATCCCCGGGTGCGTTTGATCCCCGTGACTTTAAACCTTGGTAACTTAGGTATATTATCACCATTTCGGATTCTGTAAAAAGTATGTTGTAGCCCCTTAAGGGGTATATAGTACCACAAAAAAAATTTCCAAACATCGGGCAAATTTGGCCACGAAATTGCCTCGGGGATCAATCGCCCCCCTTGAGAGTAGCGCGATTGATCCCCGAGGCAATTTCGTGGCCAAATTTGCCCGATGTTTGGAAATTTTTTTTTCTGGTACTATATACCCCTTAAGGGGCTACAACATACTTTTTACAGAATCCGAAATGGTGATAATATACCTAAGTTACCAAGGTTTAAAGTCACGGGGATCAAACGCACCCGGGGATCAAACGCCGTGTACCGCCACCTGAAATGGAACTTTTCTCCCAATTCACAATACACTCTAATGGTACTAGGTAAGAAATTTTTGTATTAAACTCTGAAATGCCGAGCAATTATATACTTAATTTTCAGATACTACGCCTAGACAAAATTTGCATTGGTAAATTTTTTTCACATGATAAAAATGATCACCCTAATCAGCATTACGTAAAATATGAAATCGAGATAAGTATTACTTTCTCCGTCAAAATCCTTTTTTGATTTCGGTTCGCCTAAATTTATCATGAGACTGGATTGTGTAAGGCGCGCGAGCGTCAACGCGTTTTTTGTTTGTACCTGGTTAGGCTTAGGATCCACGATGTGATGTTATATTTTTTATTTTAGGCTCGTTGTAAACATTAGCGGAAATAATGTCTCCAGCGGCAAAGCCCTTCGCAATTACATTACACCAAAATCATCTATGGTGTACGTTGTGCTCATTTACTTGCAAAATGACCAAATAACAGAAGAGTTGGAGCCTGGACCATTTGACAGACGTACGTTCATGGAAGTCGAAGATTTGGGTCGAAGATTTGAGTTGAGTCGCAATGAACTTTTTTAAAGCTTGAGAATCCAGAGTGAATTGCGCTATTTCCGATAATTTGCGCAATTTTTTATCAAACAATCGAAAATATCCTGGCTAAATTATAGTTAGGAACAAAAACGATAGAGGAGATACGGTAGCTAACGGTTTCGTTGATCAGATAAGAAAATTGTAACTTTTCGCACATTTTTCACTAAATAAATAATGGCTATTTTCTATGGAATAAATTATTTAACTGTAAGAGATGGCGCAATGTCTGATATCTCCTGAAGATGACATAACTGTCCAAGTTACTGTTATCTTTCAATATGACTCTTTTCCCTTTTGGCAAAATGAATCCTATTTTTAAGAAAATATGAAAGCTTTCTTTATATTTCCATATTCCGTGCTCAAACTTTGTCTGTCTTCTTTTTTAAAGTTTTTCGCTGCATTTATTTTGTGTGTACTTTTGTCAACCTCTCTCTAGTTTCATCTTATTTTCCATAAAAATATCTGAGTCGGCATATCCGAGTCTACTGTCTCTATCCAGAGGTACATTCCGAGAAATGGAGCATATGAATTGCATGTTTTCCGAGGTCCAGAATAGCTCTTTATAAAACTTATGCGCTAATTCAGCGTGAATTTCGCTCATTGGAAACAAAACCGTTAGAGCGTGGATCGTCAAGGTGAGAAGTCATGCAGTCACGTTTTTGCTAATGGACTAAGGGCATAATGTTGGCCTTGGAATAGTGCACGGTCGGGCAATGTTTTTCGGTCTATTGGCCACAATTATTTTACTGGACTACTTCAAGATTTATACATTCCGGCGAGACTTTAGTAAACATTATTATATATTATTACATATATGCGATATTACAGGTGCGTGTTTACCTTTTTCACCAATCTTTGTTAATGGTTTCAAAACCGGAAGTCTGGAAATCACTTCCGCGTTCTTATATGCTTCAAGTTATATGAATGTTCGGTAAACATTCGGAAGAATTGTTTACGAAATAGCCGCAGGCATATGACAGTTTTGGCATTGGCCTATTTGAGCCGTTTTCTGGTCGGTTTGCTAAAAACAAAGGTCGGGGCAGGACTTGCGGTGATTGCATTTTGTGAATGGACAAAAATGTGGTCGTATGGGATATGTCAAATTGGCATAAGACTTGTTTTCAATATTGCAGCTACGTAAAAATGTTGCTTTATGCTCTTTTGCGTTTGTATAAAAAAACAGTTCAGATTTTTTCAGGAAAATGGTTCTTGATGTTATAGTAATCATTCCCGAATACGCTTCAGTTTGCCGCAAGAAAAGTAGTTAAATTTCCATTCTGAATTCAGGTACAACTTTAATAAGCATGCATTGCTTTCATCCATGAGCTCTGCTGTATCAATTCCGTTACTATGCTATCTATTCCCGGAATTAGTTTGAGGCCAAGCACTTCAGAACCGAATTTACAGAGCTTGACTATTTCGAGCAAAACAATCAGAGCGCCGAATTTGTCGAAGAAAGGTGAGATCTAATTTATAAATGTTTTTGAGATTTTGAATAGTTGTACAGTCGGGTCTTGAAATAACGCGGATCTCGGATTGACGCGGATTATGTCCGGTATCTTGATCCGCGTTATTCCGAGACTCGACTGTATAAACCAAAATAACGAAAATTTTAGTAACACAAAAAGGCCGCAGTCAAAAAAAGCCATTCATCGATCCAGCAGGTGATTCATCCTGCACTTCGTCGACAGAGGCGTTGGCCTTTGTCGGCTCAAGTCAATCTTCGGCATACAATAAATCGGGAATTTCCTATAGTCGCCAAATATATCAAAGCAGTTTGGACACCAACCCATCCTCGGGATCTGAAGGTGACAGCGGAAGCAAATCCGCCGAAGACGGAAGAACGGACTTGTTTCTAAGCTCCGAACTCATAGCGAAGCTTAGGCGATACAGCGCGACTTGGTTTACGGTAAGAAAACTGGGCGAGATGCCAAATACTTTGTTCAAATATCGCAACTTAAAAAATTTGTATCTTAAAAGTCTCAGAAAATTTTGATATGTTTTTGGATTTGGAAACATCGAAAAAATTTCAACGTTTTGGACAATCCAAAATCCTTTTAGCAAATCGCCGGCCAGCACCCGGAATACTTCATCGACACAAAGCAATATGCGCATTTTGAGCGAATCCGCGACCATTCGCGCTCCAAACGCCGCAAGTCAAAACGCAAACAACGCGCAAGCCAGCAACCTGAGTGACATTCCCGAGGAGATTTTGCTTGCCAACAGACGAGGCACTTTAGCCTCGTCTATTCCTTCTACTGCTCAATACTCATCGCCGATCGATTTACCTGAGCCGGAGGCTGAGGACTCAGCTTTTTCGTCTTATCAAAGATTGCCTCCGATAGAGTTGGTTGATATATTGGCTATAACAGTACATTGCGAACCAAACACATTTTAGACCGCTGCTGGGATTCAAAAATTTCGTGGGATTCTGCGGTCAAGACCAGATCCTTTGCGGCTCATGCGGAGATCGATTCTTTTGTCACGTCAACATTGGCGGAGAGTCTTTGGACGAGTTCACATACGTCGACATGCGCGCGCAGATAAGTGCAATGCTGGTCGCGCACAACTACAGGTGGTTTGTCGTATGCATCGACCACAAACAAGGCTCGACAATTGTCGTCAAAGATACCTCAACTTTCGAGACTATCGCCTGCTACGCTGTCAAGTGAGCCAACTTTCATTTGAGTTTTTTAAACCAAAAATTTTTAAAACTGAACCGTTTCCCGTTATTCTTTATATTGGTTTGATTTTGGGTCGAGTTAGTTTTTCCGTTAGAGTCATATAAGAAAGAATTTTTCCGGGTTTACGATCCTATATTATGACAGAAAAGACATGAAAAACTAGGAAAAAGGATTAACGTTTTAAAATTGGCTCACTGTTTCGCCCTAAACTCCAGACAGTGAGCCCAAATTCTATCTATGAGCTGGGCTCTTCAGTGAAGCGCCCATAGATTATTACGGTCTAATTATAGGAAGAGGGGTTAGAGAAAAATTAGGAGTAAAAATTTTTTGATATATGTATAGCTCGTTTAAAATACATTTGTATCTTTTCAACCACTATTCTCCCGGTATTTAAAACATTTCGCCAAATACATTCTTCGAATTCCATTTGAATCACCCAATATTTTCCCCATCTCTGCTCGTCTGTCGTTCCTCCACCCCAGCATTAAACCTCTGCCTCCGCTTTATTCCTTTATAAACCCATTGGAATCTCCGTTATCTAAGGGAAAGTCGGATGAGGGCAAGGACGGAGGCTGGCGTCGAGTCTCTGACTCAAAGGCCTTCTCCAGGCATTATTTATAAAATATATTGATTATTTGGACTTATGTTGCGATTAATTCCTAGGTTAAAATTACCTGTCGCAAAGCCAAAAGCCGCAGGCGTAGGGCCCTAATTAGGTCCGACCAGGGGTTCCTGAAACTAAATCCAGGACCTCTACCAACAGGAGGACGCTTCAGTTAACTCCGGTTCAGCTTCGACCGGTCCGTTTCGACCCCGAGGAAGCCGCTTTCCACATTTTTTGGCACTTGGAGAAATATTTTGAATCAGTTTCCTCAAAATTTGGCGAAATATTCGAAATCGCAAATTATTAGCCGGTCCAAATTTTAAACGCAATTCCAACGTTCACATTTTTGTTTAAAATTTCCTTTAATTTTCTCATTTTCAGGATTCTTGCCAGCAAATTATGCATTTCCATGAACAGCCAAATTCTGCTCTTGTTCCAAGCCTTGCCCGGAGGCCAATCTGCCGTTCTCGCCACCTATGCGACTGTGGAAGGCTCATTCTTAGCCGAGACCAAGCTCGTAAATTCCACGGCGTCGAAAAGATGGGAGGTTGTTTTTGATCGAATTATGAATGCACAATTATTAACGCAAAATTCGATTCAGGTGTCTCTTTGCCCTGCGGACGAAGACATTATTTGTCTGCTTTTGGACGACAAAGTCAACTTGATGCGAAGTTCAGCCAACCAAATTGTCGTCTTTTCGACATATAAGGTAGGATGAACATTGCAAGAGTATATTGAAAATCAATAAAAATAATTATGGATCTTCCCTATGAGTCTTTCTCTAAGAAAGACTGTCGTTTCATATTTTTGTGTCATTTATGTTTACTCAAAAATTTTAAGCAATTTTTTAAATTAAAAAAGGAGTCGTTTAGATATACGACGTAACTTGCAACGCGTGGGCCGACGACGTAACTCAAGCGTTTGGAACGTCAGACGGCAAAATTATTATGTATCGAGAAACGGTTCCTTTGGAGACGGTTGAGTTGAAGGAGTTGCATGAAAAGTGAGTTTAGTAGTCAATAATTATAAAAAGTGCATACCTGATTGAAAATTTGTATTTTCGATATCATAATTAGTTGAATTTTGATAAAAAAAATGAGGACAAATTTTATTTCCTCTGGTGATGATCCATATAAAAAATAACCAATAACTGTTCATTTGCAGGTTAATAGCCAGCGAAAGCAACGACACGAGCACCGCCGGAGTTGTTCAGATGTTCTCCAGCGAGTTGGGAATGCTGGTTTGCGTTCAAGCCGGAGTGATATTTTTGTTTCCTCCTGCCGCTAATGTTGCCAAAGGAAACGTGCCAATTATGGCAGAAGACAGAGGCTCACGCTGGAAGAAGTCCAAGGCTATTGTGGTAATTATTTGTTTATACAAAAGTGCTGACGTTTGATTGGATAGCCAATTTGGACCGTTCGATCCTTTAACAAATTTTTTGAGCTTTGACTTTGGCTCTCAGGTGATATCCATAAACTCTCTGTGCAATTGCACTCATTTGCATTTGAATGAAACCGGGACACAAATTCTCTACGCTGACTCTGAAAGTGTGTGGGCTTGCAACATTACCTACGCAGAGACTGTTTGTAAAGACGGAATGCGCCTTGTAATGGCCAGACATTCCGCAGCGGTGACTCATATAGCTGTCGATTGCACTTCAAATTGCGTGGCTAGCGCGGACAAATCTGGTCTAATCTTGGTCAATTCAAGCCAATCCAGGTAAATATCATACTGCGGTTTAAAGCTACTCAAAACTTGGCTAAAATAAATTTTATAGCAAAATTCTGTCTTACGGTCGAATTTCCAAGCTTGTTTCTTTGGCCATCCTACCTGGAGGTCTGAAAATTGTCGTCGCCAGCCGAACTCAGGTGTCAGTTTATGGCGTGCTATACGCAAAGTTGGCGAAAATGAGTGTTATCATGGAAGGTGACGATATTCAAGCGGTGAGAATTTTCTTTGGTCGTAATATTTTTTAATTTTATCCGCATAGTTTAGATGACAGCGGACCCTTGCAATATGTTCACAGCGCTCATTAAAGATAGCGTCTTGTTTGTATTAAGAAACGAGAACCTCGAGATTACAGCCGAAGTAGCGATGGGCTTCAAACAGGTAATTTAATTTTCTGCCAACCTGACCATGATCTAAATACATGTCCCAGAAGATTTCACAGTGCCACGCTTCCAGTTTCGTGCCCTCAAGCCATTTCTCACTCATTTAATTTCTTGGTCATAATTTTTTGGACTGTAATCAGAAATGTTCAAGGAATTCCGTTACCAGCAAAATTGTGACTATATTTCTTTTTTACTTCATTCTCAGAGTTTGTTTAAACAAAAAAAATGCCAAATGGAAACCGTTTCCGATTTGTTTATTTTTATTGTCCTGAAGGGTCCTCTCTTATCCCTCTCTATTCGATAATCTCGTTGCTTTAGGACATTCTCGCTCTGAAATGGTCTCTAAACAGCGTTTATATTGGCATTCTAACCTCAAAGGACACAGTGTGCCTCGTGGAAGCTAAATCAGGTTCATTTTTACACAACTTTTGCATTTGCAACTCATGATTGTTCTAATTCTAGGTACTCTTTTGTGGACTCTTGAGTTCAAACTTCGCTTCTTTGCCGATATAAGCGTGTCATCGAATGGCTCGATATATGCGATGGGAAACAAGGCATGATATTTTAAACAGTTTCTTTTGATCCTAGAATTTCCTTGCAAGGCTTAATAATTTTGTCCTTTGTTTTCCCCAAAAATGAAATTTTAAAACCGAACTCTCTGAAATACATATCAAGTTTAAAAAATTTTAGTTCATGATGAGCCGAGTTCACAACGGCAAAGAAATGGAGACTGTGAATGTGCACCACGAAGCGGTCAATTTCAAGGAGAGTTCAACAGTGCTCTTAAGTACGAACAAACTTCACTTTGTGGGCACGACGACTGGAGGCATGATCCGAGTGGACGGAGAGAATATGGAAAGAAGCACGTTCTTGAATTGCAGACAGTCCGCGTCAATCACGTCGGTAGGTTCGGGAATAATGATCAGAGATCAAAAAATTTTGGGACCTGGACATTTTTTCAAAAAATTAACTAATTTACAGATCACTCACAATAAATCCACCGACAAGCTTTACGTCGGCTTCGAGGACGGCCAAGTGGTTTGTTTCAATATAATTGGCGAGAACGCAAATGAGAAATCAGTGCTCTCCATTACTCAATCCGCATTGGAGGACGAAAACTGTTATTTTAGTCAAGACTTTGTATTGTGTCCGGTTGATGAGCTGGTCAGATATGTGCGTTGTTTTTACCGACTATTTTAATGTTAAAGCTTATAGGATTTGGGATTTTGCACCATCAAAATTTTTAGAATTTCTCAGATCAAATTTTTAAACTCAGTTAATTCCAAAAATAATCAAAATTTGCACTTTTGTTCAATAAATTTTTTTATTCAGTTTTTTGCAAATTTTCTAGCAAGTTTATATTTTGATAACTTTCAATAGGATGAAATTAGGTGAAAGTATAAAATTGTCATTACTTTCTTTTAGAAAACAATTCTCAAAGAATTGAACGCCGAACGAAATATGATTCGAGGCCAAAGTGAGCACATGCTAGCTGAGTATAGGGAGAGGAAAGAGCGAGAGTTGAAAGAACTCACAGCAGAGCTGGAGGAGACGAATAGAAAAATGATGGAGAAAATGAAGGTGAGTCACACAAGCAATCTGTCATAAGAAACTGGAAAATTTTTCTCTATTGTACGATCGTTGGTACTTTATAGTTGTTGTAATTTGTAAGATAGAGGAATAAAAGCAATGACTCATTACTTTTACAATCATTTTGAAGGCACTGACTAGGTTATTTTGAAATTTTGACTTTTGCGGACATAGATAACCCAGAAGTACCCGATCGTTAAAAAATATTTAAAAAATTTGTTTTAAAAGCTAAAATATTGCAGAACATTGCCAAAATTTTCCCTAACTTCGCGACAATTTCAGAGAGCTGAACAAAAGTACGAGGCCATTGAAGCGACAAAGGAAGAAACATTTGCTAAAATGAAACAAGAAATGAATGCACAAGTCGAAGAACAAAAGGCTTACTACGAGAAACTTATCAGCGATCAGATAAAGTAATTGCGTTACATAAAAAGTTGCTACCTTGCTGTTTGAGGAAACGTTAGAAACTTTGCGATAGAAGCTTTGATATAAAAAAAACTTAAGAGGTTGCTTCATCCAATCTGAGCAATACTCGAAAGCTTAAGCGATAGTTTAAAATTTTCTGGGGTAGACTCACCTTAAATACTCACTTTAATTCTGAAATTGTAGCCTTTTAATTTTTAGGATGCCAAAGGTTATATAGATTATTATTGCTCCAGGCAAAATATTGCCCTATATTAAGCAATTTCTTGTTTAATCAGATTTCTGAAATGCCCGTTTTCTTCCATACTATTGGAACTTTTTTCAGAGCTTCCCTGGAAAAAGACGAGAAACAAACGCAACTTAGCGATGATCTGAGCGCTCAATTCGAAGCAAAGATGGTCGAGATGAACAAAACTTTTAAACAGCAAGAAAACAAATGGAAAAAGCACGTCTTGAAGCTGGAGAGGCATCTTCAAGAGGTTAGCCTCAGTGATTCCTAAAGCGATAGTCAGTTTAATGTTTTAAACAAAATTTAGCTTTCTGAAATCCTCCGAGAAAAGGAAAATCAGCTGCAGAGAGCAGAAGAAGAGAAAAGAAATATGGAAGAAACGCATGCGCAGGCTCTGGAAGAAGCCAACCAAGATCACGTCGAAAATCAAAAAGATCAGGTAATATCCGAAAAGTACTTTTAGTCCGAAAGTCATCGAAGTTCTATTTTTGTTTTAGGTTGAGGCTTCCAAGCAACTGAAAGCCCACATTCTCCGTCTGAAAGACGAAAATCAGCATATCCATGAACAACTGGACGACTTGAGAGAAAAATTTAGCGCTGCGAGCGACGAATTGGTCGAGAGCAAATTTCAACTCCAGGAGCACAAAACCAATCTCTCAAATGTATTTTGAACGAATTTATATTAGTATAAATCTGATCACTTTGGAGTCTAAATAAAAATATTTTATAAAAGTATATAAAATGAATTTAGCAATTTATGTATTATTTAATAATTAGAATTATTTAGGAAAATGCCAAAAGCGCGGATTTGGAACGACGTTTGGAGGCCAGACGGAGAGAGTATGGGATACTGAACCAAAAGTTTAAACTTTTGCAGGAAGAAATGGACAAGGAAAAGCAAATGGTAAGCATTGTACTCTTAGGTTTTATCTCCTTTACGGTCCACCAGAAATTGCATAACTGAAAATGCTTTATCGATAATTTTCCCCCATTCTAACCGATTTCGTACTGGAAATTGTGATTAAAAGTGGAGGCTGTAAGCGATCTACAAGCCTCTCGCTCAGCTATGCAATTTCAGGATACCACTTCCTGACTTCAATCATAACCCTACTTTTTTCAGCGCTCCCACGCCCAGCGACGTCTTCGGGAAATCGACAGCATGGTCACCGAAATGGGTGAAAAAATGTACGACCGCCGACGCCTCGAGCAGCATGCTCTCGGGCTTTTGGCATTTTTCAATTCGTCTCGGCCCCAGCACGGCCCGCCTGGGCCTTCTGAGAAAAACCAAACCACCGGGCACACTCCGACCGCCGCTATGATGACTAGTAACTGGGCAACTCCCACAAATTTGCATGCGCAACTGCCAAACTTATCGCCAAGGTCGAGAGATGCCAAGAAAGGCCTCGGGCGCTTGGTACACAAAAATAGGCACAGATCAAAGTGATTGTCTCGAGCTATTTCTTGAAATGTATATAATTTTGGCATACTTTTTTGTATTGCAATAGGATATTTTTTATAAATTATCAATTGATGTATCATTTTTGTAGTCACTGTACTATTATTTGTTGCTAACATAAATTGAATATAAATAATGAAGATAGGTATATTTTATTTTATAACGGTAATTTCATTGGTCAACAAAACAATAACTTGAACAGCTTCACAAGAAAAATCGTCGGCGGCTCGTCTCCATTTCGTGTCTCTGAAAATTAGGCAATTAGCGAGGAAATAATAGGCTAGGTCTAGCATAAGGCAGATTTTTTATAAGCATATATCTAAGCTAAAGTACCTGGCCTAACGTTTCCCAAAGTAAAAATAGTCGAGAAACATTGATATGGTTAATATTGAGACGGGTTCACAAACTTTTAATTGGCTAATCGGAAGTCTCACAATTGTAGTCTTCACAAAACAAAAGATACAACCTTGAGAGTCCATTCGTATTCTCCCTCGCGAGTGTCGTAGGTGCCTTTTTGAAGCCATTTCAGTCGGAGCGTGAATCTAGGGCCGAGCTCGTGTAAAGCTGCTCGCTCACCATTCTCTTTGAATTCATACCTGGAAAAGAAGAAATAGAACAAATGACATTAATTTACTTTGTATTCAAATTTTATACTCACGTCCGGCCAATTATTTTTACAACGGAGTGAAAACAAAAGATGAATAAAAGATAAAAATAACAAATACATCAAGGGTTTTTATGAAGAAAGTAAATTCTTATTGGGAAAGAAATTTAAAAATATAAGGACCATAGGAAATTTCTGCCTGGTATTGCAAGAAGTTAGAAGACACCACGCCATATTCCTTGCTATAGTTAATGCAATATTATCATTGTTTATAAATAAATAACTTGTTTATATTTTTATACAATCAATAATAGTAATTACTTTTGTAATTTCTATATTGCAAATACTATATTCAATCACCCCAATTTAGTAATTAGAATATTGTAATTACTATAAACAATCACCTAATTTAGTAGTTACTATATAATAATTACTGTTGTTTATAAGTAATTACTATTGTAGTTTCTATATTGCAATTACTTATTACAAACACTTTAATTTAGCAATTACTATATTGTAAATACTTTTGTAATTCCTATATTGCAATTACTTTATATAATCATCCTAATTTAGCAATTACTATATTTTAAATACTTTTGTAATTCCTATATTGCAATTACTTTATCCAATCATCCTAATTTAGCAATTACTAAATTGTAAATACTTTTGTAACTTCTATATTGCAATTACTATAACCAATCACTCTAATTTAGTAATTAGAAATACTTTAGAGTGGAATTGCTGTAATTACTTATTTAATTAAGAAGCGTTTAGAACGCGAGAGAGAAAATTTTGATTGGAATGAAAATTAGAATTAACTTTCTATGGATAAGCGACAAACATTGTTTCGCCCATAATCTGAGACAATGTTTGGGTATTGCCGTAAAGTTAGGGCTCGTCAATCAGACCTTTACGACATGGTGAAAAAATATGGTGAGATTTTTAGTGGGAAGCAAAATGAGATAACAAGGTGAATTACTAATAAGAGTATCTCTGAACAAGTAAAATAGTAAACACCAGTTAAATAACAAATTTGAGAGACGAATGAGATTTCGAAAAACTGATAAAACTTACATTTTAATTTCTATATTGCAATAACTGTCAGTTTTTGTAAGTAATAATCAACCTTGTTTAGTGCTCTATGAATTACTATTGTAATTTCTATGTTGCAATTACTACATACAATCATCCTAATTACTACGTCTGCGGCAGCACTTCCATAAAGATTTATTATTATTTAAACTTTACTAACAAAACTATTGCAAGGGATATGGGGAGTTATCTTCTAACATATTACTTGCTAATATATATAGCTGTCAGTTTTTGTAAGTATCACCTTAGTTTAGTAATTTCTATATTGTAAATGCTATGCTAATGGCTATTGTACATTTTAATTACTATATCCAATCACTCAAATTTAGTAATTACTATATTGTAATTATTATGTTAACGTATAAGGCAATCAAAAAAGCTCGCAGTACTTCCATAAAAGCGCCCAACATAATACTCGAAATTTATCTATGGTCTGAGTATAGAGAGAAATATTCGTCAATAATATTAGTAAACAAATTAATAAATAAAGAACTTGTTTATATTTCTAGACAATAGATAAACAATTTTGGTCTTATTTATTTATTAATAAAACTACTGCAAGGAATATGGGGGAGCTATCTTCTAACATATTACTTAAAATTTTCTGTGGACCTAAAACTCTCGGAATATTCTTACCGATGATGTCTGAAGAAAATGTAGTCGCGTTGATTGTGGAAGGTCACAGCCCTTCTTCCAGTGTACTGCGGTGTGTGCGGAAACAAACAAGCCAACATTCTGCCAATGGTGTGTCCGAGACGAGTCTTGAAATTGTTCAGAATTACTTCTGGAAGATGGCTCGTGGATTCACCAGCGCCCTTAAATATGACATGTCAGTGATATCAGAGGAATATGTGATGATAAAGTTACCTTTATCTGCTTGGTATATTCAAGAGTGTTGATCTTGAAATATGCCGTGGGACCATCCGGTAAATGACTCAATACCAAGCCGTCTGAAAATAAATTGTTGATAACTATACTGAAATTGGAATGCAATTTTCATATTTTTCAACAAATATATATTGTTCATTCTCCTAATAAATTAGCTTTTTCCTTGAAAGCTTTTTATCGGAGCTTTTCGAGGACCTGACTAACCACATAAAAATGTATGGGAAAAAAGATTAACACATGCATAGTTTTTAATCTTTAAGTTTTCAACTATATTTCTAAACAATAATTCCTTATTTGACATTTTATTTCAAATACAATTTTGAGCTTAAAGGTAAGGATAATTATTCTAAAGTTCAAAACGAAAAAGAGCTAATTTCTAGACACTAAAATTGTCATCAGTCTAATATATTTGGGATTAAATTTGTGTGCGCTGGATAACCTTTCATGATATACAAAACTTCTGTCAATATATCGCTCTTAACTTAACAGAATGGCGAAACATTCTACCATAATATTAAACATATTTCTAATTTGCATCTATACTTAGTTTCCTAAGGCCAAAGTTCCTTAGTTTAACTCACTCGGCTTCTTATGATCCTCGTGTATGACCACGAGGTCTGTAAACTGTTTCTCAATAGCCTGCTTCACTATCTTTTTCAAAGCGACATTCTTTCGTGAGAAAATTTCAGAATTCGGCACGCACTTTTTCAGCTCGAAGCATAGTTTCCATGATTTCTGAAATAATTCAGGTATTATCTAATTTATGAATGGAAAATGACAAAAACATACCACTTTGGCGCCCGGCGATGTGGTGATAAGAACTTTTGGCTTTCCGTCGTGCACAAAATAGTTCGCCATCGCATCTGTTGCATCCTCAAGAAGTATCTGCAAACGAAAAGGTCAAAAACAGGTAATAAAAGCTAAAATTGGGAAGTGGTACCGAGTAAGCAAGAAACTCAATTCCGAAAGACACAAACCCTTATTTTCAAGAAACACTGACGGATTTGCTCTCAACAAAAAAAAATGGAAAAATTCGAAAATGTCTTTTTAATATTATCTCTTAATTGTAAGCAAACATATTGAGTCACTTTGTCAATTTTTCCTTCAAAACAGTTTCCTTTCAAAGTGAAACTGCATACCTCTTCGTCGTTTGGCTCGACGTATGTTTCATCCTCCTCTCTGGTGTTCTCTAGAGTCTTTGGCTCCTGTTTTGGTGGGGCGGCCTCTCCCAACTCTGCGCGAAGCTTCTCTCGTTCTTCACGTCTTTCGCGCTTTGCCTGAAATCAAAAATATTATTAACCCTTCATTGCCGGAGCCATAGACAAAAGGCAGAATGTCTGCATTACCATTAGCTTTCCTTTTGGTGAGCTGTCTTTATCAAAATCACATTGCTTATTTCTCTTTTCTATGTGATCAATATACAGACACACTCTTTGTATGAATAATGAACACTCATTCGTTTCTTTCTTTTTTGTGAAGTCTTTAGCAAATCAAAAGCGTATCCGTTCGGATACACTCGGCAATGAAGGGTTAAATAAATAAAAAATAACATTAAAAAGGAACGTTTTGTGATAAAAATTTCCGAACGCGAAAACGATCGGAGAATGAAAAATTCCTACCTCATTCCTTTCGCGCTTGACTTGGACCTTACGCGGCAACTGATGAGGCAGCTTTTTCTTCATTTTAGAGTTGGCGAACCTGTAAAAGTAAAGTATATATGCGAAGACTTAAGCAACAAATTTCGCAAAGAAATCATATAATATTCTTTTAAGGATCAGAAGAAAACGAAAAGAAATTATGCTAAACACAAAAATGTTTATTAGCGACTAATCCTAGACCACAATCCTGTGTTGCTTTATGAAACTGTGCTCAGTAGTATCCTTGTAAATTCATAGCTCAAGTCATCATCAACGGGACTGATGAGAATAGGCATTGACTGATTGATTGAGCTCGTAACTGAGTTTTTAAATTCTAAAAATCAGAAGATTTTTGGCCGAAAATTTATAGGTCCGTAGTAAATTTTCGCAAAATTGACAATCCGTAATTGAACAGTCCGGAGTGAATAGAAATTCACAGGCACTAAGCAAGGTGTTGGCTAAAAATCGGACTGATCGGGAATACTTTTCGATATCAATGGGTTTTTGCTCGAATAAAAACTCCCAAAAACGACATTTTGAATCAAATTAAAAAATAAAACCCATTTTTAAACGCTTACTTTGACATAAAATTATAACGCAAAAATCTCAGTACTTTTCAGGTATAATATTTGCATTGATGCTAAAAATTTCGCTGTAGTTTAGGACAAGTTTAGGTTGAGAAAAAAATTGGGCGGAGAATTTTTAACAAATGATAGCCACGGAACAAACGATTTAAGAATCATCGGACATTTGCGAGAAGATTGCTAGAAAAAATCGCTTTCGCTTCGTTTCTTCGATGCGAAACTGTCTGAAAAATTTCTTCTAATGCTCATTCAGAGGAAAATTTGTCCTGCAACGAACTGCTTGCAGGCAAGCTTTGACTGGGTTTACGATCGGTTCAAACGTTGAGATTATTCGTGTGTGTGCAGTCAAAGTTTTTGATCGAAATAGAAATTCGAATGAAAATGTTTCATTCATGAACATCATTCTCGCTTTTTAAATACTTAAAATTAACCGACAAAACGACCAAAGTCATCGAAAATTTATTGAAATTTTATACGGCAAGGATTTGTTTTCGTGATGAAAACGTGTAAGTCTATTTATGGCTTTAGGAAACGGTTTTGGCCATTTTAATCGGATATAAACTTAATCAGCAGGCAAAAAATGGTCACTTGGTTACTTGAAATTAGTATAACAATAGCGTAAAATTTCGAACAGGATAACGGCCTTTGAGAAAGCACTCCGACTCAAGTCTAGAAATATTTTTTTGGTAAAAACCTATGAGATCAAAGTCAGGCAACCACAAAGAAAGAATGCGAAGAAATGCTAAGGACGAGAATGGAAATGGTACGAACACTTTTCCTTTGGCGAAACTGTTTCCATTTTCGACACTCACGCGCCAAACATAAAGCAATGAGAACGTACTTGAGAATTCTTCAGAATCTCAGTACTGATCACTACAAACAACAACACTGATGAAACAGCATCTGATGATTAAAAACAACAGCGAGACTCTCGATAACGAAACAAACATTTGCTTTTGTCGTTCATATTATAATATATCTTTTTCAAATTTTAACTCTTATTCTGCGCTTATTTGATTGCACATTTTATCATTAATTTTTAGAAAATATGTAAAGTCTGTTTCATTCGGATAAGCCAAATTTGTTCCTTTAAAATTGTTAACGTCTGCTTAAAAATTCGCACCAACAAACAATACAACTATTTGCTTATAGCTCAGATTTGCAACGTTCTTCAGTTTTTTAAGCTTCTGGGAAACATCGCCTTGATTTCTCCAGTTTTATCTGAGATATACTGGCCTTCAAAGTTGGTCGAAATATGTTTTGGTACTTTCTCACACATAATTTGCGGATATTCACTTAATCTGCAAAGCGAAATTTTGATCTTGCGGTGATTGAGTTGTTGTATCCTTATCAAAATGAGCGCATCGTATCTTTGATCGAATCATTTGAGAAGCGAAGCATTCACACAAACGACGACAATTCACGTGTCACAATTGGAAACTGAATTGGAATATGCTTTAGTGCGGCTTGTCGCATTTTTCCCAGGATATAATCTTAATCCTCGAAGTTACAAAAATGTGATCTTTGGTGTTTTAATTGACCGCCTAATCAAAACTAATGAAATAGGCGGGATTTCGTGCCGCACGGGCACTATTTAGTGCCGATCTTTCGCGGAGAAGGATCAGTTTTGACCAAAATTTGGGTCTCAGTTAAAACGAAAATCCCTTAAAGTATATTGCGGAGTATTATTTCAATTCATAGCAGCCCTGCAAATTTTCACCTTTGAAATTATCAAAATAAAAAAGTTTTTGCTTTTTTGAACCTTGTTTGTTTCTCTTTATTATTACTTTCCAAAGAATATTTTTTCGGACAAACAAACAAATTTGTGTGAGATATTTAGAAAAATGTTTTTGAAATCTATAATTTTTCAAATTCGATTATTATCTCCAAAATCCTCAATTCCTGCGATCCGTCTCGCAGGATATGAGTCCTTAGTCATGTACACACAACTGAGATCATGACTAGAACTGCATATCCTGCTGGAAGGGCCGTATGTTCGACGACTTCCAAAAATGCCTTCACATTCCAATGTTGATAGTGAGTATATTTTGCACTATTCTTCTAGAACAGTTATTCTATTTTGTATGCTTTCGGCGCAGCCGCACATCCCTCGCAGTGACCATTGTGACAAAAATGGCTTGATCACATGCAAGAGGATGTGCCGCTGTGTTCGGGAGTGCCTATATTCCGCTGAAAATCCCAACGATTCCGACAAACTATTATTTGACCTGGTCAGCTCCAAATGGCGACAGGGTTTCTCTCAGTGTCCAAATATGTAACCAACTTTTTGATTATTTGGCACTGAGAAGTCCAGTTGCGGTTTGGAACACTTCCCTGGATTTTTCCCTCAGGGTGCTTTTTTAAATTAAAAAGGGAAATCACCGGGAGCACGATATGTTTGACCAAATTAGGGCTGTGGCATTTTCGATACTCTACATGGTTCTAGAAGAATTTCTGGAACGAACACCCGTATACATATATTCGGCTAATTTCTTCCAGAAGTTTTGCCATTATGCTAGAAAGGTCAACGTTCCCTGATATTCTTGTATATTCCTACGATATGTCGCTAAAAATAAACCAAACTTCGTTCATATTCCCAACATGGTATTATTCTATCTATAAAAATGTTGACCCGAGAGTGAGTATTTTGCGCTATTCTTCTAGAACAGTTATTCTATTTTCTGCGCTGTCGGCGCGGCCGCGCATCCCTCGCAGTGACCATTGTGACCAAATACGGCTTGATCACATGCAAGAGGATGTGCCGCTGTGTTCGGGTGTGCCTATATTATGCTGAAATCTCAGAATACCACACACTTTCCTATGATTCCCAACGCATAAACAGTGATATATTTCCATTTTTGGAGCGATTACCATAGATATGACGTTACTCACTCTAAATCAGCTTTTTCTCTAGTTCACAATACATTTTTCAAAATGTATACCTTATTTTTTTTGCGAAGAGCTTGGCCGTAATATGATCAAATTATTTTCTATTTTTCGATCCATTCGTTTCTTGAATGAGCTTGAAATTAAATTGAAAAGAAGAATGGAAATAAGTGAAGACTAGAAATTAAATTGATGGACGGTAACCAAATTTAAACTTTTACTATACTAGAAGGAAACCCTGTTAACGCGCTTCTTTTTTGAATTTTAATATAATATAAAATAATATTTTCAATCCATTTTCTTATCATTTTTTGTTGTTAAAATTATAAAAAGAGGCACGTTAATGGGGGTTTTACTGTGTTAGTATTGCGAATCTTGGATATGTTTGAATTTGAGCCAATAATTTGGCTACCCCATTGGCTATAGTCAATTAGAGCTCCTCAGAAATAGCACTAATTCAAATATTATATCCAAGATTCGCAATAATAGCAGTATTTAATTAAAAGTAATTAATAAATTATGCCAAAGCTAGAATCAGCAGACTACCCAATTTCTAGCTTTAGAAGTAACAAATACTTACCGGAGAATCCGTTTTGATCCGTACGTTTTTCTTCTACCATCGATCCAGCCAAATACTGCTCTGAGAGCTTGAAGTACACAGAATTGAAGGGAATACTGACGAACAACTACTCCAACATTTTGATAAAATCCCGATAGGCCTTCATGCCGGATTATCGAGCGGACACAGTGCAAAGTTCCAGTATACTTGAAATTCACGTTTATTGCCTTCCCACCGGTGTCCAAATTGTCGATTAGGGCTCGAGTGCCTAAAATTCGATTATTGTTGAGATTGCTTGAGTTGTTCGATAACTTTGAAATGTGCCGCCATTGCTGCGCATCAAATTTGGCGCAAATTTGAAAATAATTTATTAGCTAACTGACGTTTCACGTGAGTAGACCCCAATTCTGATATTGCTAACCCCCTCTAGAATAAATAAATACGATTCTAGAGGGGGTTAGCAATATCAGAATTGGGGTTTACTCACGTGAAACGTGAGTTAGCTAATAAACGAGAGTTATGCGCAGCGGCTTCGCCGCTAACAAAAAAAAGTTTCCTTTGTAGCCTCAAAAACATGCATTTTTGCACTTTTTGGCAAAAAAGGCCACTTTTTGGGGGGTCCGCTCCCTGAATTTTAGTTTTTCCGTTCCGGCATCTCCAGCCCGTCAGTTGCACTTTTTGGGAAAAAAGGCCACTTTTTGGGGGGTCCGCTTCCTGAATTTTACTTTTCCCCTTCCGGCATCTCCAGCCCGTCAGTTTAAGACCAAAACCACAAAGAACGGAGGGGAACAAAAAAAGTTTCCTTTGTAGAGTCAAAAAACCTGCATTTTTGCACTTTTTGGCAAAAAAAGGCCACTTTTTGAGATCTCCGCTCCCTAATTTTTGCGGATTCATATACCAACTTTTTGAGGCCTACAAAATGAGCTATCACGCACCCCTGTATCGGAGGAACGAAAAAAGTTTCCTTTGAAGCGTAAAAAAACCTGCTTTTTGCCACTTTTTGGCAAAAAAATGCCACTTTTTGATATCTCCGCTCCTTAATTTTTGAAAACCTGCGCCCTACAGCTCGAGACCTACAAAATGAGCTATCACACACCCCTGTATCGGGGGAACGAAAAAAGTTACGCCGTGGGACACACGGACGGAGAGTTGCGACTTAGGTAGATTATTAGCTAATAAATTATTTTCAAATTTGCGCCAAATTTGATGCGCAGCAATGGCGGCACATCTCAAAGTTATCGAACAACTCCAGCAATCTCAACAATATAAGAATGGTGGTTATACCTTTAGAAGTATATTTTTTGTTTCAGTTAAATATAAGCTTAAACGATTTATTAAATTCGACTGTTCAGGCGCCCGAGCTCTATGAAGGTTGAGTTTTAGAATAGATTACAATTATTTACAAAACGGTTTGGCTAATTTAATGGAAACTTAGGAACTCACTAATAAATCATACACATATACGGATCAGTATATTTCTAATTATGGAAATTTTTTAACCACAAAAGCACGATGCCTTCACCATAACCAATGATTATTATGCCGGTTCCACAGTTCGGTAATAAAAAGTGGGTATCAAATATATGGACAAGTTCCAAATTACAACATATAATTGAAACAGTTGTTAAGTAATAAAATAATTTCAGTTTTGAGATCATTAACAAACACGAAGAGCCATTAGCACCTCAGCATAAAACAGATGATAGTAAGCATAAATACATGAATAACAAGACACATACATATTAGCCAACAAAGTAAATGTTTTCAGTATGCACTCGCTTTTAAGGAGTTTAACAATTTCTACAGATTTACATATGATTGATCCTCGCAACTTTAAGCTGTAACATCGTAGATATATTATCACCGTTTCGCGTTCTGTACAAAGAATTAATATTCCTCATAAATGCTATCTATGGGGAATATATTATTAGTTTACCGAGCAGCGATACTGGGAAACTAATATAAGTACAATTAAATAACCCATACAGAGAACTATAACATACTTTGTACAGAACCTGAAATTATGATAATATACCTACGATACCACAGGTTAAAATCACACGAATCAATAGTTCTGATCCGGCTCACTACTACCTCATCTAAGGAGTGTTACAGATCTATTCCCTATTAACATTGGAATCTCACCTAATATGGAATTACACATAAATCAAAATGAACATTAACCTTGTATAATATGCGCAGTTTCTAGAGGGGAACGCACCAAATCAGCGACCAAACCCGCAGTTATTGAGGCGAACATTTCTGGCATAACCCCATGGAAACGCGTTCTATTCTCCGGCATTTTGCGACTCTAAAAAGATAATTGAATTAATTAAATGCCAAAGATCAAGTATGAAAGTTCAGTCTTACGACATATCCACGCGCGATTCCATAAACGGTATTATAGGTGACAAGAAAATGAGCAGTGTGGACAGCGACAGTAGGAACAACCAAGTAGAACACAGAAAACCGCTTTGGGCTATCTCTTGGGCCGAGCAGGTCGAATTTGAGACGATCGAATCCTTTGACTACCACATCGAAGACATTTGTATCGGACTCCACGCCGGACCGAAATAAAAAGTAATTAGTAATGCAATTTATTGCCAAATATAATAAATCCTAAATTCCTTAAAATATTACAATTGTTTCTGTAATAAATTTTGTATCATTTAAAAGAGGACTTATAGAAAATAGACCATTGCTTTCTTTCCCATCCGTGTTATTTTTGTGTTGTCTGAGAGTTCTTTATCCATTTTCTGTGCATAGGAATCAAATTACAGTTGTTCTTTCTCTTTATTTATTATCCCGGCACAAGAGAACTGTGCTTAGATAACAATTTGTAATCGACGAAAGAACAACTGGAATTTTATTATATGCGCAGAAAAGGGACAGAGCATATATGAATGTTCGACAACACAAAAGTAACACACCATGGGAGAAAACGTTTAATTATCAAATAATATCCAGTCCTCCTTTAAATAGCAATTTTACGTGCTCTAATTTTCGTTTTGTAGCCTAGAACTTATGAAATAATTTACCCGAACAGTTTCCACAAAAGAAGATAAAATGAACGGAGTCAAGACAATCGATGTGTACCTAAAATTCACGTTATTTGCAAATTTAAAATATTCAAAATAGGTTACGTTTTAAATAAGACGTGTCTCCAAAATCGCTCACGGCTTCCATCTTGTATAATGTTCTTTGGTAAATTGAAAATGTCCGCAATCACGATTTCCATCACATGAGACATTGCCCAGAGCACGCCAATTCCAATTGAGACTTTCCAGAGAGTCAGGATACCCTAAAAATAATGAACGTATTATATTGATACTAATATATTAAATTGAATCCATATTCAATATAAAGTGAGTCGATATCTTTTCCAGCACATTCCCTAGAAATTGTGGCGAAAGTTACACATGTAAGTATTCAGTTCTATAAAAATTATTGTGGTTATTGTCTATATCGAAAAATTATGGACGAAGTGATAATTAGCATGAAATTTATTAAAAGAAAATTGTTTCAAAATGGTAGGAGAACATGCGTTCAAAATACCAAAGTAAAATGAGACGCATAATAACTTGTATGTAGGCTTGTATATATTTTTCGGCAACTTAGTATAACTAGTATAACCTCAAAAACAAATGCTGTGGACAGAAACGGTAAAGTATACAAAATTTGAACGAAAGTGAATTCATATAATTACAAACTAAAGTACAAAATATCATAAGTAATCAAATTTAATCCAGATGTATTAATGGTAACAAATAAGAAGTCTTTGAACTAGAGTACATTAGAACTATCTCCTACGCCTATTTCTTTATATGCAAATAAAAATTTAAAGACAACTTACATCTTTTTAACGAGCTGACCTACAACGGCGAAAGGTTGAAAGGCAAGAGATGTGCTGTTCTCGCATATTCGTGGACTTGAGCTTGACATCTGAGCACGGTGCATGGATGGCCGATCAGAACTCTGTTTGCGAAACTAAAATAAATGTCATTAGAGTGAATTTAGT